>CM040996.1:5982621-6032984 GCA_022985145.1 Pangasius djambal | reverse complement strand
TCATCTTTGGGCAATCCTCCAGGAGGCTTGGAGTAATATATCAAGTCAATGTTTGAATAAACTGACTGCTCGGATGCCTAGTGTTGTCCCTTATTATCAATGCAAAATGGTCACTAACTAAAGAGGATTTATGCTGATATTGCCCAAAAACCCTATTTTGTTCAGGCGTTTCCAAACTTTTGGAGGGCAGTGTATATGACAATGTATAGGTTTGTGAAGAAGACAAAAAAGCAAAATGCCTGTAATTTCTTTTAATTGTGGAAAAACTACAAAAATAAATGACCACTGATAACTTCTGAAATAAAATCATTTTGCTGCTTCTAATCAGTTTTTTTTTTTATTAAATTGTAAGTTATTAAATTGTAAGTTATCATGATAAACACAACATCTCAGAAAAGTGTATTGTAATATAATTTATCAAAATATCAATATTATCTTGTCATATTTCCCAGCCATACTACTGTCATGTCTTGGCCAGTTATTTTCTTTCTTACAGGCACAGAATATATTTACATGCCCAGCATTAGCTGTAGTGTTTGTAGTGTATTTAAGAGGAGGCGCAGCAAAAGAGGTAGACCGGTAGTGAAGTGGTGTGATGTATGATGGGTCCTTTGCCTGCCGATTTGGCCCTCAGAGTTCCCGTGGCATGCTGCTGGCCTCGGACTTGTTTCTTCAGAGCACGTCTCAGCAACCTTGTGCATTGTGTGAGAATGTTGCACTGTGATTCATCCCAGCTCCCGTTTCTTTCACCATGAAGAGCATCAGTCATCACCTGCTTAGAAATCCACAGAGAAAAGATGCTGGGATCAGAAACATGTGCCCAAACCTAAAAGGGTGGGTCAGGAAGCGTAAAACTATCATTTCGTTCCCAGCGTGCGTGGCATGTTTCAGGTTCTTCATCACACAGACATCGGGGCTCCTGAAGGCATTGCGCTGGCTGACATCTCATTAATCATATCTCTGCTTGTTAGCTGATCAGTTACACACAAACCAGCATCTCTTCTTTTTTTTTTTTTTTCTCTCTTATTCATGGAGAAGTCTCTTAGTAACAACTCGATATTTATTGACAGAAACCACGTGCATCTATCTATACCCATACCCAAGGGTCTAGTAACACATAAAAGTCCAATATCACCTCTTAAGAGCAAATAATAGCCTCTACATGCGGCTTCTCAAAAGCAGCTTTGTGTATGATAGGAGGATACTTCGCTGACAAAAGACGGGAAAAAGAAACCAGACATGGTGAATACCGAGTGTGAGGCGAGATAGAGACAGAGATAATATTAACAAGTAAGCCTAGCTGGGAGAGGTAGGTGGAGTAAGCAAGAAAGAGCAGAGCTTTTCCATGTTGTCAACCATGTCGCTTCATGTTGTATCAGGTTTTAAAACATTCACTTGCTAACTGTGCTTAAGTTTCCTCCTAGAAAGGTGGCTTGCTAAGAGCTCTTTTCAGAGCTAAAGTTTGAGTTTCCGGATAGTAAGATGTCACTGATTAGCTCTATGACTAACAAAACCGTGCCACTGCTTTGATGTGGACACAGTAAAAGTGGTTGCTTTGAATAACCATGAGTTGATTTGTGTGGAGGCCTGGGAAAACCCAGCGGATGGGGCTGAATTCTGGCAAACAGCTCGTGAAGATTCATTTTTATTCTTCCTGTAAACATCATGTGGGGTAAATAAGGAGCCAGATTAACAAACATGGTGGTAAAAACATTCTGCCTAAAGATGTCTAAATCCTTGTTAGCGAAGTATGATTTCCCCTCACAGCGAATGTCAGCGTTTGATCAAGTTGTCGGATAGATATGTGCCATAGACAGCCATTAGCCTAATCAGTTAGGTCTGTAATCATATATCGGCTGTCAAAATGTCTATGATACTCCTGTGCTGCAGCCTGAGTGGAATCTTCAAATGCAATTTTCTCCCTTTTCATTTTGGGGGGTAACCAGCCTTGCTAGAACGTTACTTGTGGTTGAGATCTATATTAAAAAAAAAAAAAAAAAAGAGAGGCCCACATTTCCATTCAGAAATGGAATCCATTCAGTGATAATCTATTCAAGATATGTACTGAGGATAGCCTTTTAAGCTCACAAAAACAGCTAGAGACTGGAGGATGCTTTAGTACAAGACATTTCAGCTTAACTAATACTTTGTTCGTGAATACTATGGCAGATCTGTAGTTCTTTAGCATCATAAACATGTTATTACGTGGACTCGAGATGTGTTTATCCCTTTTCTTGTACTTGTTCGATAAATACTTTGTCCAGGAAAGACTAGTCACATTGACCCTCCTATAATTATTTCACAAGAGTGGACAAATCAGTATCCTGGACACCCAGGACAACACTATTCTGTGTCTGGACTATTTGTTTTTTACTCGTAGTTGTTTTAAAATAAAAAAATAAATAAAAAAAAGACAGCCATGTCAGTTGCTTATACTGTCCAGTGTGGCGCCAATCTTTGAACACTGACAAAACTGAGCATTTTTGAGCAGGACTACAAAGTCGACTAAAGTTATCCAATCATTTCTTTGATGTTCCAGACGCATTCCCAATTTCCCCTGAGCTACAGTTAATCACGCTGTTTGTAGAATGCAGATTGATTTTTCTCGTAGCGTCATTTTCAAAATCACTTCTCCCTGTACGTAACGCAAGCAGAATGTCGTTGGTCGTTTGCATCTTGGCCACCTTAAGTGACGAAAACTACCGGAGTTACTGGCGACAGCTAGAAGTCTGGCTGACAAGACTAATGATAGACTACTACAAATAAGATCATAGCTCTGTTATTACCAGAATGAAATGGAGGTGTTTATCCCTTTTATTTGTGTCAAAAACATTGACCATATGCTTGTAATTTGTACTGTCTACATTCTGAGGACTTCAGACAATATATTTACACGAAAATAAAAAAAGAGAGTTCTCTAGTTCTGGGTTATGTCATGCCGATGTGGAGTTTGTGCAGGCGACAGAAGTGTGTCGAATGTAGATTCTGTCAGACACGCCGCCTCGCTTGTGTAATATTTCATGTTACCTTTTAAGGCTAAACTCCTCCACCAAGATGCTGCTTTTTGTTCGATTGGAGCCCCTGGAGTTCCTCTGTCATTCTGTCAAAAGCCTTGGCAAGCTTTTCTCTCTTCAGGTCTCTAGAGCTTTACATTCAAAGATTGTATTAAGATATATAACTGATTCTTCTTTTCTTTTCTTTTTTTTTCTTTCTTTTTTTTTTTTTTTTTACCCATTTTGGGTTTTCTTGCGTTTGTTGTTGGGAAGCCAGGATTAAGGTCTTGAGTGAAGACCACTAGATAAAAGCCAGATCTGTTTGGCTTTCTCTATCAATGTTTTCCCCATTCACGAGTCTCTAGAAGCAAGGTGTGAACTCTGTGGATGGGACGCCAGTCTAGCGCAGGGCACCATGCATACAAACACACAATTTGCACACCCTTTTACACTTAAGGGCAATTTAGAGTATGTACGCATCGATACCTTCATTTAATGCTTTAGCTTTTAATGTATGTAGAGAAAGTGAATGAATTTATTACATTAATTTAATTTCAATCTGCAAAAATACTCCATGATGCTAAGCCATTAACATATTTTTTTAAAACATAGTATTATGCCGCCACCACCACGTTTCAGTGGAGGGATGAAATGGTGAGCCGTGCCTGGTTTTCTGCAGGTGTAATGCTTGACATTACAAGAGTTCAAGCTTGGGTTCAGAGGACATGCATTGCCCGATGTGGGGCTTTATAAAGACAGAAATGTGCCTTTCCAAATAATATCCGTTCGGCTGAATTTATCACCTCACATGTAGACTTGTACCTGTACTTGTAAAAAAAAAATGATACCAGGAAAAATGCGGAAAACCCAGAGGAAACCCATGCAGACTGGAGCTGCGAGGCAGCAATGTTATCTACTGCACCACTCTCCTGCCCTCCAAGGGGAGAACAATAATTTAGGAGATGGATGAGAGAGTAAGAGGCTGAGAGTGTCTCTCAGAGATCGGTTTCTTTCTCTTTCTTGATTCCTGCATGTTTTTCCAGTCTTGTAGAGCAGCACGTTCCATTTCTGATGTTTGCTCGGACAACACTGAATTAAGCAGCTGTTGGTGTGTGTGTGTGTGTGTGTGTGTGTGTGTGTGTCTGTCTGTGTGTGTGTGTGTGTGTCTGGTCCTGCAGAATATTTCTGAGGCTCGGTCAGCAGCTTGTGTTGGCCATACGTGCTCCTCCACAAAACAAAACCTGCCTCTCAGATCTCCTTCTATGGCTTCTTGGTTTCCTACTGCAGTCTCCAAAGTGTGTGTGTGTGTGTGTGTGTGTGTGTGTGTGTGTGTGTGTACGGCTTCGGTAAAGTAATAAAATCCAGACACTTGATTCCCGAACCTCTGACTCCTTTTCAATGCAATGCTGAAAAATAAAGCCCAGCGAGCACAGACAGCAGCATGTTCACAAACACACATCTATTCCATTACCCCTCTGCTGCAGACGATAGCAAAGCCAGCCAGGAATGTTCCTGACTCTGTAACCAAAAAGCATTAAGCACTCTATGTGACTTCATCATCTGGTTATTATGTGTAATCTGAACCTGACTAAGGGCATTAACCTCATCTTTATTGTTCCCTAGTACAAATCGTATTTCACAATGGAGCTCGCTTTTATCTAATGCGCATATGAGCTGCTTTTACAGTGAAAAGCTTTTAACAAAATACAGCGATGGAGTTGGAGTGTCAAAAAGGCTCTGCTTTGTCTGACATTGCAACAAGTTTCATTTTGGGCTTTTTTTTTTTTTTTGTAATTTTGTACATTAGAAGCCTAAATGATTAGGGATGTAGCAATGCAGTATATTGTATTGTTTGAAACAAGACCCATCCAATACGTCTAGGTATCGAACAATACCTGTATTTTTTTTTTTGGATTCTTTTCTATATTTCTCTATGCCAGTTCCCACCTACCAGCCGGCTTCCCCCGTCACCAACCGTGAAGGGTGACGGCTAACACATTCTTCCTCCAAGGCCAGCTGCATCTTTTCAAACTGCTGCTCATACGGCATCACAAGGCAGCATAACGCGCACTAAGGCCCCATTCACACCTGACGGTATTAAGCGTCCTGGGTGATGAGATCACAAGTGGACAGCCCAGAATGAATGGCAGTATGAATGCGTCTCCATTTACCCCTTTGCTGATCGGATTTCATAAATCGTTTCTGCTGGAGAAATCCTGTCACGCACATTTATTATGTGTCTTTATGGGCTGTTTCAAACTTTTTAATCACATGGTCTGCAAACAAAACTTATTAATGAATGAGGGATGAGACAGCGAATGAATCAGTGTGAAGCAGCTGCTTTCGTCTGTGCTGTTTATAGCATCGCCTTTATCCATTAGCCTAGTGGCGGAGAGCTCTACCATTCAACGCGATTTCCAAACAGTCTCATAGTGATTACATGTTTTCAGGCTAGGGCTATGATGCAGTTCATTAGTTGGTCCTTTGTTGCTGTCCAGGACGCATCGAGACACATTCGGGTTCACGCTACAACTGCGAGGTGTGCATATGCATCCCAGCCCACCTCCGAATGTGGTTTGAGTGATCAGATCAGGAAGTGTCTTCGAGACGCATTTGACCCCGTTCATACCTGTACTTCTCAGTGCTGAAATATTTTAATTTAGTACACAAACACTGTAAAAAAAGGTAATGTAAATAGTTAATATAAAGTTACCTATTTGTCAGTATATGGGATTTATTATTACATGATGTTTAGAGTTAAATATCCACACTGTTTTGCAGTGCCTTTTATATTACTACGCTGCTCAGACATCCTGCCTGAGGCCGGTGCTGTTAAATATCACCAGAGCAGTCTGTAATTCAGGTGCCTGTGTGTGTTAGTGTGTTTGTGTGTCTCTTAGTGCGTGTTATTAATGTTGACTCTGCAGGTTTGATTACAGACCCGGTCATGTAGTTTTGCAGCAGCAATGTAAACAGCAATAAAATGTTACGAGCACTTCTTCCCCGACGAGACAACAGTCATGTGTTTTGCTTTTTAAAAAAAAATAATAAAAAATGCAAGTCACTCTGTTGGATAGCACAAACGACACACGTACATAATTGTGTGTGGTGTTTTTTTTTTTTTTTTTTTTTTTTTAGGGTTTCATACTTCAGAGGTTGCTGCAAAATTGTCCTGAATAAATTCCTGCTCTTTTTCCCCCCTTATTAGGTAAACATATCTTAGTTTCCCAGATTGTCATTTGAGAGCATTGAAAATTATTTACTGTGATGGACATTAATCATCTCACGTTCCCGTTCTCCATCTCCCGCCTCTATATGAGCACTACTTCACTTAGATGGAAGTTAAAAATAACAAATCTTTTCATTACTTGAAGGCTAAGAGTTCATTTTTCCAGCTGGCCTCAGGCGTTCATTTATTTCATGTTCCAAGTGAGTGTAGTCGTGTGTGTGTGTGTGTGTGTGTGTGTGTGTGTGTGTGTGTGTGGTTGGAGAACATCTTCCAGCTGGTCCATTCTTCTCTTTTTCCATGCTTTTACTCTCTCACCTCCTCCGCTCATCCCTCTTCTGTTCTGCACCCTCTTCTTCATCTCCTCTTTTCCCTCCGATCTCCTGAGTGTCGGATGTGTATTTTCTTTATGGAACATTAGTGCCTGTTTGTGAATGTTGTACAGAACCCATACTGTGAGAGTACACAGGAAATGTTTGCTTTTGCTGTGTTTTCCTCTGTGTGTGTGTGTGTGTGTGTGTGTGAGATCGGGCATTACAGAACACATTATACTGGAACCGTATGAGCAGTACATCCGCTCATCGCATGCGAGAGCTGTAACATGAAAATGTGGTGAAATTATGTTTACAATGGACTCGCACTCAGACAAACATACAGGCATGTGTTGAACTCTTCATACCGGTTTATACTCTTGTGCATCTTCGCACACATGAGGGCGTCATGCTCAAGCAGTCACGTACACTCACCGACTACTTTATTAGGAACACATGTACACCTGCTCAGCCAATCTTGTGGCAGCAGCGCAATGCATAAAATCAAGTATTTACAGGTTAAGAGCTTCAGTTAACCTTCACATCAAACATCAGAATGTGGAACAAATGTGAGCCCAATGACTTTGACCATGGCATGGTTGTTAGTGGTTGTTGGTAACACAAATACCAGTCTTTACAACCGTGGTGAGCAGAAAAGAATCTCAGCGGGCACAACACCTTGCACCCTGGGGAGGATGGGCTACAACAGCAGAAGACTGCATCAGGGTCTACTCCTGTCAGCCGCAAACAGGAATCTGATGCTACAGTGGGCACAGGCTGAAGGAAAAACGCAGACAAAAATTTCGCATCATAACATGAGATGCGATCGGGCTTAGAATTTAGTGCCAGTGTGGAAACCCCCACCACACACGCACACATACGCACATTTTTTTAAAAATGTGTAATGTGCATGTGTGAGCTCTGCTGCAATGCTCATCTAAAAGCCGCCAATAGGAGGACAGCACAGGAATTACGAAAACTCGCAGGAGAGCTACTAACACAGTAGTTTCAATAAAAACGTAAATAAATCTTGCTTATAAAGGAATGATTTTGTTTATACAGCTCTATTCTGTACAAGCCTGGATCTCACTGATCGATGACGTAAGCAGAAAGTTATATAGGCCAGATCTGATATTCGGGACACTCCTGCTGTGTGTGGAGTTCAGTGCGCTCATCTCATGCCGTTCATTAATCTTTACAGCTACATACGCATGAACATTGACATGCTTCCTAAACGAGTAGAAAGGGATCTTTTCATTTGCAAAAAGAAGCCGAGATGGAGAAGAGTGTTTGGATTAGCGTGTATGTTTTGATACTTGATTTCTTGGGTGAGATTTTGTTTGGAAGAAAAACATCTTGTCTGTTTTATCTTTGGTTTGTCTAAGATAAACTGCTTATGACCAAATAAAATCACACAGTGGCATGGCTGTCTTTTGCGTTTATACACTAATAACAAAACACATGCATGGTGTCTAGGCCAGGGGTCATCAACTGGCAGATCGCTGTCCGGATGTGGATGCAATAAAGTATTTCATCAGACCAAACTGTGCACTTGGAAGAATACTGTAGCAGAACCGAAAAAAAAAAAAAAAACAACTCTCGTTTTCTGAACAAGAACCAGCTCAGCTTCTGTAGTAGATCCTCTGTTGTGGTTTTATCCAATCATATGCATTTATATAGATTGTTTAGTTGAAGGCAGCTCATCGGACCAGGGAATAGCTACAGGTCTAGACAGAAAGTGGGGAGTTTTCATAGTCTTTTGTAGGTTTTTTTTTTTTTTTTTTTGTTTTATTTACTTTCTCTGGTCTGATTAGTGAAGTGAAAGCATGGCTTGTTTGAAGACACAACCTTTAAAGACGAATGAACTTCAAAACTGATGTCTCATCTATTCAGCATCCATGGAGCTGGTCAAAAGTGGTAATATGAAGTTCTATGATGGAGCAAAATATAACCACTTCAAATTGTCCTGTTTATAACCATAAACTAATCACTAATAGTTAAGAAATAAAAGATCACTATTCTTGTCACCATTCAGTCACGTTAGTTGCGTATCCTAAGCAAGGAATGTGTGTAGCTGAACCTTTACAAAGTTTATTTGTGTAACCCTGGTCTAAGCTAACACCGAAATGCTAGTACAAGACCTTAGAATTAACATGCCGCATGATTGACAGGCAAATAGAAACACATCCTTCTCCTGACTGGTCGAATGTTCGTGGTCATTTGTGCATCATGGAAGAGAGACCACTGGTTTTCCTCTCAGCAATTATTTTGTCAGATTTCAGGATCTGAGGATGCAAACAAGAAAATCGAAAGGATACAACATGCTGCAATTCCCTAATATACTACTTACACCTTGTGGCTCAAGGTTCTGTAATCTGTTATGATCAGGCTTGTGCGATATAATGATTTAATCCTCTCTAAATAGTGTTAGACGATATCCAGTGACGTTCACTCTGATAAAATTAGATTTTTATACCTGCCTATCTTTATGCATTTTGTGTAGTAGCTCTGCATTTGAGCGCAGTAGTTATCACTCAAAAGTACACCAAAAGAGCAGTCTTGTTCTCACCAATAGAACGGGACACAAGCCATTCAACCTATGATGCTGAAAAATGTCAGCCATTTTGTACTCAATTTGTAAAATGATTAATATCGATAATGTGCTGTTATGAGGTTTTTGTTTTTGTTTTTGACTGCTTACTATGCACTACCGCACAATCACCTAAAACTCCACCATCCAGTCAGAGTTTTCACAATTGCCAGTGCCAGCAAGCAGCTCCCGACTACACAGCTGGTAATATTATTACGCCCTCCCATACTCTTCTTAAACCTGACATGGTTGGAATGCTCGTTTGCGCTCTTTTATTTTAGTATATCAGTTCCGGATGATTAAATTGTATATCGCAATTTTTAAAATGGTAAATGTGTACAAGTAGGGAAAAATCAACATCACAAAAGTCTAGTCATGATTATTTGTGGCAATTTGATCACAGTAAACCTTTTCAGAGTAACCTTTCCCAGGCAGCAAGTTTCATGTAATGTTCTGTGCAGATACTAGAATGAAGAATACTTTTAATTACATTCCTTGTCATGTTATCTACGCCTGTCATCAGCACTACAGAAAAGTTCTGGAGAAATGAAATCAGACATGCCCTCATTCTGTGAGACTTGTGCTGTTCAGCCCAGCTTATAAATTCTAGTCAGTGTTCTTGTATATGACAATAAATGTGCAGTAGATCATGCCGTGGAATTGTCTAAGACTTCAGCCCACAGATTGTCTGACTGTTTTTCAGTCTGAGTGATTTGCCACTGCTCATTGTCTGCAGCCGGGCTCAGTTCCAAATCTGTGATTAGACAGTATCCACTCTGCATTTAAAACGCTACAGCTGTTCACAATCTGCCTGCAGTCAGTTAATTCATAATCCAGAATTAGACATTCGAGACTTATTCCAAAAATGCTAAATAAACATCTCCTCACGGAAAACCTCACCATATCAACAAATACGCCCATTCTTTAACCTGTTTGCTTGGAGCGAGTGCAATAATATAAACCTTGTAGCCTGAGCTGCTGTTATAGGAAATTTATCAACAACTTTTGTCCAGTTAGAATTGAGAACTTAACAGTGCTGATGTATAAATTTTGTTATTAATCATAATAAGGACCAGTCTAACATGGCTCAATGGAATAATACACTCACCAACCAGCAGTGCTTATTTAATTGAGTTTGCAGAATTGCTAACAAGCCTCCTTCTCTTTCTTTTTTTTCTTCTCTCTCTCTGTAGGAGATGTCCCTGGTGGCCCCTGAGTCACCGTCAGAACAGGCCAGAAGAGTCTTTCAGACCTTCGATCCAGAAGGTAAAACAATCCCAAAGGAAGACGCACATCATAACAACTTTACTGTTCATTTGTATTCAAGAAGGAAGATTAACACAAAGTTTAAAACACAGACTGTCTCTAGAGATCAATTGGAAAAAACATGATGTGTGTGTGTGTGTGTGAGAGAGAGAGAGAGAGAGAGAGAGAGAGAGAGAGAGAGGAGATGTTCTAACAGCATGAAGAAGGCTCTAGATAGAAAACAAAAGCACCTCTTGGGTTTATTTGTCTCTCTGCCTGTCAGAGCGAAGGAGGAAAACCAACATTCAGACTGTTTATTTTCTTGTTCCAGGATGAATAGACAGCCAGCAGACAAAAGAGAGCTCGAGTTTTTGGATAGATTTTGTGATTTTGAATTGTCTTTGTGTTTCCGTGTTATGGCTGGAATGCATTATGTAAAGACCTCATAGCCATTGAGTATCCCAACCATGATAAACCAATACTGACTATATTTACATGCAGAACTCTTCATGGAATGAATTCTCAATGAGCCAGTGACAAAAACATAATAATATTAATAAATATACCCCACCACCATTCCCATTTATTTCCCCAAAGCAGTTCTGGTCCTTCATTATGTCCTTCCACAATGAGTCATTAGGAGGGGACGTCCTCGATGCTCTAACTCCCTGTGTGTTTAAAGATTTTATACTTCTTATACACTGTTATTGTTATTTTGGCTATAAGTGGTTTTCTTTTATTTAATCCTGTAATGCAACATTTTATCAGTTGTAGCTGCCACTTTTTCTTTTCCAGTACGGATGCTGAAACCTTGATTATCAGCCAAACAATCTGATATTGTGTTCTTTAACTCAGTTGGGGGGCAGAGGTACATTACTTTGGAGTATGTTACTTCGGGGCAACAACATGCAATAGGTACTAAATAGACTAGACTACTAATCTGTTTAAAATGTTTTTTTTTTTTTTCTTTTTTTTCTAACTAACGCAATTCACAGTTTTTCACACAAAAAATACCCTACATTGTAAATATAATGAAATCAATCCTAAAAAAAAAGAAAAAAATAGGCAAGTGTCTTTACATGTAAAGATTTCCACTTCCAAAAATACATTTCTTTTCCAATTTCAAACTTTATCATTTGTTACAGGATCTGATATCCAATATGTTTTCTCCACTATCCGAGCCAGCATTTTTTTTTTTTTTTTTTTTTTTGCTGGTATAGGAGCAATGACGTCACTACTTAAAACGGTTCAGAAATGTGTCTGTGTTGGGCTTTAGTGCAATTCAGTGACTCCAAATCCTGAAATGTCTCACCCAGTGTAGAGATCTGCAAATATGTTCAAAGCTGATGGAGACAAGACAAAGAAAGTTTGGAGTCTAAGGCCATGTTCTTAGGGTACAAGATACAAATCAGTGTGAGTTTGTCTTAAATCTCTTTCTTACTATTATTATATTGTTTTTGATATTTGGGAAACAGATATAAGAGGTACACCGGACTAGTCGACTAGTCACCTTTTCCATAGCCAAAGCAAAGCCCGAGGAGTGCAGTACACTACAGGTGAAAACATTCTCAGAAGAAAATAAAAATGTAGACCTGTATACTTTCCCAGTGTACTCTAACTCGATCTGAAATTGACTGTAGAATTCGTTTGGTTTGGTCTGAAATATTCAGCTTTCTGTTCAATCCGCCTGCATGTCTTTACCATCTCTCTTACTGTTTTTTCACTCGACATGAGCACAGTGGCGACTAGTGCATGTATTAGTCTAATAGCGCCGTAGTTGTTGTCGTTCCTCTTTCCACTGCTCGCGTTAGGGGTCGCCACAGCGGATCATTGGTCCACGTATTTCATTTAGCACAGTTTTTATGCCGGATGCCCTTCCTGATGCAACCTTCCCCAATTTTATCTGGGCTTTGGACTGGCACTGGGGGTGCACTGTCGTGTACTCCTGGGGCGTGAATCGAACCCATGGCGGTGAGAGCGCCGTGGCCTAACCACTAGTCCTCCAGGGACCCTAATAGAGCCATATTATATATTTAAACAAAAAAAAAAAAAAAGCTTTTTATCAGTATTACATTGTCACATATTAGTGTGTGCAGTTTAATCATTTCTGTTAGTTCTTCTTTTTTAATAATAAAGTCCTATTCTACTTTCATAGCCTAGTTTACTGAGGTTAAGCACAGAAAATAGTGATTTCCCCCAGGCAGAATTAGAGTTTGACCCCCCCTCTGTAGTCAGTTTGCTTTCCAGGCAACCAAAACATGGGACTGGGTAACACATTAGAGCTTCCACTTGCCCGGTGGGCTAGCTAATGAATTTATAATTTGTCCACCTTCTTGGTTACATGTGTATCGTCTCATGTCTTCCTGTACTCGAGATATGCTTGCGATAAGCAATACATCTAATTAACGTACACTTAACTGTGGTCAGTAAATGATCCACTCAGCTGGGGTGTGTGATTTAGTGTAGATTATTATCCTGCTGCTGTATCCTTGTCATGTGTGTTTTTTTTGTGTGTTGTAGATATCTGTTTTTGTCATTTGTGTAAGTTGAAGTATTTTCTGCAGTTCTCCTTTATTTATTGCTCACAGTATGGAAGCTTCCTGAGGGATCGGCAGGTATACAGAGGAGCCGAATAGAGGAAAAATATATTAAAGGTGGAGGAACTTCAGCCTTACCTATAAGGCCATGCATCCGGCTTTCTAAACGTGCATTAACCAGCCACGTGACTTTATGGTTATTAGGCTGTAAGGATGTTAAGATGGCATAATGTTAGGGCAACATAATGAAACATTTGAAATCGGACTCCGTTTGTGCACTCGGATTAGTCACAAAAATGGAATGGCAATTTATTAATGTTTTTTTCCCACTGACTGGATACAATTCGAGCATTATTTCTCACAAAATAAACAGCATGTCCGTCTGCCTTTTATCAGAACAATATGTAGTGCCTGTTTCCGTTTCATCTCGTCCGATGCTGTTTGTAGACGTCAAGGGAAAGTCTTGAAAAATGAAAGCTCGCACACATGCAAGCAGGAAATGTTTAAAGGGCAAGTATGCCACAAAGGACAGCTTAACTTTCAATTGTTTGAGTATTTTAATGCAAAGACAGGACTCTTGTAGGATCAAGGATGGTTTTTTTACATCCTCTTATAAACCGTTTTTTTTTAATGGAGGCAACACATGCTGCAAGATGTTCTAACATTGCACTGTAAGCTATCCTGTAGTTCTCAATTTTTTGGCCATTGAACAGAAATGGAGTACTACGCTTACTTTTTATAATGGCATCTTTATAATAATGTCGACGCTTTCATGTTGTTTTGTGGATAGTAACATTAACAGGTTCTTATAACTGACATTACGAACAGCTGAACGAGATCTAAGCAAATGGTATTCCTTGCAGTAGCCTTTAGTTAAACTAGTGATAAAACGTGTTTTTAATATTTATACGTTATATGTAAATATTCTATTTGCACGTTAGATTTATTAAACCCGTGCAAGAAAGCATAGAAATGAATGTGAGAATTTTGGGTCTTAAAACAGAGGCATTGCCATGAACCCCAGCAGTACAGCAACAGAACGCTGAATACACATTATTACCGTTCCCCAAGAATACAGATACTAACATTCTGGACAGAAGTTTTGCGTTGTCCATGAAACCAGTGTGGATAATACAATAGAAAGGCATGTTCTCTATTTTATTTCTTTTGCATTGCGTAGCTTTTTGCTCTTTGCATACAGCTTTTTGCTGCATGCTCTTCCTAGTTGTACATTTTGAGCTTGTTCCTAAACTTCAGCTCTAAGCCAAATGGCATGCTTGGCTTTGCGACAGAAACAATACTTTTCTTTCAGAACAGAACAATCCTTTTTCCTTTCTGTTGTGTAACGTAGTGTTAAATGTGATCTAGAGTCTGATAGAATCCTTTACAGTGTGTGTGTTTGTGAGGTAGAGAGAAAGATGAACTGTGCTGTTCTGGACCAGGTTTAAAGGGGAATTCTGGCATAAAACTAGAATTTAATATCTCATTTGTCATGGTATGTACTATTCTGTTACACGGGACTGTATCGCTTCCTGTCCACAT
Source organism: Pangasius djambal (assembly GCA_022985145.1). Lineage (NCBI taxonomy): Eukaryota > Metazoa > Chordata > Actinopteri > Siluriformes > Pangasiidae > Pangasius > Pangasius djambal. Next base: position 6,018,540 of record CM040996.1, on the reverse strand, counting down.
TTTAGCAGAATTCAAGACTTTATGCCCTTTTACTGATTTCACCTGAAAGCTACAATACCCAGAATGCACTATGGCAATCCGTAATTCAAGCATTGGAAATCCTTCCTGTGATCGACCAATCCGGAACTCCGAGCGAGACACGTGACTCCGAGGTCTTTTGATGATGCGCCATTCCCAGAAGAAAAAAAAAAAAAAACCGCAATATTTTAGTAATGTTGTGATATCTCTGGAAAAACTTCAGCTCTAATGGCCAAATGGCATGCTTGGCTTTGCGACAGAAACAATAGAACAGTACTTTTCTTTCAGAACAGAACAATCATATTTCTATTTTATTGTGTAGGTAAATTCATGAAATTAAATGTGATCAAGAGTCTGTTGAATCCGTTACATCCTTGCAATCCTTACAATCCTTTTTTTTTTTGTTTTGTTTTTTTGTGGTAGCCTGGGAAAACATTGTGAATTTTTGACATTATCTACTCTATAAATAGTTTTAAAATTGGCAGGTTTTGCTCAACTTGAAATATGTGTCTTAGTCAGAAAACACCAATTTTGGTCAAACTCAGATTTTTTAGAGTTTTTTTTTTTTTGCGGGGCGGGGGCAGAATTCAGCTACAGTGACATCTTTGGTTTTTCACTACATGCATGCATCTAACACAAGTTCTACTGTTGTACAACACACACATACTGTAGTTAAAACTATGTATGCTCACGTACTAAAAATAATGAATATATGCAGACCCTTGCACGTCTCCATTTTTTGGTGTGCTTTCTCCGTGCATTTCATTTTCTCACTCTTTCCTTCTCATTCACGCTCGGTATGAAATATAAATTGAGTTTCTTTCTTACTTTGGAAGGTCAATGTCTGTAATTTACAGCAATGACTTATACTTGCTGTGCACTTATTCTGACTTGGGAAAGCAAATTAGTAAACAAATTAGTAACCCGGGCGCCTGGAACAAGCAGATTTCACGTCAAGGCTTTAAGATTTTTTTATTCATAATTACCAACAACCAGTAAAAGAAGTAAACCCTAAATGAAACCAAAAGTCTTGTTGACTTTTTGTAAATCAAACATGTTCCTCTGGTGTTTAAGCTTAAACTATAGCTAGTCATTCCGAATCCCACCACCCGCTGCACTACACACATTCGCTGAGGTGTGGCTTTTGTGCGAGGTGCGCAGATGACAAATTTTTTTTTTCCAGAATCTAGACTGCACCAAGTGGTCATATACATCTCCTAGAGAAAACAAAGATGCTAACCAGATTCAATTGTCTTTTACATATGATGTGTGGACATAACACCACAGCTCATAGCCACAAATTTGGCCAACTACATGCAGGCCACAAACACGGCATGCTACATTAGAAACGTTGTTAGAGCAGGATAATAATCATATACTTGTTCATTATCCGCTGGTCTGTAATTAATGCAATTAACTAGCTAACTAGCACTTTTAGCCTTGTCAGCTTTCAGGTGACCAAAGCATAGGACTGGGCAGCTTGAGATTTTACTGAACACTGGAGATTTTACATGCTAGCTGATTAAATTTATGATTTGTCCATCCCTGGAAAGTTGGCCCTTGGAAATGGTGCCACTTTCACTTTCACTTTCACACAAGTTAAAAACAGGGCCATTAAATGTTTCATCGTGAACCTAATTGTGTGTTATTGAAGAGTTATTCTTTTTCCATTTTTTTGTATTTCGACTCCTGGCTTCTCATTTTGCAACTTGGCACCAGTGTAAATGAAGGTTTGCCGTCAATGTGTTTATTGTTCGTTAATGAAATGCTTATGCTGAGGCGAAGGTTTTCTCAGTACCGTTTCTCCCAGTGATAAAACTCTCGGCTCATTGTTTAACCACGATTATTACGTACAGAGCGTGGCAGTGATGGAGAATGGGTTAAGAAGAGCAACACAAAAGCATGCAGCGAGATACAAGTGAAAAGCTACAGATGGAGGATGGGAGAGAGGAAAAAAAAGAGCAATGGCTATATGATGATGGCTAAGAGGAGCTGCTCTTAAGCATAAATCCTGTCCTACGGTTGACTTGTTTTGTTTTGTGTGTCAGCTCATGTTACATGGCTTTAGAGAAAGATTCAGGGTTGAGTTTCTTTATACCTCATCCTCTTTTTTTTTTTTTTCCCTAGCAGTAGGACTAACCATATGTTTCCTCTTATCTACTTTTCTCTTTAGATAACGGGTTCATTCCTGACACACTGCTCGAGGACGTTATGAAGGCTTTGGATCTGGTCTCGGAGCCTGAGTAGTAAGTTTGTGCATGGGTGAATGTAATGTTTTCCGTGATAACAGTAGTCGGATGTTTTTCTGCGTGTATTGGTATTCAGAGAGAGAGAAAGTGTATATGGGTGTGTGTGTGTGTGTGTATAAGAAGAAGCACCTGCAGTCCCTCCTCAGGTCTCCCGCTGACTTTACTTTTGGTTCACTTTTCCCTGGGTCAGTCTACAGGATGAGCAGCAAAGGAAAGACAGAGAAACAGATGAAAATAATCCCCCTCTTTCATCTCAGCTCTGTTAAAGTGATACAGAAGGTCCAGAGGGTCAGCACATCCAGACTCAGATCTTCAGAGCAGACCTTTGCTGTAAACACACACTCCAGAGCAGACTGGTGGACCTTTTGAAACTCTCACCTCATAAACAGCTCATTTCCAGCCCTAACTTGAGCAGACAAGATGCTGTGGAGTGGTTTCTAACCAAGAAATCTCGTCATGAAACTGCACAGATTGTTCTACTGTTACATATGATTGCTTTAAGACAATTTGTGTCATTGTTCATGTGCAAGATCTGTGCCTTTCATCACATGTGTCCACAGCATAAATATATGTGAGTGAATTGGATTGGACTTCATGTCGGAACCAATTCAGTAGCAATCCCTTTCAGGTCAGCATCGGTTCAGTGCATCCTTAATACCGTATATGTGTATATAAATCTGTTCTCCTGCTTCCAGCGTTGCAAAAATCCTTCCGCTATTCCAAATACATCATAACAAGTAGGTAAAGCTTCATCGACTCGGTGGTGTGTTAACGCAAAAAAAGGAGTGCAGTTACCACCCCAAAGCTGATCATTTTCTTAGAACAGCACATACTAAAATGTTTTATTCTTTTAATACTACAGTAATTTGTCTGTAGTTCTTCTTTAGTTTTTTGCTCTTAATATTTCTTTAAGGAACACATTTTGTAATTCCTTTATTATCCTTATATTATTCAGATCTTCTGCCACGGAAGTCCGAGTGAATAAGTCATTACTAAAGAAACAATAAACATATTAGTACGAGCACATTAATATTATTTATGCAATTTACTTTGTGGTTGGGACTAACTGAAAATGAACCAACTCCACAAATAATCTCAGTGGGCATGATATCAGTATTTTCCCTAATTGTGTGTGTGTGTGTGTGTGTGTGTGTGTGTGTGTGTGTGTGTGTGTGTGTGTGTGTGTGTGTGTGTGTGTGTGTGTGGTTGAGCAAGATCACGCTTCCTTAAAAAGGAAAATTCGTCTGTTCATTTTTAGAAATCAGCTTACTTGTGTTAAAGTGAAGGCCAGATTCCAGACATTACTCATGGCTATATATAAATTCTGAACCTTCTATTCCTGGACATCATAACTCATCATTACAGCCCAGTATTTCAAAACGTTCATATTTTTCCTCGCTTGTACGAACAGACACTATGTACCTGTACATCGCTTTTTTTTTTTTTGTTTGTTTTTTTTTATATAACCATGAACACACCAGACACATTGTATGTATCTGTGTGCAACAGAGTGTAAATCATTTCTCTTCCTTTGTCTCTCACACATACACTGTCTCATGCTTTTTGAAAACAGTGTCAATCTGATGAAGAGTAAGCTGGATCCAGAGGGACTAGGAATTGTTCTGTTGGGTCCATTCCTGCTCGAGTTCTTCCCCGATCAGGTAATGCACAGCCTTCTGTATTGTGCCAAATCACTCACGTTGCTCTCGTTAGTTGGTGAAACTTCTAAGCTACTGATTGGAAGATTTGTGAGTTCAAATCCCAATACTGCCAGACAGCCACTGTTTGGCGTTTGCGCTGCTCAGCTCTGTACTTGGAGGTTATGCCTCATTTGTATGCTGATTCGTATTTTCCAGGCTATGAATCTTTTGTTTGTTTACAACTTGTGTAGCGTTGGCTATCGTGATCATGCTCGTCCAACATGTGGCCCTTATAAGGAGTATTTGTAGTTTAAAAGATGGAATTCCGAAGGGTAGAATAATAAGAAAATTAAACAGCAATACAAGTACTTCTTGTATTCCCTTCAGCAAGTTTATTTTTTTTTAAAAAAGTGCTTATCAACAACTCTAGCGACTCTCTGAGCTGATGTTAGTGACTGTCCCGCACTCGATGTGGCTCTCCATCCAGTAATCCATTTTATTACTGGATGAACTAATAAAGTCCAGTAATAATATAGGATAAATAATATAAACTAGGTTTATACACTCAGCTGTTTGCTTTAAAAATCAAAACATGTCTGCAGCTAAGTATCAGTTTAAGGAATACATGTTTTTATCATTTATGCTGTTCGAATGGAGCCGTCGCGACCACCGACATGCACTAAGGGTTTGTGGTCAAATTCTGGTTTTCCTCTCCCTGCTAGGATTTTCATGTTAGCAATGTTGGCAGCTCTGGTGCTGCAATATGACTTCCACTTAATGCATCTCTTATTTTAGCCTGTTTCCCGAATATCTGGGCAAAGCACTGGGAAAGAGAGAGTGACGCTTACAGTTGGCATACTATTGCAGCTTCTCTGGATGTGTGTTAAATAGATCAGGGGTTTAGGGCTACATATTGGCAGAAAGCTTACTGTCAAATCAAACATTCAAACCTCATTTCAGACACATACGCATGCTGCTGTAGTTGTGCCAGCAGTACACAGTGGTACACGGCTAGACGGAGTTATTTGGCTCCTTAGGAGTGTGTGTTTGGGTCTCAGTGAGGCATAGAGCTGGGCTCCGGGACTGTTTTTTTGGCTTGCTGGAGCATTCGCTGCTATTTGGTAACCGCAGGTTCTGTGATTGTTTGATCTGGCCATTGTGCTCTATGTCCAGAAAAATGCTTTAATTTCTAACTTTTCATGTTGCATGAGTGGCATGATTTCGTTCACGTTGATTAGTTTGTGCTGGACAGAGATCTTTGGGCGTTTCTTTGGAATGGAATAGCATTCATTAATGTATAATGTATGCGGTTGAGTCTGTCAGTCTGAATGATGCTTTTATTTTATGGCTCTCGTTCCAAAAATTGGGAGCCTACATTTCATTACATGTACTTGTTTTACCCACTCAAATACACCTGATTTGAATTATGAAAGACTTGATCAGTCAGATCTGTTAATCTGTGGAGAGACTGGAACGGGGAATGACTGCATGTGGTTATCTTAAAGGTGGTCTTGCACTCGAGCACACACGCACACAACACACTCATGTATCCTCTTGCCATTGCAGGACTCAGGGATTCCAGACTCATTTCCTGTGTACCACTATAATGGCCTGAAGCAGTCCAACCACAATGAGAAGGTAACACGCACACACAACCTCACCCATATCATGCCCATGCACATTATACACACACACCAGTGCACATGAGCACTAGTTGAAGTGCTTGATCCCGTATGACCCCCTGCACCACATTGGGTGGGGTTTAAATTGTGATTATTGAAACGATGTTTGTGCGTCTACCTCAAACCCATTTCAGCAGCCCACTCACCCCACTACTGCTCTCCTTATGGCCAGTCAGCTGTTTCTGGCTTCAAAGGTCGACTGCCTTTGAAGACACTCACTGAAGACACATTCATTATTGAATGACGTTTAAATAACGCATGAACACTGGAGGATTTTTAGCCTGATCCTAGCCCCGGTTCGCCCCCTTTGAGCAGATCAGAAATTAATTTCATCAGATCATCAGTGATCTGATGGTGTGAGACGAACATCTGTTTGGTCTCAGTACATATGCCTAGTATTCTGTAACATGCAGTGTCGAGGTGGAGAGGCAGGATGCATTGACTTGAGATCGGTGTGGCTTTTATTGAGGACAGTCCAAAGATCATTGGCAAAATTCGTAGCAGGTGTCAGAGAACAGGCAGACAGCATTAACAAAGACATATCCATATTTATAGTCGAGGCAAAGGCTCAGATCAAAAATCAGAAACAAGGAAGGTCATTAAAAATGAGTGCAAGGTGCCATGAAGTGTAGACCGTGGCAAACAAAGTGAAATGACACGTGCATATCTCAGTGCTCGCTGAACTGAACTGCTTTCATGTTCGACAGCATGTGCACGCAATTCACAACACCTTGCGCTCAGTTTAATGAGCATGCTTGCTACATGCTTAGTCAGCCATTCTCACACTAAGAATTAAAGATACTATTTTTGTATCCATATTGTATTCCATATTTATCAGCTTGCTCAGTTAATATTACTTGATTTTTTTTTTTTAAGCATTTTGAGAATTGAGCAAATATGAATTCTCTTGGTAGGTTTGATCTAGGTGCTAAGTAATCTAATTGCTCAAATTCAGTTAAATGATGACAAGCTATAGCTAAATTAGTAGCTTACTAACTAGTAACTCAAGCTACTCCTTTGCACCAATTGTAGAACTTTGAGTATATTGAAGCCTTTAATTATGAGTGGGTGCACTAAAAAGTTCTAACAATCACCTTCAAACCACTGAAAAATCACTTTGGCCTGTAATGTGTATATTAACTAAAATCCGAATGTCAGCCAGTGACAGATGTGTGTGTGTGTGTGTGTGTGTGTGTGTGTGTGTGTGTGTGTGTGTGTGTGTGTGTGTGTGTGTGTGCCCACACTGTGGGCTGGGATCTTCGTCTCCATTTACTGTGACCAGTAGCTAAGTGTTTCCCCCCGACCCTGCACAGAGGGCCATTTCCCATTTTCCACACACTTACCTATAAAGAGCCTGATGGCATTAACACACACCATCCCAAGAGTGGGAGACAGACAGACACACACACACACATACACACATAGCCTGCCTCGTATATCAATGTGTGTGTGTGCGTGTGCGTGCACGCATGAGCAAGCAACCTTTGACTTCCAAAGGAAGTATGAGCTATTGAAAGCCACCCGTTCATATTCAAGACGAAGGGCTGCCAGTCATATATGTGTGTGCGTGAGGAAATGTGTGTACACACACACACACACACAGGGTCCTTCTTTTCTGTGCTAAGTGCATTAGAAGCAGTGGTCTGTCTCTTTTTTTTTCCTGCATAGATTTTACTGTGAAGTTGATCTCCTCATAAGGGCAGTTGCTGTTTTACTGGTTTCTAAGGGGACCGTGCTAAAACGAACATCCAGAACATGGATCACTTTTCTGGAGAAGCCATTTAGAACAAAGAGCGTGGGGCCTCATTTGTGTCCATGGTTTATCCATGTATCCTGTGTGTTTGGCTTCTTGTGCTTGTGGTACAGATGTTAAAATAAGCCTTCACGTTTGACTGGATTGTAATCTTACATATATTCAAACAATTAAAATATAAATTTGGAGAAGGGGAAGAGTAGTTTTCCACCTACATCTATAGCACTTTATGAATTTCAAAGTTACTTAGAAATATTTATGAAAGCTGTCCCATTGAAGATGGGTGAGGGGGACTATCTCTTTCTCCCCTATCAATCGCAGTGGCAATAGTCAATCATGGGTGTCTTCGAGCTCATGTATGAGGAAGAGGGCAGATAGCACTTTCCTCCAAGTGTGTTGCCTTGTGAAGCAGCATGATCAGCAGTGCAATAAGAGGAAGTACGTGTTAACGTCCCCAATTGGTAGTTGTCCTATTATACAGGATGGTTAGTTGATGGGTGGGAAGTGGTAGGTGACTAATTTGGGGAGAAAATGAGAGATACGTTTTGTTTGTTTGTTTTTTCTTTCTTTTTTTTTTCTTGATCAAGTTCAATGGTTCTCATCCCTTTTATGTCTGGCTGCAATTCCCCAAAAATGTAGGTTAGATTTTGCAAAATCCCCACCCTCTGGACTCTTAATCATACTACAGCAACTGCCGGTTCGAGGCACATGGGAAACAACTGTGTATTCCACTACTGTTGTAAACATGTTCCGTTGCTACCTCTGCTGCCACACCCAGCATTTTCCTAGTTTTATCAGGCAGAATATGCACAGAACATGGCATTGCTGACCAGAACTAAACCAAACCACTGTCTGTTTTTGACTAAGCAGAACTGCATGCTGCAATGCTGGCTAGCTTAGTTGTACTGACGACATGAGATTTTATGGAAAAGTCATTTTTAAAAATAAGAAAGGCAGAACAGTAAGGGATTTCAATCTTCTTGTTTCCTTTTGGTTTTTTTTTAATATATACACTGTATACAAGGATGAGCAAATTCTTTCATTTTCACTGTTTTTAAAATCGTCAGTTAATACAGTGATACATTGAAACCATGATCTTTTTTTAGAAGAGATTATCATACCATGAAAAAGAGCGGTCTAGGAGATCATCCATTATAAAAATCTGTTTCTATTATCCTTTATTGCATCTTTTTCCATCTTAACCAAGCAGTAAAACTTTTCTTTCCCCATTTTTTTTTTGCATTCCAGCTTTCTTATGCGTAATAAAAAAAAAAAAAACAGCTGGATGCTCATGGCAAATGCAAGTGAGCCATTTTCTATTCTTCAATCACATATGAGTTGTACAAACTCAATGAGGAAAGATTCATTATTGTTAGTCGCAACTTCATCTTATTACTCGTGAGTGGTGCTTGAGTCAATTTCCTGGTGAAATAGTTTCCTAATCCACACAATAATAAGTCATGAGTACTGCAGTCATAGCTATGTCAAGGCCAATGTTTCACTTTCTGTATAGTTTGGTCTTTATCCATTTTTTTTTTTTTAAGTTTTCATCATCCCTAATATTATTTCGTTGCTACATGTCTAACGACCCTCTTTAACACAACAGTCATGCATATCGCCAGCTATTTCCAGACCAATCAGTTTATTACAAATTCACCCACTCTTGTTTAGCAGGCTGAAGGAAGAGCTGTTACTTAAATTCATTGTTGACAATAAAGCAGTGCTGAGAGCATGCTCAGAGAGGCACTTGAAATGCTCTTTTACCTTTTTTTTTTTTTTTTTTTTCCCCGCTGGAATCTTGATGCTTATGCTATTTCTTATGCTATCTCTGAATCATAAATAGTTGGCTGCACTAAAGGGACTGTCTCCAGCAACAACTATGCATAGCACCTTTGTATAACGTTACATATAAATTACTAACACTGAGGTCACAGCTGACTAAATCTTTGGACCTAAGTATAAGAAAACAAGCCAGCCTTATCTTTCAGGAAGCATGAGCTTTAATTTGTTATGGCTCGTAAGAATAATCTTGAGCACTTTATACACTATCCCAAATAAAGTAGGGAATTTTATGAGGTCATTCTTACACCTCCCTTATTTTGCATTCGGCTGCAACCTGATTCTTACATTCTTTAATCCTTATAGCAGGTGTTTACACTTTCTGTCCAAGAGAGAGATCCTGTCCCCACCTTGTAGCCTTCCAGGTGGAGTTAAGGCAAATGAAGACCCTCGGAATGAACGGCAAAAGCAGCCGACTTTCTGTTCCGGGAAGGATGAGTCGAGGAGAAGTTATAAGGGCATAGAGAATATTTAAAATATTATATTTGTAATTCACCCACTCCTGTTTAGCAGGCTGAAGGAAGAGCTGCTACTTAAATGTGTGTGTCAGTTTTGAAAAAGAAAACTCTCAAAAGCTGTGCATGTTTGCCTGCACAAATTGCATGTACATGACGGGAGAAAAAAAACACCCAGTGCGTATTTAACGCTGCATTTTACTGAACAGCAATTATTTTTTATTTATGTTTACTGAGTGAATTAATTACTGACTGACTTACTGACTTAAATATTTACTGACTGATTGAGTGACTGCTTGTTTGACCTACATACATACTGACCTACTAATCTTGATATATACTTATGAACATACATACTGACTGAATTTCAAATATAATTATGTACATACATATTGACTGACTGACACTCGCATACGTACTTACAGACAGACTTTCATATTTCATATTTACTTGTGTGTGTGTGTGTGTGTATATATATATATATATATATATATATATATATATATATATATATATATATATATATATATATATATATATATATACTGACTGACGGACTTGCATACTGATTTGCATACATACATACTTATTGACTTGCATACTTACTGACTTCCATATTTATTTATTGACTGAATGGCTGTCAGTCCATGTTTTAATTTAGTTACAGTGGTAGAAATCGCAATCCATCATTGTAAAAGGTATCATAGTTGGGTCACATGGTCACGTGAATTGAATGGGTTTAATCCAAAGCTGAATCATTCAAAATCAAGTAGGTCTATAAATAATGTCAACTTGGAGCTAATGAGTTCTGTAGTGGAATAGAGAGCTCAATGGCTCTAATAAATACAAAATATTATTTAAATAATGTTCATAGAGTTTATTTTACAATTAAATGTCCCCTGATTCAGTTCCATATAGACATATAAAGGTCACTTGAACGCTATGATTATTTTAGGCTCTATCTCAGTCAAGGGCTTTGAACTTGCACTACAGTAGTATTAAAATGGTGCATGAGTAATTTATCAAAGCATTGCTAACACTAGGCCAGTCACTAACTCAATGTTTCGGTATTTCTGAAATCTTGTTGAGCTGCGGTCTTCATACATTTTCACTTATCAGTATTCCGTTATCGAAGTTAGCATGCTGTCATTTCAGCAGCAGTATGACTGCTTTAACGCAGTGTTAATTTGCCAAGATATCTTTTCAAGTGTATATATTATGACTTTCTGCACCTCAGTGTTCAGCCCAGACCTACACAGAAGGGAAAATAAACAGATGCTCTGAGTGGTGCTTCAATTCGCTGATGCAGTGTCCTTGTTTTACCTACTAAGCACCAAACGCAGCGTGTTTTCCCTCAGTATGTTCGTAATTATATTCTTAGCAGAGCGCGTTAGCTGCACTAAGAAATTACACAGGTCAAAATGCAACCGAAATGAAATTGTTCCCAGTTGAGTATGGTTCAGACGAGTCCTTGTTGGACTGAGTATGTGGTTTGGGAGAATTTAAATAGCACAATTGAAGATGATGATCGGACCTCAGATTTAAGTCTTCTCGGGTCACTGAACCTCTCATCTCACCAATGTTGACATCCACACCATTCCAACCAGCCCTGGCCATGACTTGAAACAATCGAAACACTGTCGCCATGACACAGCACTGTTACACATGCATACAGTCCTTGTGACGTTGCATGTAAGGCATTTCAAGCACGCGCGTTCACTAATGCACACAAAATATCCTCATATGTTTTTAATACAATCAGCGTAAATCACACACACTTTAGTAATGGTTTTCAGTTATGAAGGAGCAGTTAATCACACACACAGGCAGCATTGCACACATGGCCACCATGGCATAGTGTAGGTTGGGTTCCACACTGGCAATGAGAGGCCCTCCATATGGAAGCCATCGAGCACCTCAGGTCTCATGATGTCATTGCAGGAGGCCAGGTCTCTAATGAGAGGCAGACGCACGGACTGACGCTCAAACACTGACCCAGAAATCAAACACCGTCTTCCGACCGTGGCCTTCCTCTTCCTGCTCACAGCAATCTGCTGGTTGTCACTGTATTTTCTGCCTAACACGAGTGCTCATTAGCTGAATATATACGGATATGTGCTTGGCGTACTTTTCGACTCTCTGGTGATCTCTTACTCACTCACTGGCACTCAACTCAGATTATTTCAGTAAGCTTTACTGGCATGACCATATGAGGTTTGCGTATTGAAAGCAGTCACTTTCTTTGACTTGTTCTAAATTTAAATTTCACCCTGCTTCACTGGCTTGACAACTAAAGCTACGTGTTTATTGCCAAAGCTTATGTGATGTACAAGTATGAAAATATTAAGTAAGGATTTAAGAAAGGTTTTTCCAGGCCATGTCATGATCATGTTATGTGGTGTAAAAAAAAAAAAAAAAAAAAAAAAAAAACATAATATGCTGCCTAAATATTATGTCTGCTTTCAGCCATGAAAGTGTCTGCTGTACCTTGTTTCAAGTTGTTAGGTATGTAAGGAATAAAACATGACAGGGCATGGTGTTATAGGAATATAATCATGGTCCATCACAAAGAGTTACCACTCAGAAGCTGATTATTTACCATGTCCCAAAGTATTTTATTTCTCTTATACCGCAGCTATTTACCAACACTTTTTTTTTTTTTTTTAAATGAATTAAAAATGGGAACATTGTCATTTTTATCCATATATAATTACATTAATTTAATTACAAAACAAGTTAGTTCCTGTTATCTCTTACGTTATAGTCACTGTAAACAGTCGTTCTATCACTAGCCTCTCTTTTTTTTTTTTTTTTTTTTTTTTTTTTCCTCTCTCTCTCTCGAAGTTAATAAGACAGAAATTCAGCTTGTCATGTGAGAGAGAAACCAGAAAGCTGGCCAGCCTAAAAACTTTTCCATGACAAAGATTTTTCAGTTACAACTTCACCTGTTACAAAGTACTGACACTGGAGACTCCTTCCAAAAGATAACATATTTTACCCTTTATCCATTTGTAGTTAATTTAAATGTTGCCGTGACACTAGTTAGTTCCTGGTGACAGACGTTCCCTCATCATCAACCTCTCTCTTATTCCTCTCTATTGAAGACAAAAAACAGAAACATAGCTTATCATGTTACCAAAAAACCAGAAAGTACAAAGTCCTCTGTGCTGAAGACTTTCCCATGGGGGACTGTACCTGACTGTTACTCATACTGACTGTGACGCTGACACTGGAGACCTTCCATAAATGTTAAACAACCATCTCCACACTTCCCAGCTTCACCATCTCAATCTTTTCTTTGATAAATAACCACACGTTTTTTTTTACCAGTCAATCTGGAACTACTGTCAGAGCTGCTGTTATAGAAAAGCAGAGTGTTGTGCTTTAAAGAATAAAATATATATAAATTAACTTGAGCTTTATAAATTGAAAACGCTTTCCTTTTTACAGTTTGCGTTATAATGTTGCAAAAATCTCTGTCTCTCTGCTTAAAGGTGAGTTATGTTGAGGGCACTGCTGTAGTTCTTGGCTTCGAGGATCCCATGGTTCGTACAGACGACACACCGATCAAGCGCTGCCTCCAGACAAAGTGGCCATACATCGAGCTTCTGTGGACCACAGAGAGATCTCCTTCCCTCAATTAACCCCGTCACCAACATCTAACCTCTCACTTCAGGACCCCTGCACGCTTTCCAAACCAAGAATTTCAGGAGACTGGCACAGCACCTGAGCTAAATACCCAAGAGAAACGATGCTGCCTGATTCGCATCGGCTCGCTTGCTCTAATATTTATCTTACCACATCTCATCCAGCTTGTATGTTTAAGAAGATGGGGGTTTTGTTTAATATTAGAAAACCCTTATATCGAACGAAATGATTTTCGTATTTTTTTCTGAAAGGTGTTAATATTTTTTGTTTGCGGATTTTCTACAGATTTTTCTGGTTAATTTGTTTACAAGGCTAAAGGATAACAGTAAACAAGACTGATGAACCAGGACTACCGAGCTGACCAAATAAGTCCTTTATGAATCTGTGGCTAGATTTCTGGACAAATGTAGATTCGATGGTGGTAATTGTGTCCAAGGTTTAATCTGACCAAAGCCTCCTGGTGCTACAGGCCACATTCTGCAGTGTTTACGTAACTCGGAGAAAAGAAAGCCAGGCTCAGTTTAGACCGGTTTATAAAGGAATGCACTACAACCCAAAACAGGGCACAGGAAGACAGAGGAGGAGGATAAAGAGACAGACTAGAAGGGGGAACGGCGAGACAGTATTGGTATTTGATCTTGGACGTGACTAAGCTCTTTTTTTTTTTTCACCACAGCAGTAACACCTATTTATTGTACACTGACTCTGGCGCAAAGGGACGAACAATGTGCACATATTATTTATTCTTACCCAGATGATTCACCAAAATAAACTTTTTATGTCTTCTTGCCTGGAGTAGTGTTTCTTTGTTGTGAATTTGTTTGCTTTGTTCCTACTGATACTATTACTACTACATTGACATAACATCCTGAAGTGTTTTATTCCTGTTATACCACTGCAGTTTGGCAGCGAATACAATTTTTAATTTATTTCAGTTATTTTGATTTGTCTAACTGCTCATTAGTAATATTACTCGTCTTCAAAGGCACAAACTTGAGACAAATAAAATATGCTTGTGTTAAGTTTTCTCAACACGTGTTAGAATGTTTTTAGCTGTTCTATCAAACCCTGGCATTTCGGATACTCCACGAGCATTGATCGATACTCCAAGGTAACTTGTAAAACTTACAGATCATAGACATTTTTACTTGAAGCCAATCCCTTATTCAGAATTATCACAAACCAGAGAACGTTCTTAGACCTTTTCACACTTTGTGTGTGAATCTTTTCCAATATAGTCCTAGCGTCAGACACTCAGAGTATATGATAGCTTTTATACACTTTTCTGGCCACAATCTTCAGGATCTTTTGAGCACAGTGAGCCTTTTAGATGAAGATATAGGACTGAAAACATCCAAAGAATCTCATCTTTAAAAGTTAATGCAGAGTTTAGTGTAAGACAGCCAATCCCTCATTCAGACTTATCATGAACCAGAGAATGTCCCTAGCCCATTTCTTTCTGAAGACTCATGGTGTCACAGTAAGTCACGGCTAGGATTTCTGATTCTGTAGATCATTATATCAGCTGCTCAAGCCTCAGCCTGTTCCATAGGGTTCAGTCTGATCATTAAAGTGATTTCCCCCATGTGCTACATGTGTGACATATGGAACAGATCCCTCAAGCACCAAAGCGACTCACCCCCCCCCCCCCCCCAAAAAAAAACTGCGTAATTATGTCTAAGATATAAAACGCAGAGTTTTCATCAAGCTCTCATATAAAGGAATTTTGGCACCACATCAAACACAACATTTGACTCGTGTTCAGCGGTAAGATGAATTCATAGGCCAGATTATGAAACGCTTGGGGTCTGTGCTGCACTTGTGCTTTCAGTGTAATTTTGTTTCAGGGATTTTGTTCAGTTTAAACTAATTTAGTATCTAGAGAGATTTGAAAATAGCATGCACAATAATTGACCATTAATTGTAACACACTGCCATCTGTATGTATCTGTATCTGTGGAATTTTCCGGCAAGCTTTCTCTTCTATGTAATGTAACTGAATACGCTAGGTAACTGTTTCAAAACAACATCTTTCCCAAATAATTAAAAAAAACTTTATTTATAGTTGATAATAATAGCCGCTTAATAATATTTTATCAGATTTTCTTTTGTTTTTGGGGTTGTTATATGCCGGTAAGTTGAGAAAAGTTCGTCGGACATGCTAGTATGATTTTCTGGGAAGATTTTCATTCGTTAGCAATGAAGAAAGTTCATTTAAGAACAACGAAAAAAAATTATATTTAAAAAAAAATATTTTAATTATTATTGATGTATAACCTTCTGATGTATAAATCTTCTTTTGTATAAATTCTTTCTTATTTCCTTATTAAATGCTCTAATTAATTTTAAAACATATATAAATATATGTCCTGGGTTTCTGGGTTCTCCATTTTCTCCCCCACCTTCTGGTAGGTGGATTGGCTACATTAACTGGCCCTGGGTGTGAATGTATGTGTAAATCCCCCCTCCTCCACCCACATTGCCGTATTTCAATTTACCTAATCTGTAACTAAATTATATCTAAAGTGCGTTTACCCAGTCAAGGCCAGGTTTCTATGTCCAGTGTGATTAAAAATCAAACCACCTTACCTGGCAACACTGACACACACTGATCAGATCGTAAACAGCGTGAGCTCCTCGTATTTTGTTTGAAAAGGTTTCGTTCCAGCCAGTCTCTGACGAGCATAAACACTGTAATGACTCATTAAAAGGGACTAATGTTTGACATATGGGCTCAGGTTAGGAACGACCACAATAATAATATCTTCCAGGGAATGCGGGGTGTTTAAACCTTATCACTGACTCTATTTAGCCTTTCAGTCATTTAAAGCTTTAAAAATGAGGAGAGAAATTAAAAGCTGGAACAGAGACGACCTGTTCCAATGAAGGAGTAAGAGCTGTTATAAGTAGAGGAAATATTTGGGTCTCTTTATATGTTTATGTGCTGTGATAATCATCACAAGGTGTCGATTAAGCTTAATCATTTTTATTAAAGCACATATTTGGGTAAGACGTATGGTGCAATGAATGTTTGTTTATAACTGCATAACAACGCTTGAAATGGGTTTATTACAATGTAGTTACATATGAATGGCTGCCTTAATGGAGACCAAGCTTCATTACACTCAGTGTTAAATACAGCCGTGTGTGTTTAGTTCGGCCCTCGTCTTTGGGTTTCAATCTGTGAGGAGAATTTCGGGAACCTTCTCCAGCTCCTGATGCTCACTCTTTTCACAAGTCTGACAAGATTCTTTTCATACACACCATACCTAAACTATAAAGCCTTTAGAAGTGTGTGTGTGTGTGTGTGTGTGTGTTTTGGGAGTGCAAAGAAATCTGAATCCTCCAATGGCAGTAAACCAAAAAAGACTCAACAAAACATCTCGAACTCACTGTGTGCCATCCAGAGCAGGGAAACCATTTACAGATGGGATGAGTTAACCACATAAACCTCATCCCTGGAATACTTTATTCTCTTGTGGTGCTATTATTATTAGTTATTGTTTTTTTTTTTTACTTTATTCAACTCCTGAACTTTTACAGTTCCTCAGTTATTTCACTTGAGTGAATCAGATATCCTGTGGAACTTTTTATCAACCTTTCTAACGTGACTGAGTAAATGAGGGACTATATTTCGAAACAACAGTGTCTTTCTCAAATCAAGGAATGTTGTTTATACACTGTATGGCCAAAAGATTGTGGACACCTGACCATCACACCCATATCATCCCATTCCAGATTTATTCCCCTTTTGCTGTTGTAATAACCTCCACTCTTCTGGGAAGGCTTTCCACTAGATTTTGGAGCGTGGCTGTGGGGATTTGTGTTCATTCAGCCATAAGAGCATTAGTGAGGTCAGACGCTGATGTTGGGCGAGGAGGCTTGGGGTGAAGTCAGCGTTCCAGTTCATCGTAAAGGTGTTCAGTGGGGTTGAAGTCAGGGCTCTGTGTAGGCCACTCGAGTTCTTCCACTCCAACCTAGGCAAATTATGCCTTCATGGAGCTCGCTTTGTGCACAGGGGCATGGTTATGCTGGAATAGAGTTGGGCCTCTTTAGTTCCAGTGAAGGGAAATTGTAACGCTACAACATACAAAGACATTCTAGACAATTGTGTGCTTCTAACTTTGTGGCAACAGTTTGGGGAAGAACCACATATGGGTATAATGGTCAGGTGTCTACAAACAATAACTAAGTAATAATATTTGATCAGATTTACTATAGTTTTGGGGTTTGGGGTTTGAAAGACCTGAAATGTTCACTGGAAACACTATCAGAATTTACTGTGAATTTAGGACACAGTGCTGCTGCTAGTCAAAATGGGGTCCTTTGCTTATAATGCCTGTATGATTTTCCAGGAAGATTTTTTTTTATATAATATATAATAACAAAGGTGAACAGCCATTTAAAAATGAAGAATAACATGTTAATATTAAATATTTAAATTAAATTTTTTAAAATTAATTTAACTATTGTGTTTGGAGACCCCAGTATAAAGAGGCTGCCCTGTCCATAGCACATGGTCTGTGTGGACTATATGGAGCATTGGTGCTATAAATAAAATCTCTTTTGTGAATTATTTGGGACACTTTGTACAGAAATATGGTTTAATTTTGGAGCCCACGAAAGCAGAGTTTAGGTTTGGCTAATGAAACCAACCTCGATAGACGAAAAAAAGAATTCTGTGCGCCCTATTCATATTATGTTAATGGTCTTTGTCCCAGGAGCTTCATGCTTGTACCCTTCAAGCTCGCACCCACATCCCATGAAAGCAAAAACCTCCCGCTTGCAAGATTTTCCCAAAACAGGAAAGTCTTCAGGACGGAGGACTTTGCCGTTTTCTCAGTAATATGACAAGCTGCATTTTTTGTCTTATAAACGTCCTCAACACAATGTTAGACATAACTGTAGCAGATGAAAATATGGCATGTTGATCTTTAATCCATAAAAAAATAATTTATTATTGGCAAATTGTGGCTTTCAGTGAGTGTGTTCCTGTGTGTATGCATAATAGATTTATGCCTACTTTTAGACTTTGTGCTATTAGGCTCAACCATAATAGTTTCATAATAATAATTCTGATAGGTAGCTCTCATTGCATCCAACAAAGCTGTAAAAAAAGGGAAGGGTAGGATGAAAAGCAGGTCAGAAAACGAAACCTTACAGCAGCCACAAGCTCATGCAGCAGAGCCAATGCTGGAATTTTTGAAATACACATATATCATCTGGCCATGTTGGCGCAGGAGCCAAGATCTTGCTTCTCCATTTGATCTCAGGAGCAGTACATTATGTGAGGAAATATATTTGCCAACTCTGTTCTTCTCAATCCCTTTGGTGCACTTCTTCAAGACCAGAGGATGAGTGGAACTTATATTTAGTAGCTATCATTCTGCCTGCTGTTTCATTTTCATCTCTTCTTATGGCAAGGTGTTCTTTCTCAATTTACCTACGTTTATTTGAGGAACACCAGTCCTTGTCACTGTCCTGTTTTTCACTGAGGTCGCCTTCATTTATTTGTCTTCTTATGTTTTCCTTCATTATTTTTCGTTCCAGATGTTTCTCTCCCACCCTTTCTTTCTACTTTTCCAGACTGGGTGCAGTTCTGTTCTCCCAGGGTTTAAAGAATGTGTCACACCTGGCTTACATTGTCCCTTGCATTCCGTCTGCACTGGCATGTGTGCGTACGGCGTGTGTCTGCTCCTCTTAGAACATTTTACTTTCGTGAAACATGTGTGTTCTACAAACACATACAGGTACAGTGGGGCCTAAAGGTCTGACAGCACTAGTGAAAACTAGTCCGTTTATTTTGCATTCTTTTCTGATTTGATGTAACAATTTTCAGTGTGAATTCGCACAGGCATGGACTCCACAAGTGTGTGCAAAACCTTGATCCATTTTTAGATCAAATCCATCCGTGTGTCGTCTGAACACATGCTTCAATAGAAGAGATTAGGCGTGAGGAAAATCTGACCTTTTGTACAAAGCAGTTAACACGGTCAATAGGGACCTAGAAATAGTGCAGAATCTTGAATATTCAATATTCAAGATATTGAACTTTTACTTTCTTTGTTTTAAATGTTGTTTTAAATATTTCAACTTTCTAAAACCTGCTGTTTATTTCCAATTTTAAATGGATGAAAAAATCACATGGAAAAAGATTTTCAGTGTGGTCTCAGACTGTTGGACTCCACTGTATGTAGAGTGTATGTGATTAATTTGCTGCAGATTAAACATATACTTGGAGCGCTGCCTCATCTGTTCCTTTTTATTTATTCTGTACATATGCCTTTTTATATATATATACATCCTGTTTTGTTCAATACAGTGTTTTGATGGTGTGTATTTTGTCTGTTGTGTGCAGTTTGTATGAACATTTTTCTTTATGTTGTGCATTTTAAGGTCTGCTGTTGTTGCACCCAAATCTCCACCTGGAGTCAATAAAATTCATCCATCTGTCCATCTGCCCATTTTCAGTGGCCATAAAACTGATGACAAGACTGTTGACATTAGTAATTGTTGCTGTGGTGGAAATGAAGTATGGAAAATAAGGGATACGTCGCTGTATCATTTATACAACACAGTCCGAACTGAAACTAGAATAAAGGTTTTAAATGTTTTAGAAATTTGAATACATGACATATATGATGCCCAAAGTAGGGATTCATTCACACCTGCTCCTAAAGGAATTCATCCTGCAGACATTCCTGAACAATCCCACTTGCACCTGCGATATTTTCTGATGAGGTTAGTTGGTTCTATTTCTCACAATATAAACAAATTAGTTACATTTGCTGATTGTGAATGAATAAAGTCCAGTAGATCCAGAGCCTATCCCTGGAACACTGAGATAGTCCTCACTGCAAGACCAAAAGTCAGTGAGTAAAGTTGGATCTGATCTAACTCCTCTTACAAGCCTAACCCTAATCCTGTCCCAGTATGAATCATCATGGTAAAACATAATTATCAAGCCTGAAACACACTTTACCCCCTGGATGTTTGGCTGGACCCTGTTCAGGTATGAGGAGTTGGTTCAGGTCCACCTCCACCCCATGGACTTTTTGTTCTGCAGCAAAGGGTACTTGGGAACCCTGTCCGTGAGATGGGAATACAACCTGGATAGGACACCAGTCCATCACAGGTCACCAGACACACACACACACACACACACACACACACATTGAAACCCTGAACCCTCAGACCTAGGTACAATTTAGAGTAGCCACTTCACCTCCTAACATTTTGGGAGGTGGGGAAAAAACTGAGAACTTGGAGGAAACGCATGTGGACACAGGGAGAGCATGCACAGAAAAGCCACAGAGACACTAACCTGAGCTCAGGAGTTTATCATTTTTATTTAAAATGCCTGATTCAACACCTGAGCTAATTACAAATCTCTGTAGAGCTGTGACCCTTGGCCAATGGTGTGTTTTTGGCCACAGTCTTGGTACATCTACCATAGTGAGTGTGTGATTGAAGGTCCTCAATCCTGCAATGTATTGGGGCCATCGGCACCTTCTAATATTCGGTAGCCAGCACAAGATGCTGATAGTAACTTTAACTCTGGAATTCACATGAGCATATTCCTGAATGCAGGGATTCAGCAGTGCTTAGGTGACATTTCATTAAATGAACTGATGCTTACCATCTGCTGTGTGGTCAAAGCCAGGGCCGTAACAAGGGGGTATGCAGAGTATGCAGTACATTGGGGCCCATGGCTACTAGGGAGCCTGTGAGAATAACTTGTGTGGAAAAATTAGTATGTTTACATAAGAAAAATGTTAAGCTCATTAATGTATATCAACTTAAAATGGTGTTAAAAATATTACTAACATTTTTTATAAATTTTTTGCATACTCATACTATCAGTACTTACTGAAGTTAAGGTTAGGTGTGGGGTAAGTGGTCATACTGATTGACAATTTCAATTACATGAAATTAAATAATATGCAAACATTTTCATTTCTCATGAGATCTCGTTCAACCATTCAAACTGCACATCCATACACATTACGCATACAGCTTTTTTTTTCTCACTTTGAAAAAGAATCTGATACTTTTCAATTGGTTGAATTAAAACACAAAATATATGCTGGCAAGGAATAACTAAAAAATGGCTAACGTAAATCATATATGAAACAAAAGTACTTTATGATCATACTGTGAATAGAAGATTTGCTACACTGTAATATTATAGTCTATGGACAGAAAGTTCAATAGCCTACATGTGCTGGCTTTATGTACTTGGCAATATTCCAGGTATGCATAAGAGTGAAATCTTGTTGGGACAAATATTTTTTTTACTGTATGAAGTGGTAAGCCAGTCAGGACTGACATTTCCACAATACGGCCAGAAAACACAGCGATGACAACTCTCCTACACGACATCTGCGAGTCACGCCCAGGGTGAATTAAAAAGCGCTTGAGTGGTTGTGGCTTCGTGCATGTGCCACATCTTTTAAGTGTAAAATGGGTTTGAGATCACATGTGACTGCTCTAGATCACACTTTGTTCATAAAGTTCTTGCAAACTGTACTGATCAAATTACTAAAATCTATATACTCTTGTTCGAAATCAATTGATTAGACACAACCTTTTCATTAAAAGTTTTAAGTTTAATTAATAGTTGGTTGAGAAGTGTGTGTTTGAAATACACAGATGAATCTTTCTCAGTGCCTAAGTATTACTACATTTCACATTTCATCATGATAGTTCTGACCCCTGACCTGATAATTTTAAAAAATGTTGGTTGACACTAGAAATCTAAACTCCTTTATTATTATTATTTTTATTATTATGTTTTCTCAGCACTTAGCCGGAGGCTGCTGAGGTGTCCGTGTCCCGACCAGGGACCTATGGTTTAGCCCGGCACCTAGCGTAGGACGTGTGCAGTTTCTATCAATGCACTTCTTGGTCTGTGTGTTGTTCCAGTAGCTGCTGCAGGTTCTTGACAAATCCTGTCTTGATGGTTCCCTCAACGTTGAAGGAGCCTCCCCCTACTGCAGGCAAAACTCTTGGCTTGGCTCCCCACATCCTACTGATCTCAATCTCCAGATCTATATTTTTGCTCAGCTTTTTCGCTTCTTTGAACTTGATTTTGTTGTCATGTTTGTTTGCTACATTGATCAGCAGATATTACTTCTCCTTCTTGCAGTGGACCAACAAATCAGGATGGTTTTCTGGGATGGTATGGTCAGCCTGTACTGCCATGTCCCACATAATGGTGGTGTCTTCAGTATTAACAACTACTTGAGGTGAGTGTTCATACCATTTCCCGGCTCTTGTCTGCCAAACTCCTTTTAGCTCAACCAGAGCAAATAGCTGGCTACCTTGTTGTGCCGGTTTATGTACTCAGTAGGAGCCAGCACTGTGCAACCAGCAATGACATGGATGATCGTCTCCTCTGCCTTTTTTGCACATTCTGCATTTGCTGTTTACCTGCTGCTTCAAGATGTTTTGCTGGTGATACCTGATGTTGAGTGCCTGGTCCTGTGCTGCTATAATCAAGCTTTCAGTCTCTCTCTTCAGCCCAGAGCTGCTCAGCCATGCCACGCTAGCACTTTTATTGACAAACAATCTGTTGAGGCTTTGGTAGAACTGGCAATGCAGTGGCTTGTCTTTGAGTACTTAGATCTTCTCAGCTTCAATGTTGATTTTGATTCTTTGCTTCACTGAAGATAGGAGCATGGGCTGTGCTGGCAAGTACCTGCTCTTGATTTCTTTTGCCATTGTTACAAGGGAGTACATTGCTTTGCTGGCCTTGTGAGTTTTCACAAGCCTGGTGAACTGGTTTTGATGGCAAGTGAGTCTACAGCCACTGTTCCACCTCAGTCACTCAACATCTGCTTTTGAATGGTGAAGCCCATGCTTGGTCAAGAGCTCCCTTGTCTTGGAGTCTCTTATTTCTATCTCAGATCTCTTCCAGTCAATAATCCCAAAGCTGTACATGGGGACTGGAAGTGCCAGACTGTTGATGATGAAGACGATGATGAACAGAGCCTCAAATGCTAAATAAATCTTTCAACAATTGTATAATAACATATTAATTCACTCATTCATTCAGAAGTAAGCACTTTATCCTCGTCTGGGTTCCATATTTTTTTGTGTCTATTCCCCAACTACTCACTATTTGTCTGCTGTCTGCTTTTGTTCATTGATTTATTTATTCATCTTCTGTAAGCACTTTATCCTGATCAGGGTGGCAGTAGACCTGAAGCCTATCCCAGGAACACTGGGCATGAAGCAGGAATACACCCTGAATGGAACGGCAGTCCATCACATGGCAACTATATTAATATAATAATTTATTAATATAACACTGCTGCTCTTAATTCTCTTAACATCTAGGAATTATATCAACCACTTTTGACTGTTGCTGTAGAATGACTTGCAGGTTTACGTAATAAATAGCCTAAGTGAAGAATTTTTACTAATGATAAATTCACAAAGACAGAAGCATGTCATCCATGATCCATGCAATAAACATAATTAAAGTCCTGTTTGACACCAGCCACACCCACTTTTATTATGTTTCTTTGTGTAATTTGGGGTTCTGGCTTCTCTGTAACAATTTAGTGGCACTTATTTTGATTAAAACATTTCATAAATCAAAATGAGAGACATTTATGTGTGAAATTTACTACCAAAATCTCCCTACATGTTTTGCAGTTCTGAAGCTGTATTGATACATTGTGGGCCTTGATGCACGATTCCGATATTCCAGTATTTTACTTTGCCACTGGAGCCAGGATCGACTGTATCCTTGCTCTGGCATATCCTCGTAGATAGCCCAGTTTCTTTAGCTACCCTGCTGAATGATGAATTTTGGTCCCACACACACTCACACACCCATTCACACACTACGGACAATTTGGAAAAGCCAATCAGCCTACAGCGCCTGTCTTTGAACTGGGGGAGGAAACCGGAGTACCCAGAGGAATATTACTGTTAACCTCAAGCCCATGGAAATGTGGTTGAACCAAGAAGTCAGGAGTGGGGGAATGGAGTCGACATCTTTGGCCTTCACAGTCTATATTAATGCATTGCAATGGCAGTGTGCTGGCTTGCAACAGGAGCCGGTTATCCCACTCCGGTGCATTATTTGTCTCATAACAAGATACAAGATACATGATTCTTTTATTGCCTAACACAACATAACAATGACCATAATGTCAGATTTAGCAGGAAAATTGGATGTGAGCATTGAGATGCAAGTCAAATATCCAGATCTCAAATGTGCTTCGGATTTAGAACCTCATTTGGATGTGGCCCATATTAGATGTGAAAAAAATCTGATCCAAGCTGTCTACACATATGCAACGATATCCAAATTGTGTCGGATGTTAGCAATGAAATTGGAATTGATTGGCAAATGCAGCCAGTGCTCTCACCAAAGTGAATGATATTCTTCTATCATCAGTTACGCAGATTTAATCACTCAACCAATTTAACGAGTGGGCTGTGTCTCAAACCGCACACCACCATAATAAACCGTATGTCAGGTGTTGCACTATTTTAACACAGCCTGCTATTTGGTGCTGTAATATGCAGTTTTGCATGTAACCTGACTTCTGGGTGCTCGGTCCACGTCTGTCAGCAAGCTGTTTTCTGCTCTGGGATGCAAGGATCTATTTTTAGTTTTTACTTAGGAACAAGTCAGTGAAGTTGTGCGATTTCGGCTTGGCATCAAAACACCCACAGTGCTTGTGTTCATACAATAGAGAGGGTTATATTCCCACTTAACGTGCGCTTTACGCATTTCCCTAATTCCTGGTAATTATTTTCAACTGGCGCACATGTTAGAAAGCATCCGGTAGAGGAGTATATATGACCACTAAAATCAGACACACTACTTAGTCATTAAACAAAATTAGATTTCAAATAGCTCACAGGGATAAGTACTATACTCTGCATACAGCTGGAACATAGTTTTGATGTGCACATGCATGACATTTTCCTTTTCTGCCATGGGAAATTTCATATTTTTCACTTTGTTGTCTTGTTGTAGGTTTGGATAGCCCCTTGTATGTGCTTAATCTTGAAATTACACGTGTTGTTGTGATCATTAAAACGATATTTTGTAACGGATATTGTATTTTTCTTTGAAATTCAGTAAAATCTCCACAAAACAGTGAACTCTAATTCATTTTCGATAATAGACATCATACAATAAGCCTACATTAACAAATGTAATAAAAACATTTTTATTGAAATAAAAAAAAAGCTGAAGTGCCTTGTCATTATTTCAACTTAGCATCTCATTATTCTCACTTAATCTCTCATTATTCTGATTTGATAACTCAATATTTCAAGTCATTATCTCATTATTTTGAGATATTGTCTAATTATTTTGACTTAATATTTACATTCCACAATCTATCAATAAGACTAATTTATTCTTATAGATAGCTACACATAGCTATGTCTAATGATTTGCCATACCTGTACACCCACCCATTCATGCAATTATCTAATCAGCCAATCATCTGACAACAGTGCAATGCATAAAATCATGCAGATACGGGCCAGTAGCTTCTGGTAATGTTCACATAAACCATCAGAATAGGGAAAAAATGTGATCTTGGTGATTTTGAGCGTGGCATGATTGTTGGTGCCAGGTGGGCTGGTTTGAGTATTTCTATACCTGCTGATCTCCTGGGATTTTCACGCACAAGAGTTTAATGTTGTTTAATGGTGCTATAAAGAAAAAACATCCAGTGAGCAGCAGTTCTGCAGACATAAATGCCTTGTTGATGAGAGGGGTCAATGGAGAATGGCCAGACTGGTTCGAGCTGACAGAAAGGCAACAGTAACTCAGATAACCACTCTGTACAATTGTGGTGAGTAGAAGAGCATCTCAGAATGTACAACACATCAAAACTTGAGGCAGATGGGCTACAACAGCAGAAGACCACATCGGGTTCCACTTCTGTCAGTTAAGAACAGAAAGCTGAGGCTGCAATGGGCACAGGCTCACCAAAACTTGACAGTTGAAGATTGGAAAAACGTAGCCTGGTCTGATGAAGCTCGATTTCTGCTGAGGCTCACAAATGAGGGTCAGAATTTGATGCCAACAATCCAAGCTGGTGGAGGTGGTGTAATAGTGTGGGGAATGTTTTCTTGGCACACTTTGGGCCCATTAATACCAATCAATCATCGCTTGAATGCCACAGCCGATTTGAGTATTGTTGCTGACCGTGTGCATCCCTTCATGGCCACAATTTCCCCGTCTTCTAATGGCTACTTCCAGCACGATAATGCAACATCTGAATCCGATCTGAATCCAATAGAGCACATTTGGGATGTGGTAGAATGGGAGATTCACAGAATGAAAGTGAACCTGAAAAGTCTGCAGGAATTGCGTGATGCAATCGTGTCAACATGGACCAGAATCTCAAAAGAATGTTTCCATCATCGTGTGGAATCCATGCCAAGGCATGAAGAATTGAGGCTGTTTTGTGAGCAAAGGGAGGCCCTACCCAGTATTAATATAGTGTTCCTGATAAATTGTTCATGAGTGTATGTGTAACTGAATTCTACTAGAGCAACATCTGGCTTATCTACTATATGGTACAATAGCATACAAAAAAGGTTATAAGTTAATATTCAATAAATTGGTATTATTGAAAGGTTGTAGGGTGTTAAATATTAAGTAGAAATAAAGAGATAATATGTAGAATGTCAAAATGATGATTATATTAAGTAAAAAATAATGGCATGCCATGTTGAAATAGAGCTATTAAGCCGAAATAATGGCATAATATATGATATATGATATAATGAGTTATTAAGTTGAAATGACGAGCTATTAAGCCAAAAATTAAAACATAATACCTTGAAATAACAAGTTGTTGAGTCGAAATAATGAGATATTAAGCTGTAATGAAGACATGGCACTTCAGCTTGTGGTTCAGAGCTTCCTAAAGTTAGCTTTACTGATAGCTTGTGGACTGGTAAAACTGTTAAAGTTAAAATTACGAGATAAAGTTAAAACATGTCCAAATATCGAGTTAGTAAGTCGAACTGACGATATATTAAGTTATAACTATAATGATATAACGACATACTAAGTCGAAATTACAACATGTGTTGAAATTAATTGTTATAAAAGTATAAAATTGTTCTTGATCCACACTAATGATGTTTATTTAATCAAATTCTCACCCACTCGCGCGCGTTTCTCATTAAGTGGCCTGTTTCCTTATAAGGACTTGGCCGGATGACGTATTGAGAGCTCGCGCTGTGTGATGTGGTGTGGGAGCCCCGGCTCGCGCGCAGCTCGTTATAATGGTGTGTACGCGGACAGCGCTAGCACACACACACACATTCCCAGTCCGGCGGGAAAGGCGCGCGCGCAGCTGAATGAAACGGAGCGCATGGAGCACGCGCACGGACTTTGACAGCCGAACTTGTGAAAATAACGGCACGAGCTGCGGACACTGCATTCGCTTATTGGTTACGAAGAATAATTTGTGTTTGACACCAGGACTGCAGCGATGCTGGCGCGTGGGGCTCGAGCGTCCTTCCATGAGCTTTCTTGTCTAATCTCGGTTAGTCTAATCTTGTCTGATTTTCTTTGCGGAATCGTTGCTTTCAACTTGGATTTGGAAAAGCCCGCTGTGTACAGTGGACCCACCGGGAGCTACTTTGGATACTCCGTGGACTTTTACCACCCGACCCAGGACAGGAGCGCGTGAGTTACACATGCATTCTGCATTATTTTTTCAGTCATTTATATGCATTGGTTTGTTTTATTAACTGTAATGATGGATAACAATTTAGAGCACCTGAGCTTAGTTAAGATGCATGCGTCATGGTGCATTCATTCAGTATTCAAAATAAGATGCTGATTTTCCTGAAGTTGTGCACGTCAGTTCTGCCTGACCTGGATGCATCATCATTTGTTTACTACAAAGCACTGTGCGGCAGAGATGCATTCACACTTTACTGCTGACTTCAAAGTCATGCATCCTGCTTTCTGTCTAGCATTTATAGTCTTAAGTGAATGTGCAGTTGGTGTTGCATGCTGGTCCAGTTTAATGGTGCTTTCATCTCTTTCTCTCTCTCTCTCTCTCTCTCTCTCTCTCTCTCCCTCTCTCTGTGTGTGTGTGTGTGTGTGTGCAGTGTGTCAGTGCTGGTCGGGGCTCCCAAAGCCAACACCACGCAGCCCGGGATTGTGGAGGGCGGTGCGGTTTATTACTGCTCCTGGCCCCCATCTGAGCAGAACTCATGCCGCGAGATCCCTTTCGATAAAGCAAGTGGGTACACAGTTTTGATAAATTTTTTAATCACCACTGAAGGGCATGATGTCATGTTTCCTGTATTGCAGCTCGCACTTAATGCATGGTGCATGTACGCACATATTTATTTCATAGATCAAGGAGGATGCACTAGAGTCCAAATCCATAGTCACTGACTGACTTCCCCCATTAATATGTACATATAAAATGAACGTTTGTTTTTATTCAGTCCTCCTGTTTGCGGATATTTGTTACAGGCTTAATTTATACACATTCCGACTCCGACAATAAAAAGATCAAAACCCACATCCAAGACCGAGCTGATTTCCTCGCATATGGTTTGGTTTAAACCGGGGGAGCGGAGTAATTACCACGCGCTCCCCGAGAAAGGCGCGTAACTTTACCTCCATGCGTAAATGTGGCGCAGTTGACATCCTGACGCACGAGGGTTCCCGCGCGCATGTTCCCGAGCACCATGTTTGCACTACCTAAATGTGCTCTTCATAGTTATACGCTCGATTTATGCGATGCATTATGACTGTTGGTTTGGCGCAGTGAAAATGCAGACCATGGAGTCAAACCATTTTGGAAACGCGAGGCTCCCTGAAAGAACGGCTGAAGCGCAGGAGGAACTTGTATGGCTGTGAGGTCATGTTTAAATTGCGCTTGTCATGTGGGAAGCAGATGCCAAGATCGCTGCAGGCCAAATGCTGTTTTCTGTGCATGAGACTTGTCAGACGTATTGTGCCGGTAAATGTGAGTTGCTGTAGTGGTAGAGTCAGTGTTGCCCTATCCACACTGAAGAACTCTAACGATTCTCACTGCCATGTTGTGTTTTTTATCATCCCCAAATCTAGTTTCCTCATCCTAAATTGCCCATTCAAGGCAGCTGCTAACGACAATAAATTAGCAGAGTCACAATTAAGTAATTAGCAGAAACAATTTAATTAGCCAAAGTCAGTCTACTAGATTTTTGCTCTGTGTGAATGGAGCATAAATGTTGACTGTTCTTTTCAGGGGAAAGTAGATAATGCATGCTCAAAAAAGTCACCAGATAATGCCAGAATCTCCATCCATCAATCCATCCATCCATCCATTCTCTGTACCGCTTAGCCTACACACGGTCGTAGGGGAACCTGGAGCCTATCCCAGGGGACGTGGGGCACAAGGCAGGGGACACCCTGTATGGGGTGCCAACCCATCAGAGGGCACAATCACACACACTCACACATCCATTCACACACTACGGACAATTTGAAAATGCCAGTCAGCCTTCAGCACTTGTCTTTGGACTGGGGGAGGATACTGGACTACCCAGAGGAAACCCTCAAAGCACGGGGAGAACATGCAAACTCCACACACACAGGGTGGAGGCGGGATTCGAACCCCCAAACACAGAGGTGCGAGGCAACAGTGCTGACCACTAAGAGAACCATGCCCATGATGCCAGAAACTAATTTGCATATTCACTGACTAGTTATCATCATGTATGATCATGTGTCACTGCCTCACAGCTCCGGGCTCCCTGATTCCATCCTGAGCTTGGGTTATGTGAATGTATGTGTGCATGGATTTTGCATCCTATCCAGGGTGAATTCTCATGCTCAATGGTGATCAGTGATTGGTTATTGAAAAACAATGGTGATCAGTGATTGGTTATTGAAAAACAATGGTGATCAGTGATTGGTCATAGAGAAACAATGATCAGTGATTAGTCATTGAGAAACAGTGGTGATCAGTGATTGCTTATTGAGAAACAATGATGATCAGTGAATTGTCATTGCAAAACAATGGTGATCAGTGATCAGTCATTGTGAAACAGTGGTGATCAGTGATTGGTTATTGAAAAACAATGGTGATCAGTGATTCGTTACTGAGAAACAGGGGTGAGCAATAATTAGTTATTGAGAAATAATGGTGATTGGTGATTGGTTATTGAAAAAGAATGATGATCAGTGATTAGTCATTGAGAAACAATGATCAGTGATTAGTCACTGAGAAACAGTGGTGAGCAGTGATTGGTCATTGTGAAACAGTGGTGAGCAGTGATTGGTCATAGGGAACATCGGCTTGTGTAAGCGGAATTCAGTCAGGCTCTGCACACTGCTGCTAAGTCGATCAAACCTGCTTTCTCAACTCACATAACCAGCAGCTGCGATGTCAGCTAGAGAGCTGTATCAAGTGCAGGACAGTCCCCAACATCTGCTTAAAAACTCACTAGATTTGTTCCTCGGCTCTTGTTTTAAGTAAAAATCACTAAAGGGGCCTAAAATGTCAAAATATCTATCAACAAAGCTGGTAATTTCCACATCACATCAGTCTCTGTCTCATCACTTAAGGTAAAAGTCTCTCTGGCATTTAAACACGAGCCTCATCGTCGTCTCTGTACTCAGCTGATCTCTGTTCATGCTAACATCTGTGGGGAAATAGTCACTATTTTTAGATCATTTAAACATTTTAAACTTGTCCACTGTCATCTGTACCCAACATGATCTTTGCAGGCAGACAGCCATGGCGAGGTTAGAAATTAGCCTAACTAAAAACATCCACAGCAGCATCCACTGGGTTTTTAGCAGACCACCACTGCAACAAGTGTACCATTGTAACAATGTTTTGGCAGTTACCTTCATAGCAAGTAACATAACATGCTAATCCAATATTGCAAAATAAATGCAAATGAGGATAATTGTTTTTGCTGCAGGTGAGTAAAACAGCCCATTCACAGGTGATGATCTGGTGTGAACAAGTTGACACTGTTTGAAAGACTCAGCAATAAGTGAAAATTCTTTATTGGGTTAAAATTAATTATAAAATTTAATACACTATTGCCTTAAAAATGCAAACAAATTTTCAGTGCCTGTTTTTTTTTGTTTTTTTTTGTGTGCACCCCTATTTCCAGAGTTTCGGTTTTCTATATGGAAGGAAAGAGCCTGTATCTGTTTACAGGTAATAAGCTGGAGTTATAGGTCTATCCACCGACATGAAAGAAGTAATGGTGTGTTATTTAGACTGAGGATAAAATTGAAGAGGTGGGAAAAAGAGACAGACAGGAAGACAGAGAGGGGACAAGACGTTTAAAAGAACAGTCAACACATGGGGAATTAGTGGAACTCAGCCAGCAAGGTTGGCTCACATGGAGAGGTGTCTGCTTTCTATTAGACACCGAGAAACACTTTAGACCCCCCTACCCCAACCCCCGGGCCTTTCGGCTTAGCCAACTCAGAGTGAATGCACACACATTATCAGATTCATTAGTCACGTTGTCGTGACCCCTGATCCCACCATGGCATCCAGACGTCATTCGGGAGAAATTTACATCTTTGGTCAACTTTGATAAATGACCAATGCAGTAAAGACAAACCGAGTTGAATTCATTTGATACACCGTAAACTACCACATACCTGAAGGCACTTGTTTGGTGCACACACACACACACACACACAAAGAGAGAGAGAGAGAGAGACTTACAAAGTGATGTATCTGGATCTTCTAGAGTTACACCAGACACATTCCATCGCTTTAAGTTTAAGAGGAAAACTCACTTTTTCATCATTTCCACATTTGTGATGACTTTAGGCATGTGCTGATATTAAATTTATGATAATTTCTACTAACTCACCATTGTTTATGATATTATCATGGTTTTGTATTTCTTAAAAATTGCTAGGCATGTAAATGGGTTTCATAGGGGTGAATGTGTTCAGGTAACAGGGCTGAATGAATGGTTTTCATTTTTCATAGCCTGTAATGTTCTCATGCAAAGGCATGTTTCGAGCACGAATTAAACGGATGCATACATTAAAGCAAAAATAATAATTGCTAAAGAAATGTAATGATTATATTTCACGGTAAAGTGTAGTTACCTTAGACGGCTATGGATCATTTTTATTAATGTTTTCTATATAAAACTTACACATACAGGTCGGTTATTGTGAAGGACACTTTACCTGTGTTTAAAATGTCTTTTACCTTTACTTTGCCTATGTATTTCAAATGCTACTTGGTTTAGATAATAACCCAACTATGCCTTTTAAGTTCGGTTAGCTGTTGTATGGAAATGAGTGTGTCTAACACCAGTTAGACGTATGCACAAGTTACATTTGTTGCGTTCATTTGGTAAATATAACTATGGGAGTGGCTATGGGAAAACTGTAAACAGAAATATGAATGCTAATTAAAACAGGTCCTAGTTTTTTCCAGCTTTAACACAGGGGTAGTGACAGTGTTTTGAAGTGTCTACACTAACAATATCGTGTGTTATGTATATTGTTATCGGCAGATGCCTGGGTAAGGCTGGAAAGAGTGGCCTAGTTTTATAAAACTGATGTAATCTCCACACTGCACATCACAAAAACCCAAATCTGATTTCTCTGTTTAATTAGCTAGTTAGCTAATTAGCTAGTTAGCTAAAGTCAGTATCCTGTCACGGTTCTGCCACGTTAGTTCTTGCTGTCACTGCAGGTACTACAGATGTTTGAGGCTCAGGGTCCTGCTGTTTTTTTCCCCATGTTGTTTGTCCGTGTCACAAAGTTTTATCATGTAGAGCCACACACTGAGCCTTGAAAAAAATGCTGGTCAAAAAGTTGTACATCCAGAATATAAATACAGGACTGTGCAAAAGTCTTAGGCACATGCTAAGAAATGCTGTCGAGCCAAGATGCCTTCAAAAAATAATGAAATTTAATGTTTCTACATTAAAAAAATACTATAAAATGCAGTAAACAGTAATAAATGGAACAAAGTCAATATTTGATGTGACGATCCTTCGCTTTAAAAAAGATTAGTAGTCTCAGGTACAATTTGTGCAGTTTTATAAGGAAATGAGCTGTAGGTTTTACTGAGCATCGTGCAGAAGCAGCCACAGTTCTTCTGGAGACTTTGACTGTCACACTTGCTTCTTAATTATGCCGCAAAACCCAGCAGCTTTCATTATGTTTTTTTGCCTGAAAAGTGGTCTCTTATGTAATATGCTGCTTTCTTTACTGACATACAAAAATATTTCTGTAACATTTAATTTTGTGCTGGAAAACTAATGTGTGGAAATCTAGAAGTTTTTGTACTGAGTCAATAATGTAGAAGTCATAAAGTAAAAATCGATAACAAAGTGTGTACTTTTGCACAGTACTGTATTTTTTTTTGCTGGCTAATTTAGCAAAATTAGTTGCCCCAAAAGAAGGAAATGAGTATAAATGTGGAGTAGAATGTTAGCTAGCAAGCATGTGAGTGTATACTTACAGCCAGTATAGCTATGAATAAGTGTGATAACTTGCTAGCTAATTTTCTACTTGTTCACATTTTGGTTTTAAAACAACTTCACCGCTAGATATACATAAATAAACAGTCCACTATGGCTATAACACAAGAGAAAAGCTACGCTGAGTGGAAATTCTGACATTTCATACGGGACAGGGATAGAGAAAAGGAGACCAGTGAGCTATTTGTCACTTATCGTGTGGAAAAAATCTAGAATCGGTTCTGTTTTCTCATAACCTGTCGAACACAGTTAAACGGATGCAGTGTAAATGCTTCCAGATATTACTCTTATACCAAGAAGACCTACACATATGGACTACACATATGTCTGATACTTAACACACTTCACTCTGGTTTATTTAAAGGTATTAATGAAATTGTCATGTCTCATTATTCCAACACCACAAGATGATAATAATAGCAGAGTCCTACAGCTTTTAAAAGCAGCTGACGTTGTTTGGCTTGTATTTTGGAGTGTGTAGTAAAACAGGTCACTGAGCGCTGAACTCTTAAATGAGCCCCTGCTGTTTGTTTATGCAGTTTGTTGAGGAGAAACCACCAGAATGGGTTTAATTAACACATGAGGTATTGAGATGTTTGGGATGCATGTTTCTTGTCTGTGTTAGATGACAGCCTTGATTTTTATTTATTTTTTTTTTTGGATGTTTGGTGGTTTTAGGACTCGAGTGTAGTTTTTAATGCAATTTCAGCCAGACATTTCCACATGCAATGACCACTGTAGTCTTTGAGCAATGTCTCCTACATTTTCATGATGTACAGTATTGATCATATTGAAGAACGTTTCCAGCAATAGACTGAGCCAATCATGAAGCAAGCACTATAGGATGTCATTATTGGACTTTCTACCGCAGTGCTGGTAAATTATCAATACTGACTGGTCAGTAGGTGTTTATTCATTTTCTAAAACATATTTAGAAAGTGTGGTTCGTGATTCGTTAATTAATTTTAAAAATGGAATCATTGACAGATCACGGTGGTCTAAGAAGAAACTTCGGGACATTCCTATTAGTGGAAACGAATCAACTTTTGGGTGGTAACAGTAATTACAATTCTCATCGTTGATTATTTGAGCGCATAGCCCGTCATGTTTTATTCCTCGGCTAATGTGAGTCTGGAAGTGGGCAACGTCATAGTGGATGTAGTCTAAAGCCTAAATAATGTGTTTTGTGACTAATGAGTAACAGATGGACATTTAGTGTTTAATATATCATCCATCCATCCATCCATCATTCCATCCATCATTCCATTCATCTGATGAGCCCTTATTACCCATCCATAAGCAGAGAAAGAGATATATCATCAAATCAAGCAATATCGTATTAGACAGACACAGACTTTTTCTCAGGACAGATTTGAGTTAATGTAAGGGACAGTGTAATAGGAGGACAGAGGGAGGAAAAGGAGACAGATGAAAGATTAATGTTCTTGCATTTTAATGAAGTGTGGACTGTGCCATACTCGACTTTAACTAGAGCCATCTGCGTGACCCGAGGTCTGTAGTGGAACACATTGAACCCCCTACAGACACAGACATACACACACACACACACACACACACACACACACACACACACACTCTCTCTCTCTCTCTTATCCAGAGACTCTATGGTAGGAAAAAAAAAAAAAACTTTTGTTAATTCATAGTAATTTGGTGAATAAAAAGATTTTGAAATGAGGATTTTTTTGTCAAGCGCCCATGCCCAAAATTGTCCAAAATTTTTAACGTTAGTGTTCTTACTATTAAGAAACATTCCAAAAGCTAGAACACATAGAATCTGTTCAGACATGAGTTCTTGGTAGTCGTTATTTATGTGTTGTAGTCATATGGTGAAGACAAAGGACCATAATTTACTGTGAGCCTACCTCAGCTAGAATGCCATTCATACTATCACTTTGTAAATGTTGTAGCTAGCTACTAATTAGGCTAGCTATATATATATATATATATATATATATATATATATATATATATATATATATATATACACTGCCCTCCAAAAGTTTGGAAACGCCTGAACAAAATAGGGTTTTTGGGCAATATCAGCATAAATCCTCTTTAGTTAGTGACCATTTTGCATTGATAATAAGGGACAACACTAGGCATCCGAGCAGTCAGTTTATTCAAACA
>CM040996.1:5913765-5982521 GCA_022985145.1 Pangasius djambal | reverse complement strand
TATATATATATATATATATATATATATATATATATATATATATATATATATATATATACCAACTGCTAATTAGGAGATTTGATAGATCTCTATTCATACTGTTCATTTACTTGAAGCTGTAAATGGCTTGTGACAGAGCAAAGTTTCTCTTCTCTTTTCTCGTATCAGTGTATACTTGATGCCGAATTTTTCTTCTTTTTTACCCTCACTTTGCTCGAAGTTGGTCATAGCAAATTGCTAGCTTGTTCTTTTCACAGCAAAAAATGACATCTTGATTTATCTAGTATTTCCTATTATAAGATTACAACGAATCAAATATAAGGTTATTAAACCTATTTCTAGACTTTTTTTTAAATAATTTTGCTCATTTTAAGCATGTATTTCTAGAAAGAAGCTAAATTTTCTGCCAATAGAATAAGAAAATGTAAAGCTTTAAATGAGTAAAAATGTCTTAAAATAAGTTTAATAATCTTATATTTGGATTATTGTAATCTTATAATAGGAAATACTAGATAAATCTGACTATATTCAAGATATTTTCAGTTGGTAAGATGCCAGTTTGTGCAGTGCTCCTGGTATTATCAGGATTTGGTTGTGAACAAGCTGAATTCTTAGGCAGATGCACCATCTTAGAACCCAAAATATTTTACATTTCCTCAACGAGTGCTACTTGGTGGAATGAATTCTCCTAAAGCCAGCTTTGCAGTGTATGATTGCACAGCCTAATTTTATTGTCGCAGATAAAATCTCACATTGTAAAAGAATTCTTTGGTGGTGAGTCAAGATTGGCGGTTTTAGAACGCATAATGTGACATGCTCACAGGTGACTCAAAGATTTACTGCAACCAAGACAAGATAGTCAATGACAAAGTTCTGGAAGTGTCAGAAACTTTTAATTAAAATCTCAGAGCATGCTTCATTGCAAAAAAAAAAAAAATCCTTATTACATCAGGCTCACTTTGAAGAATGGTGCATTTCATGTTGTCCTCTTTAACCCAGTAACTAACGACTCCAGACTTCTCTTCGTCATGTTTTAAAATGTTATCTCTAGACATAACATTACTACAGTTATACAGAGGAATTGTTTCTGTTTATGCAACTCCATTTTCTGCCAAAGCCCAGATCTTCGAATCTAGTCATTTTCTTTAATAGCAGGTTTATCGTTAGAGGATCTTCGTCATATAATGTGACATGGAGAACATGTTATTGTAGAGTTTGGTACAGAATTTGGCTAAGATTTTATGTAATATAGTAATAATCTTAAAAGACTGCTATAATCACGCATAAGATAAAATCCGGCATAAGATATATTTATTAATGGTGGAGATACACTAATAGTTATATGTATACATTGGGATTTTTCAATTTTTATATCAATTCATTATTTGTTTGTTTATTTTACACACTCATAATCTCCTTCTCTTTCCCTATCCCAGATAACAGGATGGTTAAAGTGAATGGGACGCGGGAGCCGTTGGAGTTCAAATCCCACCAGTGGTTTGGAGCTACTGTCCGAACACACAGGGGTAAAGTAGTGGTGAGTGTTCTTGAAAAATGTATCCCTGCGAATGGCCCTAACGAGACCACATCAGTCATGCTAATAGACAATGTATTACTTTATGTCTCCTTTTCCATTCCATCAATATGCATTTGAAAGCTGGTGGTTTGTGAGATTAAGGCACGTGCGGTTGATTTACTGGATGTTAAATCGTGCATAAGATATGCATAGTTGTGCAGTTATGAGTAGGAAAAGAAGATTTATGGAGTGGGGAAATACTGCTCTATCTTCAAGCTGTTGAGGGTTTCTTGGCAACGTAAGCGTGTGGTTGATATCATATACCAGTTATTAAATCCATCACTTTGTAAATATATAAATGATTAAATCATAACCTGAGAGCCAGATTACAGTGACAGTTTTATGTGCGAGAATACTCGTAATGCAGATCTTGTTCTGTGTCATATAATTTGACGTGATTAGAAACGAGGAGGTGTTCATGCTGTAGGTTGAACATGGAATACAATCTGACAGAGAGAGAAAAAAGATGGAAGCATGGTTTACAAAATACAGTATGAAAAGGGAATATTTTTATTGTATAGTGTATGTTTAGGACAATTTATCAAGACATACGAGTGATAAAACATAGCTGGTCTTTGTCAATTAAGCTGTCTAGTGAGATTGTGTGTCTATTTATAGAATTAGACAAAGAAAATACCTATTTGCAGGGATTTTTTCAATAAATATTCAGGGGTGCTGACATGTACAGTTTAGCCATAGCATTTACAAATTTTTTGACCTCTTGCTACAGTTTTATATAATTCAGCATATAATTCATAATTAGCATTGAGCCCATTCTGTCCATACCATAGAGTTTTTATGGTAAAATTGTATTCTGTTTCTCTCTATGTCTATATATATAAGACAACAACCTGAGTGAAAAGTAGAATCTTTGAAATATTTATATGAATTTCAGAGTTTCTTGGTATTTTTGCTTTAGTGACAGTGTGCACTTGAGCTGGCACGGACTCCACAAGTCCATGCAAAACCTTATGATCCATTTTAGATCAAATCCATCATCTGAACCAATGCTTCAATAGAAGAGATTAGGCATGAGGAAAATCTGAGCTTTTGTACAAAGCAGTTAACATGGTCAATATCACACTTTTGCTTACATTTAAACAGGGACCTAGAAATAGTGCAGAATCTTGAATATTAAATATTCAAAATATTGAACATTTACTATCTTTGTTTTCAATCTTTCAAAATTCCAAAACATTCTGTTTATTTCCAATTTTAAATGAAAAAAAAAAAATCTTGCCATAAACTCTAATGAGAAGGCCTGGGTCAGCCTGGGACATTATAAATTAGTAAACAGAAAATAAAGGTTAACATTCAGAACAAAACTTGGCTTAATGAAATAATTGGTTGATTGATCGTTATAAAACACAACTCGACATGCTGCTAATCTCTACCAACCAATAGTGAGAAATTAAATGTGGCTTACTCCCAACTCTTGTGGTATTCACTTTGAAAGTCAAAACATCCTGATAACAAATTGTTGATGTTTCTCAGTATAGCAGAACTCACTGAAATGTACCTATCAATGCTAAGTGTAATTACAGTGCCATTTTTGTTAAACAAAGTCTTTTCATATTATTTTCCCAACATATCTGAGGGAAATGTTGATATTCCTGATGGTTCTGACTTATCTTCACTGTAAGCGTTCCATTATATTGTCTGTATTGATTAAATAATCAGGTACATGCTAGTTATCTCAACCACTGGAGTCAACCTTGGAGTCCCAGTTGCCTAGCATCAATGTTCCCACAACTTTAACCATTTGAATGATGAGTTTATTGTGTATTCACCTTCCCATTTCAAAAGCCCAAGTTTGAATTTCTTTTGAATGCACCAAAAAAATAAAAATGCCTCTTTAGCAATACCACATCATTCTGATTAGGCAGCACGTTTTTATTTTTACAATTATTTTATTTACATTTTAGAACTGAAGCACTTATTTATTGAATAATGTGTGTTTGTGTATGTGTCAATAGGCCTGTGCGCCTCTGTATCACTGGCGAACAGTGAAGATCAGCGGGGAGATGGATCCAGTGGGCACATGCTATGTTGCTGTGCAGAACTTCAGTGCCTATGCAGAGTACTCACCTTGCAGAACAAGTGAGTCTGTGTGTCACACACACACACACTGTGTATACAGTGTCTTGCATAAGTATTCGCCTCCCCTTGAATGTTTCCACATTTTGTAGTGTTACGACCTGGAAATGAAATGGACTTAAGTGGGATTATAAATCATGAATTTACACAAAATAATCCATAATATTGAAGTGTAGGAAAAATCTATATAGTTTAAAAAATGCATAATTAAAAAAAAACATGAATTATATAAGAGTTAAATAATTAGTTTTGGCTCCAGTGTGTGTGTGTGTGTGTGTATATATATATATATATATATATATATATATATATATATATATATATATATATATATATATATATATATACACTCTCTTGTCCTTTTTCAAAATTTACACAGACACATGGACATATGGTTTTGAATAGTTTGAATAGTTTATATGAACGTAAATATAGTCACTTGTCATTTATTAATTAATGTAATTAAATGTACTTACTGAAATACAGGTATATGTTTCATATGACTAAGCAATACTGTCAAAATGAATAGAATTGAATTCCATAATATTCAGCTGATATTCCTCATCGGAAAAGCATTCACCTTATTGAAAGTATGAATGCTGACATTATCACAGCTATCTGTCCAGTTGGCTGTGCTCTTTGGGTGGGAGGGATGGCGTTATTCCCTCCTCGTCAATCAGAGCGACATTAACCAGTCGTGGGTGCCTGTGAGCTCATGTATTTCCTCTGAGTGTGTTCAGTCATCCTGTGGGGTAGCACGTGCAGCAGCTCAAAAAGATGCCGTGCCTTCACGTGTCTCAGAGGAAGCATGTTAGCCTTCGCCTTCTCCGGTTTGTAGCTGTCGTGTGAAAGAAGCAAGCATTCTGTGGGAATTGGCAAATAACTATTTTCCTGAGTAAAGCTATTCATAAAGAATAATCCTTATAAATGAAACATCAGTCAAATGAATCATGAGCCATTTAAACTTGCATGAGATATACTTCTAATGTACAAGTGTGCACCATTTGGGGTATAACTCTTAGAATCCACAATAAACCCACACACTCTCACTGTTTCTCACACCACATCACTAGGCCTGATGCCAAGGCAGTTTTGAGCCCGTCTATAAACAGCGATCAAAGCGGTGCATAGTGTTTGTTTCAATGCAATTTCCTGCCCGGCTCCTGTGCTTTGATAAGTTTGAGAAGATTAGGGGTGATATGGTAAAATTATATTGTCATGGTATTTGAAGACCTATCATGACACACCCACCAGCAAAGCAATGTAATTGCATAAAGAACAAAAATCATTAAAACTATGGTTTTTAAAGATGTTAAGTTTACAGAAAAAAAAGAAATACTTGGTCAAACTCAGGGTAATGGGCTAATATCCAAACAACGACTAGGTCTTATGTAGTTTTATCTTGACCCAATGTAACACCAGTGGTTGTTGGTAACATACTCTCAGTATGATTGGTCTAAATGTTTTCTAGAAATATGAAAGTGATATGTTAAGAATATTGTGGCACAGTTTCCTGAAAATTATATTTATACCACAGCACTGTTAAATGCTCTTATGGATAGCAATATGTTCAGCAATATGCAAAAAGTTGTTGACATTTTTCAGTATAGCGTTACTCACAGAAGTGTAGTTAGAAGTCAACGCTAAGTGTAATTACAGTGTAATTTTAGCTAAACAAAGTCTTTTCATACTAAGTTCCCAAGACATCTGTGGTGAATATTGATATTCCTCATAGTTTTGTCTTGTTTTCATCATAAGGTTTCCATTATATCAGCTGTATTGATTAAGTAAAGGGGTACATCCTAGCTAGCTAGAGTATTAGCCTCATTTCCTCATAATAGTGAGGAGTCTCAGTTGCCACATCTTTTACGTCTTGAATCCCAATTTTATTGTTATCCCATTTCAAAAGCACAAATTTGAGTTCCAGTTGAATGCTTTGTTTCACACCACACACGCTTCAAGTAGAATGAAGCAGTATTTATGTGTGATTCTCTGGGAGCTTACTTAAAGAGTCACCCACTTCATAAAGAACGGATCTATCAGTATAATTCCTTTAGCAGCTACTCAGTCAAAGCGAAGCGGCGTGTGCTTGCCAATATACATCGGTAATGACTTCAGAAAGGGAATTAGTGGATGATATATAAGCCACTAATGACTATTAAGTCTTCTTGACGCTCTGATAAACACTATGAAGTGGCTGCCTGGCAGATCGTTACAGCAACAGCACCAAGGCAAAGAGCTCGGTGTTTAACTTCACCAGCTCTGCTAGGTTTATGATATACATACACTTGGCAGCTCAGAGTAAAATACCTACAAAGCATGGGGGTTAGTTCAAGAAAAATGTCATCATATTCTGTGAATGATATTATTGAATTAACTCATTAACTGCAGTTTACATTTTTTTATATGGTTCAATCTGACAATTCTGAGATTTCAAGGTATTGGACAAACAAACAAGTTTCTAGCCCATTTATACCAGCCAGCCCTTGACTGTACTATAATCAACTTTTTTGAGGAACTTAAAATTATGTGTTATGTCTGAGAACTGTTATAGCCTAAGTTACATTGTCTTATAACATGATTATTACTATGATTTGCTATTGCATTATGTAAAAATAATGACGTTGATGTTTTTGGTGCAGATAATCCAGACCCTGAAGGACAGGGCTTCTGTCAGGCTGGCTTCAGCGTGGACTTCACTAAGGTAATGGCTCTATCATTACTCCATTTTTTGTATGTAATGCATGTGCTGATAATATTTTATATGATATACTGCAATATTCCACAAAAAAATAATATTATAATGGACATTTCAGAAACATCATACAGGGCAAATCCATAGCTGAATCAAACAGCGGCCAAGGTCAAAACTAGAAAGCTAACAAGAGATGAAGCTACAACAGTGGGAGCAAATAGGAAGGAATTATGAGGACTAGTAGGGAAGAATAAGGCTAAGCAGCTAGGAGTTACAGTTACCACCTTGAAGTTGATTATTTCCCTATAACAGCATGTCCTGAAGTGTTTTATTCCTCTTATACCACAACAATTTGCCACTGGTTACAATTTTTAAAACTCATTAATGAATGAAACTTCATAGGTTTAACCATTTATAGTTATATTTAATGTTGTGGAACTTTATAACAACTATAAACAGTCATTCTCTCACCAGGCTCTCTTTTTTAATAAGATAATATGACAATAAAAGTAGCTTGCCATGTTACTGAGAGACCAGAAAGTGCAAAGTCTATGTCTTGAAGACCCTCTGTGGCAGAAGACATACTTACTGTTATAAAGAACTTACACTGGAGGCTCCTTCCATAAATGTTAAATAAATGTCTCCTTACAGAATGCTTCACTGTAACAATAAATAACGTGTTTTTTACTCTGTTTATTATTAGCCTTAGATTACATGGAATGCCTGGCATCCAAAGCCCTGTTGTTGCTACAGAAGCACTAACACATTAGAACAAGTACATTAATATAAACCTGGAGCTCTTGTCAGAGCTGCTGTTATAGAAAATTAATCAACACCTTCTGATCAGTTCAACAGCACTGTGGTATAATTTAGTCATATCTCATATCTCACTTACAAGCATGTATTATGTACTAATCTTCTCAACCTTCTAGATTAGTACATAGAACATATTTTTAAGAATTCGGTTCTAGTTTGTAGCTTGAGACAAGAGTTATGTCTTGTACTGCACTCTTTACTACCATCAGAGACACCTTACTAAGACACTAAATGTTGGTTTTTCTTTTAATTTGTCACCCACCATTTATGAAGAGCTAGCAATACAAGCAACAGAGGAAGAAAACCAGGATGTGGGAAATGTTACAAAGCTAATGTTACACTTTTTTTTTTTTTTAATTTAAGCCTTGTATTTATGTTTGTTGATTGCCAGAGGACATTCCCATTGTTAAATTTAGCAAGTTAATAAAACACAATATGGCAGACAACCTACTTTTTGGTCAAAAGAAGCTATAGGATCATCAAATCCTGTCTCTACCCCCCCCCCCCCCCCCCCCCCCCCCCCCCCCCCCCACCTCCCTGTGTCATGAGAACGATGTAAGAAGTTTATTGAAAAGGGTTAAGGAGTAAAAGAAAAAAAACCAGAATGAGAGCGAGAGGGATAAGTCATCCCGACCTCTGACCTCTTCCTAAAGCAGGAAGAGGCCTCCTTTCCTTCGATGTCTTTCTCTTGCCCTCGCCATCTCCCTATTCTTAATATAACCGTATTTTCTCATGCGCTTATGTCGACAAATTGTTCATGTCTCTCTTCCGGTCCTCAGTGTTACTTATTTATTCACTCTCCTGTTCGTCTGTCATCTGTGTGTGTCAGCACTAACATACTCCAGATGCACACACACATGATTTTAACCTTCACACATAAGTAATGTCAATGCATCTGCCCCATCCTTCACCCCAAATTAGCAGCTGGGACACACAGATGGTGTGTACGAAAGCTTAAAACGCTCTTTTCTCATAAAACATGCATGTACACTCTTCCGACTTCAAATGAAAGTCAAATGAAATTGGTGAGGTGAATCAATCTACCAGTTAGGACATGACATGGACATGTAGGGAGTCTTCCTAGGGAGATGTAGCCCCCCACACACACACATACACACAGGCACGCAACAGACTGTGGACCCAATGTAATGCAAGAAAACAAAGGAAACATTCCGCACACCATTACACCACCACCATCCTAAACTGTTAACACAAGGCAGGATGGGTCCATGGATTCTTGCTGTTGGCACCAAATCCTGACCCTACC
Organism: Pangasius djambal; assembly: GCA_022985145.1. NCBI lineage: Eukaryota > Metazoa > Chordata > Actinopteri > Siluriformes > Pangasiidae > Pangasius > Pangasius djambal. The sequence continues at coordinate 5,974,070 of CM040996.1, read as the reverse complement.
ATCTGCATGTTGCAGCAGAAATCGAGATTCATCAGACTAGGTGATGGTTTTCCAATATGTACCTGTCCAGTTTTGTTGAGCCTGTACTCACTGTAGATTCAGATTCCCGTTCTTTGCTGACAGGAGTGGAACCCGATGAGGTCTTCTGCTCTTGTAGCCCATCCACCTCAAGGCTCGATGTGTTGTGTATTCTGAGATGCTTTTCTGCTCACCACGGTTGTAAAGAGTGCCTATTCGAGTTTTTTATTTATATATAGAACATAGTTAATCAATTATTCCGTTATATATTCCTGTAAAACTTCATTATTCAGTAACTACGTAAGGAAGAGGAAAATAATCAACAAAGGGGTGGTGTGATGCCATTACCACCCCAAAATTGATTATTTTTCTATAAATATTTTCCTATAAATACCTCCTGGAGTGTTTTATTACTTATGTCACAGCAAGTTGCCAATGTTTTCAATTTTTTCACTCTGTTAAAGAATGACACATTGTACTTTTTATTCAGTTAGTTGTAGTGTTGTGGAACATCTGTGAAACAAGTTGATATTCTGTTCTAGGAGCCATAAACAGTTGTACTCTCCCAAACCTCTCTAATTTTCTCTGTTTAATTTAGAAGAAAACAAAGGCAGATTGCCATATTTCAGAGAAACCACAAAGCCCTCCATCCTGAAGACCTAGCCATGTCAGAAGACTTAAAGTTATAGCGTTACATTACCTCTGACTGTTACAAAGTGCTGCTACTGGGGACTCCTTCCAAAAATGTTAAATAAATGTATCCTCACAGAAAACGTCACCATATCAACAATTCCACATGGTTTTTAATCTATTTATGTGGAGTATCTGTAATACAACATACCTAAGTATGTTGTTACTATAGATATGGTAACATATTAGAATGAGCCCATTAATATACACATCTTCTGACCAATCAGAAGTGAGAATTAAACATTGCTGTCATGTAACATGAATTATTCAATAACTACAGTGAAATTAATAGGGAAGTTACTAGGGTTGTGGTACTCCAGCCGGTTTTGAGACCGGTCTTGAGACCACAAATCAGTGGTCTCTGTCTTGTCATACACTCTGGTGGAATTTAACCCAGCCTTGTCTCAGTCTTGACTGACTATGTATTGTCTGTAGTTATGAGAGTGTGAGGAGTATCTGAACCAGCTAGTGGCTATGGGGGTTTTAAAAGGTTAATTATAACCAAATATCTAATTCTGTATGCTTATGTGTACACGAGCGTTGTAAAGTTATAACAAATGTAGATGGAGTGTTCATTTTGCTCTACCATTAGAATCTATGGTGCATTTAGGAAACTTAACCATGCGGAGCTCTAACAATACTGATGCATTTTGCACACACTGGGTTGTGAAATATGAAGCACACTGAAAACAGTTTTCTTTTCAGCCATGTGAAGGCTTGTAAATTACTTTCTTGAACAGTGTAGTTAAAAGAAATCTGGAAATATATTTTGATTATATATTTTGACTTTGAACAGATTTAATATCTATATTTTCTTGACATGTTTACTAAAATATAGGTTGAATATTGATTACCTCATTTTGATCTTAATGATATTTACATTTCTTCATATTTTTCTTCTGTTTCCTCAGGACGGGACATTAGTACTAGGAGGACCAGGGAGCTTCTACTGGCAAGGTAACACAAATCCTTTCTGTCAATTATCTCTCCATCCATTTGTTGAGTCTATCAAATATATAATCAGTCTCTGAGGGCAAAAAGGTTTGTTATTCAAGATCGATTCAAGGGAATCCTAGAATTCAGATCTCTGCCAAAATAGTGGAAAAATCCTTCTCATTCCCCTGTAGAGCAGAACTGGAAAGATATTTAGAAAGATGTGTCACTGTCCTGTGACATGTATTAGCACAGCAGTCCAAGTGAATTTTGGTTGTGATCCCAATTTCATCACTCCTACCAATCAGAAATTGACTTATGAGTCACAGTGTTGTGTTTCTTCACAGTGAATGCATGAATGATGATTAGAAATGGGCTGTGGGAATACAGTAGCTAACTATAGGGCTTAAACTAGCAAAAACAGCTTAGCTTTATGGTCAATAAGCTCTGAGGATTTATGCTGTAATGACAGGCTGCTGTTGGACAATACTTGTATTTCTTTCATTACTTAAGCTCTTAGTTCCACCTAATCCACCATAAAAAGACAGATGTGTATATACAGTGTGTATGGAGTTTCTATAACCTTGAACTCTCTCTCGACTGTAAGATTTGTAATGCGAGGTTTGCTATTAGAAAGGTGACTGCTTTTAACAGCACAAGAATGTACACTGCTCAGGATTTCGTAGCAGCGACTAACTAATTCAGAACAATATGGCCTGTGCGTGTATATGTGCAAGTGTGTGCATGCATGTTTGTTTGCACAATGATAAATACAGATTGTTGGATAATTGCAGCCATGTGTGTGTGAACAGATGCGTGTAAATGAAGCCGATCCACAGGCCCCCCACATTTCTTGCGTGATCATCAGTTATATGTATGAGAAAGAACAAGAATTGGAACACAATTACAATAAATTTTCAAACTCTTAATATTTCCAAATATTAAACCATTATGAGAAGATGCCAGCTCTTCTTCTTTTGCCTCATCCAGGTTCGTAAAGTTCACACATTAATTCATTGCATTCATTTCACAAAATCAAGAGAATTCAGGAATTGTGTGGTCTACCAACCAAGCATAATTAGTTCAGGTAGACAAAACATGATCATAGTCGAAATGACTAGCTAGAAGTAACCTCTACTCGATATAATAAAGCTGATATAACCAAAATGTGTAGTAAATTCAGCTTAAATGTCAATCTGACTGCAAATTTGTGCAATCACTTGGCATAAAAAGCATTAAAATTCAAAATGCCACTTTTTAATGCGAGAAGAACTTTGAAAAGTACCAACGTAACTGCCTCATTCATAGAACATGTAGCAGTTGTGTGTCCCATTGATGTCACAGGGAGACTTTGTTAGTGTACTTGGTGTTTAATAGGAGAAAATTTCACTGATCTCAAACATAGGTGATAACAGTCAGATTTCACTCTTAGCTCAGAGACCAAAAGAGCAAGCGCTTCTTTACACACTCTCCATTTTCCAGTGATGTTCAATATCATAGCAATGAGAAATTCAACCTACTAGAATAGTGGACACAGCAAACATTAGACACAAAGTCCCAGAATGCAATGCAGCAATACGACACAGCTGCATTGACTTACAGCAGAGGCTTGGATTGGGTAGTTAGTTGATCTATGAGATGACGAGTGCAGTGGTGTTGACAGCATGAAAAGGTGAAGGTTTAAACATTGATCTGTTTGATCAGAGTGTACAGATGAGGAAATGAGAGAGCTCAACAGACTAAAGGATTAAAGCACCGCTGCATTGCTCTCTTTAGGTAGAGATGAAGCAAAGGGTAAATCCCACTCATGAATGGCATTGTTGGTAAATGTAAAAAAAGAAACTGTTAGCGATAGTAAAAAAAATACACCAACATATTGATGAAGAAGCTTAGACTAGAAAAGTCAACTCAGAATTTAATTACAAAAATAAATCTTGGATGATATATTAATTATAAAGATCAATCTAAGTTGATCTTAATCTAGCGATGGATTTTTTCGTTAATGGCTGAGCCTCCACTCTCTACAAATAAATTACTGTATTGCAGTAGCTGGAGGTATATTGCTATAGGTGAATAAATATAGCAACCTATCCTGTCTACCTTATTGTATTACTGAATCCTGTTTATGACAGTGTTTACAATATTGGATTTCCCCTGAACTGAAGATTAAAAGTAAGATTAAAAGTCACTAAGAAGCATATACCAATTAAATTAAATGTTTATTATCAATAAGTTTATTCTATTGATTTATACAGAAAGTTGCCTTCTGGTCAAATCAAATTTAGTGATCAAGTTATGATCACTAAATTTGAACCTTTTTTATTACTAATACAGTGGAGTTTCTACTATAAAACCAGCAAAGCCAATACTTCAATTCTATATACCCAAAAACAGTTTATGTCTAATTCTTACCTGGAAAATCTCACCTGACTGCTGTTCCTAAGAACTGCTGCTGTAATCATAAAGACTGTCCTGTGCTCATCCCAGGATGTATACTCATACTGAACATCCTTTCAGCACACTTAGTACTGTCTGACTTTACAAAATACAATTGTAGAAGGTTTTTTTCCTTATGTCATTTCAGAGAGTCTGGATATCTGGAATTCTGTAAAGCTGTTTTGCGACAATGTCTATTGTTAAGCATGCTATATAAATGAAACGGACTTGAACTGGAATTGAATATTGTAGTATATGTACTATTGTAATCATGTAAACTGTTATAATAGTCAGGTGTCTAATGACTGCATTACAAAGAGCTTATTATCAGTTCTATAAACAAATGGTATATAAAATTACTCATAGTATAAGAGTTTTGTATGACCTAAACAGTACAGTTAAGCATAACCCATGTTCATCGTATGAACCCGTTCTCACCCTTGAAAATATTTTACACTTTGACCACTGCTCTTACACACACACTTAATTTTGTTGACACTTTTGAGGTCTGTCCCCATCTTCTTCTCCTTTCCCATGCTCCAGGCATCTATGCTGACCTGAACTCTATATCTCTGGCTTTTTAAAGAGGTGTTTGCCCCATGGAGAATGAAACAACAGAAATATGAGTTGTAAGATGGAGGGTGTTTCCCTTCTTCACACCTCCTCTGCTTAGAGGCTTGAATTCATAAATCATCGTAATTGTTTGGAATTCTTGACAAATTGGTTAAATTTGCTTGTAAGCATTTTATAAATTGAACAATACCATACAGTGCTTTAGTAAAGTGCTATAATAATTATAAAAAGAACCTAAAAGCATTGTCATAATTACAAATAACAAGGTAAAGAAACTTATGATGAACTATAACATGTTCATAATGCATTAAGGAATTTACAAAGCTAATAAAAATGCTTGTTATGAAAACGCAAGGGATTATGAGCGCAGTTATAAGGTTTTATGAGTATGGGTTTCATAAAAAGTGTCACCAGTATTTCTTGAGCAATTATGGACACACAGGAACATTTTTCTTAAGCCTAGTGCACATGACACTTTTTAGCCCCGTTTTCCCAGTCACCGAATCATTTTGGGGATCTGCGACCAATCAGTATGCGCACTGATATTTTCAAGTATGTTGATTTTCTCTGTGATGAATCGTTTCCTTGTCAGCTCTTCTGTGAGTGGTTCCAAGAACAGCGATGAGAAACAACCAGTAAGAGTTTGAGAGGAAATCAAATTCATCTGCTGTCATGAGCAGCAGATCCCTGAATGCAGTTTATCTTCCATTGTGTGGGAGGGCAAGGTACAAAATTTTGATGTACCTCCAGTTCTCCAGTTTGCAGAACAGTCAGTCCTCTCTGCCCACATCTACCCAACCAACATTTTCTCTAAATATTTCTCTTATTTCTCTTTTCTTGTTTTCATACAATTTAGTGGCAAAGTCACAAAGTCTCTCGCATTTATTTTGTGAGAAAGTGGGATTTGGGGATAAGATGAAAGATTGTGCAGTGTGTGTGAGTTTCATTTGCCATTGCTTGCCCAAACAACTGAATGCAAGTGATTAAAGCAGTACAGCGATTCTCAGTTTTTAAATATGTGTAATATATGCACTCGGCTTTACTATCCTTTTGCGGATATTGTAGGGACGAGTCAGATGTCCCCACAAGTTCAAGATATTCCTATCCTATTCCTATTGTAACATGCACACACACACACACACACACACACACACACACACACACACATTTAGAGAGATTAACGACAGGGTCCCAGGACAGCCTGCAGCCTTACTAATAAAAGAGAATAATGAGTTTGTCTAACCTTTAGAGGAGGAGGGTAATGCAATCTCTCTCTATCTCCCAGTGCAGATACTCTCTTTACTTTAAAGTACAGTTTGGCCAAAAAAAAATTTACACAATGTTCTCTACCCCCTAGATGTAGCCAATTAGCCATGTCTTTGGTGTCCAATTTTAGTTTTACAGTAAAGCTATGCTAACGAGTAAAAAAAAGGCTTTAGCACTGTGCATAAACTACATGCCTAAATTTTGACACATATTGAGTTCTTCCGTGTTTCAAACAGGCTTGCTTATGTGGTTTCTAGCAGTGTATGATACACTGTTATCTATACGAAGTACATATATGTTTGTAAAACCATAGCAGACATCCTGAAGCCTGAATCTTTGCTATCTTCAGAATTATGCTGCGTTCAACTAAATCTCAGAACTCAGAACTCGGTAACTCTAGATTGCTTAAACTTGGAATTCCTACTCTGAAACTAGGGACGGTCTCCTCAACCCCGACTTTGATGTCAAATCAACATGGCTGCTCATGTCATCAGCAGTAAACAAAGCAGCATTTCTTTACTTTGAAATGAGTTAAGCTGTATATACTAGTATTTACTTACAGTTCCATCAAAATACAGACATATTAGCTTGTTAAATCTATAAAACTGACGATATAGTTTGCTATTTTGCGAAGATAAATACATTGCTCAGTTAGCTGACTAGATTGCTGCTAACAAAAGAAGAACATGGAGGCGCCCATGTTTTTTTCAAACTTTGCACAGAATTCGAAAAATGACCACTAAGTTGAACGCAGCATTAGACTCGGGTAAGAGGTGTGGGCCAAAGCAAACATGTAAACTAGACAAAACGATCATTTGTGAATCATGTACACATAAGCGGTTTTAGTCACATATAGTTGCATATACTGTTTGTACATGGTTGCACTTTTCTGTACATAATATATTAACCCATTATGTGCGTGTGTTTGTGTGTAGGTCAAGTCATCACTGCAGGAGTAGCGGAAATCTTGAATGGCTACTCTTTGAAGGCAATACTCCGGAAGGTGCAGGGAGAGAAACAGACAGCAGCCGCCTCAGACGTCTATGATGACAGCTACCTGGGTAATAGAGGGCTCTTTGTGTGCGGTTGTGTATGTGTTTTTGTGTGTGTCACTCTGTGTGTGTGTGTGTGTGTGTGTGTGTGTGTGTGTGTGTGTGTGTGTGTATGTGCGGTTGTGTGTGTGTGTGTGTGTGGTTTGTAACTGGTTGCCATATCATGTAGCAATGATTTTACATCTTTTTAATGATGTGATGACTACAGTTCCAGTTCTTATAGTTATTACTCAGTTATTACAGTTATAAGTCTAGAATTACATGGGTTTCTTATAGGATGTTGTTGCTCATTTCCAGATAAATTTAAAACAAGCATAAATTATGTTAACCTGAATCTAACTGCAATTTTAATAAAAAATGTGAAAAAGGTCTACTTATGATAGAAAATGTGTCTAATTGTTGAACCCAGTAGAACAGATTTGAGTTCTGTGTGTGAAAAGTTCAGGATGAAAAATCACCAGTGGTTCCAATAAAAAAAAAAAATTATGCTACCTAGATGCATAAGGTATTTAATATATAAATAGTTAGATTATGCTTTGAATTCATCTGCGATGTGATCATAAGAGGTGCCAATACTTTTGAACACTGAAAGGGATTCCTGAATATAAAGATTGAGAGCCCTGTCGACCAACTTTTCAAATATATAATTGAACTTCCTGTGTGTGTGTGTGTGTGTGTGTGTGTGTGTGTGTGTGTGTGTGTGTGTGTGTTATTCACTCTCCTTTTTCTTCTGTCTATCAGGATACTCTGTAGCTGTGGGAGAGTTCACCGGTGATTCACAGCAAGGTGAAGATTCTCACCATTTGTCTGTCACACACACACACACACACACACACACACACACACACCTTTGTTATTGTAATAAAGTTCATAGTCAAGTTAGATGTAGCTGCAAGGAGCATTTTAAAAGAATTGTTTGTTTCCTGCTTCCCCAAATGTAGTCCATTAACCAGGACATGTTTGATGTCCAACATTTGCTTCTTTAGTTATACACTGGAGGCAAATGTAGCATGTAGCTAACAAGTAGTGGAGCTCTATCCCACCCGAAATCTTTTCCATAACATGTCACAATCTTAACAATTTTGTAAAATAGCAGGAATAGTTTAAGTTAGTCCAAATTTAAGCTCAAAGTTGAATTCTATCATTGATGGTCGTGGCTTTATTTTGGGCCCTGTACAGCTAGCTTCCGGTAACTTCAGCCAGAATCACTGATAATACATTTTAATGATGAATTTGCCACATCCAGCAGAACGACTGTCTTTCTTTTCTTTCCTCAGTGCAAGACCCCCATGCGACAGAGTTTTAGTAACTGTTCTGCAATGAATCAAAGATTAAAATAGTTTGTGTCCTCTTGGTTCCATTCACTCATTCAGCAACCATGCAATTTCATACTCTCAGTTTGTGAACTCATAAAATGATTGCAGGTTTCTGTTTGAAGTAAGTGAAAAGATGTGTGTGTGTGTGTGTGTGTGTGTGTGTGTGTGTGTGTGTGTGTGTGTGTGTGTGTGTGTGTGTGTGTGGCAGGCTCTGTGGGTGGTAGCATTAGGGCTTCATTGACTGTGTTCTGCTTTTGTAATGCTGCACAGCCTCAGCCCAAATTATAGAGAACTTCCTCAGCCAATCAAAGCCAGACTTTCACCAGACCTCAATCACCTCTACTGTCTCACACACACATGCACACACACACACACACACATACACATTCAGTGACCCACACACACACCTTTCCTATCACTGAATTCATCCATCAACAATCTGTCTTTTAGCTGATCTCTCACTTTTTCTCTCTGTCTGTCTCTGTCTATTTGTCGGTCTCACTCTCGTAAATATTTGTATGAGAATGAGCGACTATCCTCACCTCACTGTTTACTCTCAGATAACACAGATAAAGCATCCCGCTGTGTGTGTGTGTTATACAGAAAAAGACTCAAAGCTTTGTTACGTACATTGACCCAGAAATTCGTACCACTAGGTTGTAAATATTCTACACTCTGAAATGGAAACAGGTTTTTCAAAAAAATAATAATCTCAAGCAAGCTCAAGAAAGCTATGGTGTATGTGTCAGTGTGTTTATGTTCTATATATTTATCTAAGCGACGGTTTTCTCTGCAGAGTTGGTAGCAGGAGTTCCACGAGGAGCACAGAACTTCGGTTATGTAAGCACAATCTACACTATTTGTTTCTCTCACTTTTTGTTTCTCGGCCTGTCTCTTGCTCTCATTATCCTTCTGTCTCAGGGGTCAGAGGTCAGTTCAACCAGATGGGAAAGGGGCAGACACAGCTAGGGTGTGGGAATGAAAAAGGAAGTGTGTGTAGATGTGTATGATATGAGTTGTTGACTCAAGGAAGGCAGTGATGCAACAACAATGGTTAGAAAATATCATAGTATATGATCATATGTGGGGTCATGAACTTGGGTTAGAATGTTGATGAGGACAGTGTGTGAGGATTTCATATGGAAAAATGCAGGTGTGTTAGGGTCAGCATTTGTGTCTAGGTAAGTGTCGGTGACCGTGCTTCACCTCATCTGGAGTTATTTTAGCTTTTATTAAGGAATCTCAGGCTGGACTGTACTATCAGGGATTTGGGGAGGGGTGCACTTTCCTAGATCTGATTTAGATTCCATCATAGGCAGTCAGGAAAACTGGCTTCAGTTATATTAAACGTCTGTTTGTATCTTTTGTTTCTGTAATTGGTTTATTTTAATGTAACATTTAAGGGGATGCCATACGAAGTGCTACGTATGCATCGTTTACATCACTATTAACTCTGGATGTCTATCGATCATAACTGAAAAGTTTAACATATAAATTAATCAGATTCTCTTTTTTAGGTTGCTGTGATAAACTCCACAAATCTCACCCTCATTCAGAATTTTACTGGAGAGCAGGTCAGTTCATATCGTCCATCATATAATAATATTTTGTACATTTACAGGAAGGTCCAGAAGTCTGCTAGTCTGAAATCTTTTAAAAATTAAACAATGAATATAACGTTTTGTTTTTGGCATCCGCATAAAAACACGGAATGATAAGATGAGAAGGTGTGGGTTAGGTGTAACAAGTGCTAAGGATTCACACAGCCAATCAGAGGGAGTCATGTCACATGATTACAGAGAGTGACATGCCCACTCAATTTGAGCTCCAATTGGCTATATTCTTAGAGCCCTTTTCACTGATGTTTATATTTCATCAGTAGGCGTGTTATGGAATTTTTGTATAACAGCAAGTCTGGAGTGTGTTATTCCACTTATACCACAGTGATTTGCCAAAAGTAGAATGTTTAATTTATTACTGAATGACATTTTGAGCATTTTAATGGTTTATAGTTAGATTTTATGTTGTGGAACGAGGAACAAGTTAGTTTCTTTTCTCACTTACGTTACAGCTGCGATAAACAGTCCCTCACCAGCCTCTCTCTGTCTCTCTTAAAAAAGCAGCATGTCCTTTTACCAAGAAACCAAAAAGTGTAAACTCCTCTGTCCTAAAGACTTTCCTGAGCTGAGAAACCTTAACTGTTACAGAGTACAGAGTGCTTACAATCGAGACTCCTTCTATAAATGCTAATGTCTCTTAAAAACTCACCACATCAACGATTATACATTTTATTTTGTTAAACAATGCGTTTTTTAAATCAACTTATTAACAGTCTTAAATTATACAGTATATATTATGTGGAGCATCTGCCATACAAGTCCCTGTGTACAAGCTGTTACTAACAATAACAATAACATATTAGAAGGAGCGCATTAACATTAATCTCTCATTCATGCTATAGTCAGAAATACTTTCCTTTGCTGTTATACGAAAATAATGCACGGCTTCTGACCAATCAGATTTGAGCATTCACCCATGCTGTGGTGTGAAGAACATGAATCAACACCTTCTGACCAATCGGATTTGAGCATTCACCTGTGCTGTGGTTGTGCTGTGATAAGAAGAAAATGAATCAACACCTTCTGACCAATCAGAATCAAGAATTCAACATCACTGTGGCATAATGAATAATTCATATCAACTGGGTAAAATATCGTCTTAGTTTTTGATAAATAATGGGGAAAAAAATGAGACCCTACAATTGTAGATGATCAAACATTCTCTTTTCTGCTCCCTAAAAGTATATGATATTATACTATATTATATAGTATAAAGGTGTATATCATACTACAAGATATATACCTTTATGCTAGATATGAATTGTCTAACTTAGCCTCTTCCACTGAGAAAATTCAATTTTAGGTAACACAACATTGTTTTTTTTAACTAGATGGCTTCATATTTTGGATACACTGTGGCAGTGACAGACATTAATGGAGACGGGTGAGTTTCCTACACCGGCGGACAAAAACACACAAAACACACAACACAGGCTGACCTACAAAAGTGTGACCCCAGTGAAATTAGACACACTTATTGGATACAGAAAAGTGTATGTATTGTGTTACTGGGTGTGCGGAGATTTCAGGCTTTTAGGCGCTCTGTTTCCTTATAATATTAACTGCATAGCCTGAAGATCTGATTCATTTGATTTATGAGATATAACTAGGTTTGGAGTTAATGGTATGGATTTGTTTTAGTTTGGATCATTTCGAGTCAGAATGCACCTAAAATTATCGAGTAATAACAAAACCTTTTTTACCCTATTTTCCCCAACTTGGTCACTTGCCAATTCCCACCCACTAACAAGCTCTTCTTGTCTCATTGGTTATATTTTCATCTTATGTTCACTTTCGTTTCTTCCCATTTTCTTTTCTTGTCTCTTCTTGTTTTCTTTCTTTCTCATCTCATTTATTTTATCGTTGACTTTCATGCAGTCTCTCTGCATTTTCATTTCCTCTCATCTTTTCTTGCACCTTGTGTCTAGTCCTGTCGCTTGTATTTTCTCATCTCGTCTCATCTCCTGTCTTCTTGTCTCAACACGAGTCTTGGCTTGCCTCTTGTTATCTTTTCTCTTCTTTTTCACTACTCCTTTTATGCTCTTTTCATCTCTTATTATTTCTGATCTTCGTTCACCTTCTTCTCTTCATTATTTCTTCTCATGTCTATTTTCTTTTCTCATCTTTGTTGCTTGTCATCTTTGCTTTTTCCTTATATTGTGTTTTCTTCTATCCTTGTCTCACATTGCCTCATGTTGTTTCTTCCCTTGTTGCTTGTCATCTTCACATCTCTTATTCTTTCCTTCTGTCTCTTCTCTTCTCCTCTCTTCTCTTCTCTTCTCTTCACTTTTCTTCTCTCCGTTGTCACCCAGATGAGGATGGGTTTTCCATTTGAGTCTGTTTCCGCTCAAGTTTTCTTCCTCATATCGTCTCAGGGAGTTTTTTCTTGCCACTATCGCCTCTAGCTTGCTCATTAGGGACAAATTCATACACTTAAAATTTATATCTTATATATCTTTATATTATTTCTGTAAAGCTGTTTTGTGACAATGTCCATTGTTAAAAGCACTATACAAATAAAAGTGAATTGAATTCTAGTCACTTCCTATTATTTTTCTTCTCTTCTCTTTCTTTCTGTTGTTTTCTTCTATTCACTTCTTTTCTCTTCTTTCTTTGCTTTTCTTCTAGTCTCTTCTCTTCTTGTCTGTTTACCTCTCGTCCTATTGTCTTGTCTCTTCTCTTCACTCCACATTTACCCTATCAACTTTGGTTCCTTCTTTTCTGTCTCTTAGATTATTTGGAGTAGAGGCATTTTGCTTCATATGTTCTCTTCCTGTGTTGAGTCTGTAACTTTCTCAGTGGGCTTTGTGGACAGACATGGCTGATTACACTGCGGTCGGCTCTCATCTCTCTTTAGATTGAAGCTTGAAATGTAGCGTAGTAGTGTTTGAATTTACAATGTCCCTAACCAATCCCTGTGTTTACACCATAATGCTATGTTTCGACTCACACTAACATACCCAAGAGCACACAGTGCTAAGCACAAAAGCCACTAAACAGGAAGTCAAGATGAAGAATATGCTGAGTGTTCAGACTTCTTGTAATGACAGCCAGGGAAATGGACAATTTGTTTGACTCCATTCTAAAAAAATCTTAGTCTAAATAGAAAAGGCACATGTTTGTTTTTCTTTGGTATCACACTTTAATCAGGGTGGAATGTCACACTGTTTGGTTGGGACATAACCTACAACAATAGTCAGATGGAGTTCAATAGTTTTATTCGTTCAACTTCAGCTTTGGAATATGAGATGTGGAAAAAATATTTCTTTGGTTTATGGCATCAGTCCTGGTTATTCTCACAATCACTTCAACGTGCAGCAACGTTTGGCATGCCTCCACTTGAACATAAATAACTTAAAGCTGTTTTTAAGCTATTTTTAATATCAGATCTCCAAAAAGACATGATTTGATAGCTTCATATATTTTACTGGTTATTTTATACAGCTGATGTCTCGATTCAAGAAGATGAGTTATTGGTACTGCACACTTTTTTATTACTGTCATTTCCTCCTAGGAATGTATTCAAAATGGAAGGACCGATCTGTTTCTTGTGTGTGTGTGTGTGTGTGTGTGAGTGTGCTACTGATAATCTTTCAATAGAAAGTTTGTGTTAGTTTTAGGGAATGATAGGCAGGTCTCTGTATGTGTATGTTTGGTGTAACGCAATGCCACCATCTATATCTGTATCTGCAAAGTGCTCTAAATATTTGTATCTGTATCTGTATTTGGATTTTAACCCAAAGTGGGCACGGTTAACCCAGAAGGGGTTTTATTTGTTTGTTGGAAACACTAGAAAACACTGGGTAAAAAAAGATGTAGAAATGCCAGCACTGTCAACATGGTGTGTGAATTCTGACAGTTTCTCAGCCTCAGCTACATCACTCCAGTTCATAATTGGTCTCAACCAGAGATGTACTAGAGACAACTAGAAATGGATTGTTTGTTCTTTTAATCATCTAGTTGTTACTTTTTGTTTGTTTGTAGTGTATTGGTATTCGGTTATATTCCTAGATTGTGTCATTTGAATCTCTAGACAACTCATAATCACAATCAACTTTTAATGATTCTTCATATTTTCAAATGTGTGTCTGTAGGTTGGATGATGTTCTGGTCGGAGCTCCTCTGTATATGGATCGAGAGTTTGAGAGTAAGCCACGAGAGGTGGGCCGGGTTTACCTCTACCTACAAGAGGACACACTCCTCTTCTCACCTCCCATAACACTCACCGGTATACACCTGTTTGGACGCTACGGTAGCGCCATCGCTCCTCTTGGAGACATCAATCAGGATGGTTACCTGGGTAAGTGTGTGTGTTTGTGTGTGTGTGGTTGTTTGTTTCTATTTTTTGATGTTTTCAATGGTCCCGCATGCCAAAAGGCAATAGTTCTTTCTCCTCCTCCACATTTCCTGATTTCAGGCTGTGTTTAGTCTTGGGCGAGGAGGAAATCCTATTCTAATGCTAAAATCAATCAGGATTTAGGAGTTCAGCTAGTGACCCAGCAACCCTGTCACTTGTTTCCTGTTAGGAGTTGCATGACCTGCTCTTATATGCATGTGTGTGTGTGGGTGTGTGTGTGTGTGTGGGTGTGTGGGAACTAGTTTCACTGCCCGTGTGGAGACCAAGTGCCCCCAAAATGACAGAATAAACAAGTCATTTCATACCCCATGGGGATATTATGTTTCTATGAATAGATAATAGAGATTATGTGTAGTAATAATAAACGTGTGTGTGTACTTGTGAGTGTGTATATACAAGTCTGTTTTTACTGTGCAGATGTGTGATAAAGACCTTCTGTTGCCGAGTTCGGAGTGTCCTCAGTTTTCGCATTTGTTTTCGCTGTCCACAGTGTGCACACTGTGTCCTTATTTGAGTTTGTCCTCATCCGAGTTGCTATTGCAGATTCCTTCTTAAAGCCATTTTAGCTGTTAATGATACCCAAAAAGACTTTTATTCAAATTAAGCCAGTGTGCGACATGTTAGTAATTAATCCAGTGTTGAGACGAGGTGTAAAGTATTGCTAAATAATGTTTCAAAATTATTGTTTAGACATATTTACTTAAATAATACTCATTGTATTTTACTTTGACCAAATTTTGAGACTGAAGACTGCAGATATTAGCCAGGAAGGAATTGATTCCTACCTCTTCATCTCAATTTGAACGTTATCTTGTGTTATCAAAGTTAAGGGCTGGAAAAGTATTGAGGATTATATTTAAGTGAAAGTATAGATGATGTGTCAAAATTTTACTCAATTAAATGTGGCAGTATCCAATTAAAAATTTACTCAAGTATTAAAAAGTAAATGCTTTAACTGATGAAATTAAGTTTATAAATAAATTTAAAATGATAAAAATTATATTAAGTTTATAAATAAAGTAACTTTTATTATCTTATCTAAAACATTATTTTAAAGCAACCACAGCATTTTGCCTGAAAGCATCATTCAAGCTCTGTAAGTTTGCTGGTCATATGCATGACTAACACTATGTAGTTTGCTAATGAATTAATCAGAAGTAAAATATTCTCTATATAACCAATATTTACCATTAGCTGGAATTTGACTTGCTGCCTAGGCGATTTATGTTAGCTACTGGAATCTATGCTAGGCTAACCTGGCATTAGCAAAGCAAATAGGCTAACTTAGTTCAATATACACTCCCTGTCCACTTTATTAAGAGCACCTGTACACCTGCTCATTTATGCAGTTATCCAATCAGCTAGTCATGTGGCAGGTTTGAGTATTTCAGAAACTGCTGATCTCCTGGGAATTTCACACACAAAAGTCTCTAGAGTTTAAACAGAATGGTGCGAAAACAAAAAAAAAGCACTCTTTGCATCTGTGGTGAGCAGAAAAGCATCTCAGCATGCACAAAACACCAGCCTTGAGGTGGATGGGCTACAACAGCAGAAGACCACATCAGGTTCCACTCCTGTCAGATAAGAACAGGAATCTGAGGCTATCATGGGGACAGGCTCACCCAAACTGGACAGCTGAAGATTAGAAAAAAATCACCTGGGCTTTTTCCTGTTTTCAGATGTCAAGTTTTGGTGAGTCTGTGCCCATGATAGCCTCAGATTCTTGTTCTTGTCTGATAGGAGTGGAACCTGACGTGGCCTTCTGCCGTTGTAGCCCATCCACCACAAAGTTTAACGTGTCATGCATTGTGAGATGCTTTTCTGCTCACCACTGTTGTAATGGGTGCTTATTTGAGTTACTATAAACTTCCTGTCATCTCAGACCAGTCTGGTCATTCTCCTCTGATTTCTCTCATCAACAAGGTGTTTCAGCCTGCAGACCGTCTGCTCACAGGATGTGAACCATTCTGCATAAATGCTAGAGACTGCTGTGCGTCTAAATAAGGAGTAAAAAGTAGCTTTTTTCTTGGAAATCTAATTAAGTAAGAATACAAGTATTCCACTTCAATAATACTCAAGTCTCATAACGAAGTATAATTAAAAGTATATTTTAGTTGTAAAAAAGAGTTTTCCAGCCCTCTAAAAGTAACATAATTTCTGAACATTTGTACTTCAAGCTAAAACACACCACATAATTAGTTTGGGACAAACTGCGTGAGGTTCACGCTTATTACTCCTGTAAACAGTTTTGCTAAGTTTTATAAGCTGTACCAATTAAAGCTGTTAACTGTTTACCGTATAAGCTCAATTTAAAACACATTCATTTAATGAAACTGCTTCACACTAAATGAACACTTTGTATTAATGTAGAACTATTACAGCCCCTAACAATTCTGTCTATAATGCTACCATTAACAATTGAAAAAATGTCATGAAATCTCATGAAGCTGAGCCACAGTTAGCAGTAATTTGTAAAAGCTCCTCTGACAAAAAAATAGTCACAAATCCACCAATAGCACTGCTTTATTGGTAAATGTTAAGCAGTAAGGTGGACTGCCAGGCCATCAGGGTCACACAAGAATGGCCAAAGGACAAACATGACAACAAGGGCCTTTTTTTTATAGGTTTGACACATGAAGTCATGGTCACAAGCTGACAATTTTCCAAATCTCTACTACTTCCAGAAGGAAGCCGCCCTGGTGGTCCTGCACATATGTGACCTACTATCTTCCATTTGTTAACTGGTTAAAAAAAAAAATAAAGATGCATGTTCAAGATATCAAAATTCGTGTATTAGCGATGTGTGAAAAATCCAGCCCAGTCTATTGAGCTACCAGCTGCCAAAACACAGACCAAGTGGGTCAAACTGGTAGACCATGTTTGTCAGGTGGAAAGGTATTTCCAGTATAACTTGTCTATGCTGATCAATAAATGTTTGAGGTGACCTTACAGTTGGGTTAATTTGTAAAAATATCTTGGTCTATGATGTAGCAGACTAATTCAGAGTTAACTTTCTATCAGCTGACAGACGTGGTCTACCAGTTTGCGCTGTGTATTGGCAAATGGTAGCCAGTCAGACTAAGCTGGATTTTTCAGCAGGGGAGTGTGTTAGCAAGTTTCCATCCCAAAACAGTTTGCTTCATAGCTAAATGGCACATTGCTTATACCTTAAGGAAAAGTGGTTAAATGGACATGGCTTGGACATAATAAGACCACTACATCGCTCATCACAGTTACCTGGCTAGATTGCTGCTAACAAAAGACGAACATGGAGGCATCCATGTTTTTTTCACACTTTATAACTCACAGTGATCGAAAAATTGCCACTTCTTAATTACTTACAGGTAATTTGAACACAGCATTAGACTCAGGTAGGAGGGATAGGCCAAAGCAAACATGTAAACTAGACAAAACAATCATTTGTGAATCATGTACACATAAGCGGTTTTAGTCACATGCACACACAGCTGCATATACTATTTGTACATGGTTGCACTTTTCTGTACATAATGTATTAACCCATAGTTTGTGTGTGTGTGTGTGTGTGTGTGTGTGTGTGTGTGTGTGTGTGTGTGTGTGTGTGTGTGTGTGTGTGTGTGCGCGCGTATGCCTGTACCCCTGTGAATAAACATTACCCTGTCTTACTGGAATGAGAGGAGATAAAAATTTCCGGAAGGCATGAATTTAAAATGTGCATCTCAGATACTGCCAATGTCTTACACACAGACACACACTCAAATCTCAAGACATCATTCACGTGTGTGTGTGGGTGGGTGTGTGTGTGTGTGTGCAGATACATTTGAAGTAACCAAACACCCTTTGATTTGTGTAGCAAAAGAGCACCAGGGAACCAGGGATTAATTATAGTTTATGCAGCATGCATGTTTGCGATGATGCTATGGAAGCCTATGAAACAAAGCCCTTGGATAAATTATAGAGTAATTTCCAAATTGTTATTTGATGTAGATATCAATCACTGAAGCCAGTTAATCAGCTCATGTTAATGCCAGTTGTTTGTCCATATTTGCGTCCAACTACGGGTGACTTGCCAAAATCAGGTATGTCTTACTGAATGTGTGTGTATCTGTGTTCTGTTTCGCTCACTCCATCTCCATATGACAGAATAATGATGCTGATCAGTAGAAAATGAGCCTATGTGTATCTGGAAGTCGACATATGTCTTCTCTAAGCAAAGGAGCGATTATGGTGGTCAAAGTACACCCGGGTGTGATTAGTCAGGTCTGGGCCATGCCCACTTTGCCATTTTCTCCACATTAGTGCACACTGCATACACACAACGCTGAATTGATGAAGAGAGATTAATATTTTGTTTAGTTTGGAGTTTTTTCACAGGTCAGCCACTTTGTTCAGTGAACAAATCACTATATCTCTTCTTCAGATTAATTATTTGCATTAGTTATGGAAACAGACATTATACTCTAATATACTCTAATACCAATATTGGATCCTGTTTTCGGTTATTGATGTGATGCCATTCTCATTTACACATGAACAAATGAGACGAAATGACAGCGATCGGGACATATTCCGCTACATCCTATCACAATGAATGATAGCAATGAAAGCAAAGCAGACTGCAAACTGTGAAACTGCAAACTGTGCAAACTTTGTGAAAATATCAAGAAGATCAACTACAGCATCTTTGTACAATACAAGAAACCTGATGAAACATCGTAAACATAATACTCAGGAGGATTTCATTGCAAATCCTGGCTTGGCAAGGAAAAATGTATACAGACAACACTAGGTGAGTGAACAACACAGCTCTTACCCAGTATGCTGTTCTTGACTATCAGCCTCCATCTGTTATTGACAGCTTGGGATTCTGACGCAATGAAAACACACATGTACTTACAGCTGTTGTGAAGCGCTTTTCCAAAGTGAAACAAAACCCACTCTGCATTGCAACCCAACTCGATCCAACATATATCTATGGCATTTATTATGGCATTTATGAACATCCACTCTGGATAACGGTGTTTGGCAAATGACATATACAGTGCTAAATAAAAGGTTCTTTGACTTCCTTGATTGATCAACACTAAGTAGATTACTCAATTCCGTCTAAAAAAATGGTAGCATTGCATCCCTATTCAGCCTCCCTTTGGAAACGTCCAGATAAAAGGTATGAGAGAACGTAAATAAGAGATGAAGGGAATGTGACAGTGACACAAACACTTATAGCATTCTAATTCTGATATCTATTAAACGTCTGTTTTGTTTTGGCTTTGTATTAACTGTAACAGTCTTGCACAGTACATTACTTTCTCTGTCACACAACACAATGTGTACACAGTTAAATGTAAAGCTATTTCCTCAGTTCCATGAAGCCGTGACGGTTTCCATGCCAGCCGTAAGCCAGATATTTGCTCTGGTCTTTTGGCACCATGCCAGCTGCAGTGCACCATAGTACAATAACAGTCGTCAGGCAGGAAGAGGAAATAACCTGGGCACTCACCCCAAAGCGTGCCAAGTTCAAACTAAGCCTATTTATAGCTTAGGATGTAGCTCACACATACACACACACACACACACATGCACACAAACACACATGCGCGCACACACACACATGCACACATATATATGCACATACACACACACACAAACACTAACAATGTGGTCCCTGTTCAAGCAAATGAAACCATTTCTTGTGGTGATGAGTTTATTTTGTTAGGCCTAATTAAACTTTTTTCTCTTCTGCTGCTGCTGGTTTGCTCAGCTGAAAAGGTTTCCATGGCCAATCTTCCATCATCACGAGCTCTTTCAGTACCTCCATAGCCCTTTTTCCACCAATACTATTTCGGAGAACTTTAAGTAGAATTTGAAGTCATCCTGAGTTTGCGAGCTCAATGATATTCATTGATATGAATATCCAAATGTGGGACTTTCTTAAATGCTCCAAAAAAATGGATCCTGATTCACAGCTATGATAGTGATCAATTTTCTTTTCAAAAAATACTGTCCTAAAACATTCTCTGTCTTTTTTAATAACCTCATCCCCCAGCTCCTAATGGCACTGGTTCCTTAGTTCTGGGATTTCTGGTGCCAGATCTGAACCAGTTTTGCATCAAAAGGTACCAAATTCTGGTACCAGCATCTTTCTCTTTCTTTGTTTTCTCCATTCCACTCTTTTTCTGATTGTCTGTTCTTCTCTTTCTCTTTTTATTCCTCTGTCCTTCTATTTATCTTTTAGTTCTTCTGTTGCCATCTCTGGCTTTCTGTTCCTGTCTCTCCAATGTTCTGTTGTTCTTTCTGTCTATGCCTTTTTTGTTTCTCTGTTTCTTTCTCTCTGTCTTTCTACTTCTCTGTGTGTCTGTCTTATTGATTCTCTATTCCTCTGTCTTTCTGACCCTCCACTCTCTGAAGGTACAAGCACTTATCATTAACGTGTATCCTCAAGGCTAAAGTTACTTCCAAAGAAAATCCACCTGAAAGACTTGTGAATTAATCTTTCAGTTCTTCAGGGGCATCCAAGATTTATTTTGTATTTCTCGGTTGATTAATTTTTTTTACTTAAACATATTTTACGACATGTTGGTCTATTTTCACTTTGGTTAAAGTTTCCTATATTACCCACAATGCCATCTGACTACCAGCCTAGTAGGATTTAGCTCTCGCTTCATCTCTACCTAAAGACTGTGATGCAGCAGTACTTTAGTCCTTTAGTCTTTCCAGCTCTCTCAGCGCTCTCTCAAGTCGAGTCTCTGCCATAGCTCAGAGCAACTAACTGGATTGCATTCTGAAACATTGAGTCCATCTGTGCTGGATTTCTTATTAATACAACATTAAATGTCACTGGAAGTTGGTGAGAAAAGCTCTTGCTCTTTTGTTTTTAGGAGCTAACAAAAAGAACCTGATTGTTATCATGTATGACTGAGATCATTTAAAAAGTTTCCTCTTATTAAATGGCATTGTAACTGCACTAGCTATAACAATGTCTCCCTGTGACATCAGCGCAGCACTCAACCACTGACTTCTCACACGAGCAACAAAAATACAGCACCTTAATGGAGTTTTCCTTTTAGGGCTGCTAATATACATTTATCCATTTTGATCCTGTGTTTCTCCCTCTGTCTGTATCTCCTTTCTGATCTATAGTATAATTTTGAATCCTTTCTTCTTTTGTCTTTCTGATCCTGTTAATCCTGTGTTCATGACTGTGCCTAATTTAAAAAAACATTATTTTATTAAAAAGAATTATTTATATTAAAATTATAATGATTTAAATGTACACTTTATAAAAAGGGTTATTTTTGTGTATAAGTGAACCGCCTGTCAAATGTGTGTGTGTGTGTGTGTGTGTGTGTGTGTGTGTGTGTGTGTGTGTGTGTGTGATTTAGCTGAATGTAGGTTAATGGTTTTTACAGTGGTGCGAGTGGAGCACTCAAAAGAGGTAACTGTACCTTAGAGATATGGGTCACATGCAGTAGCAGATTTGTGTGTTCCTGTGTGTGTTTGTTTGTGTGTGTGTGTGTGTGTGTGGTAATAGTCTCACAAGGAAGCAGGGGGAAGCGCAGGCTGTCCCTATAGAGCTTTATGCAGATCTGAGTAGACATTTAATCTCTTTTACTGATGAAAGCCATGCTTGAAATCTTGCCAGTTTAAACCATCTCAGTGAGAAATAACAGACACAACAGGCAAAAAAATTGAGATTTATCGTATATAATGTTATTTATGCGCTTTGGGGGGATATTGACCCTGTTTTGCAGTGGGTAGCGTTGCCTCCTCACAGCTCCAGGGTCCCCGGTTTCTATCCTGAGCTCGGTTTATGGTGTTTCCCATGCTTTCCACATAGTCATACAAGTTTCTTTTGGGTTCGCCGGTTTTCTCCCACCTCCCAAATATATGCCAGTAGGTGGATTAGCTATGTTAAATTGCCTCTTAGTTGTGAATGTGTATGTGTGTTTGTGAGTCTGTGTTTGTGTGTGTATGTGTGTGTGTGTGTGTGTGTGTGTGTATGGTGGCCTGCGATGGACTGGCAACCCACATCCCGCCCAGTGTTCCTAGGATATGTTCCCAAACCAGGATCGAACCTCATTGGAGCTTCATTATCAAATCACTGTCTATCATAGGACTTTAAAAATTCTAAAATATTAAGCTTTGTGGAGAAATCTATTAGAAGTTTGCATTTCAAACCCTGAAATAGTAAATCAATTTGCTGCATAATAAATTTTGTGTCCTCTCTTAATTTGTCCTATTGTATCATCCCTCTTTGTCTCAGATGTGGCAGTGGGAGCTCCATTTGCAGGCGAGGACCGCGGCGGTTGTGTGTTTATCTATAACGGTGAGAGGTCTGGCTTGAGGCTGAAGCCCTCACAGGTGCTCAAAGGATCCTGGGCTACGACTGGTATCCCAGCAGGCTTTGGCTTTACGCTGCGTGGGGACTCAGATCTGGACAACAACCAGTACCCTGGTGAGTAGGGACACGTCCTTGACCTTTCTGCTTTTTAACCCTTTTTTTTCATCCTCTCTCCATCCTTCTGTCTGTTTGGGCTGCTTATGAATGTTTCTGGCAATGTAATCATACCAGTGTTGTGGACGTAAAACAACAGAGATGAGACAAAAGCAAGTTCAGTAAGACTGAGAGAGAGGCGGGGGGGGAGGGGGGGGGGGGGGGGGGGGGGGGGGGGGGGGGGGTTGGGGTTGAATAAGGCCATCTCTATTTTTCACTGAGTGCTTTAGTTTGAATTGAGGATGTGGTTTTAATTTTGTTGTTCTCATAGTTGTCTTCTTGTTTTATCCTTCAGAATAATCTATCCAGAAGAATAGCATACTTTTTGCCTTTGCATGCATATTTGTTTGTTTGTGTGTGTGTATGTGTATGTGAGAGAGAGGGAGAGAGCTTATACACACTGCCAGTGCACTGGTTTGCTGAGGAATTCTCTGGAACATGTTAAGCTTTTTTGCTACATGTTTATTTCCCTGGCTCAGCTGTAGAGCTGTAATTTGTAAATCTGTATCACTACAGAAACGTTTTCAGGAGCTCACCAGGTAACCCAGAGCCAAATTTAGTTTCTTGGCAATCGCGGTGAGCTCCGGCATTAATGATTATCCATTGTCGGGTCTGACCTGAATGAATCTAGTGCATAAAAAATATGTTATTGGTCTCCCTAAGTATACACTATATGGCCAAAAGTTTGTGGACACCTGACCATCACACCCATATGTGTTTTTTGAATATCCCATTCCAGATTTAGTCCCCCTTTGCTGTTATAATAACCACCACTCTTCTGCTAAGGCTTTCCACTAGATTTTGGAGCGTGGCTGTGTGGATTTGCCCATTCAGCCACAAGAGCATTAGTGAGGTCAGACACTGATGTCTGGTGAGAAGGCCTGAGGCTCAGTCAGCGTTCCTGTTCATCCCAAAAGTGTTCAGTGGAGTTGAGGTCAGGGCTCTGTGCAGGTGACTTAAGTTCTTCCACACCAGCCTTGGCAAACTATGTCTTCATGGAGCTCGCTTTGTGCACAGGGACACTGTCAAGCTGGAACATGTTTGGGCCTCTTAATTCCAGTGAAGGGAAATTACGAAGGGAAATTACTTTTTATCCTAGTCAGTTAGGTTGCCAGGCAACCGAAACACGGGACTGGGCAGCACATTAGAGCTTTCACTTGCCAATGAATTTATGATTTGCCCACACCATTGTGTACATCTTTTCCAGGATAGAAACTTTTTAGTTCCTGGAAAGTTCTTAGTGGAAACACACTTTATAAAGTTCCTGAGTTGACGTAGCTTGACTTCTGTATAAATTAAAGTTAATATTGTGGAACAGTCACACTGTGCTTGTCAAAATCATGTGATGTTTCATAAACTGTAGAAAGGATTTAAGAACGAATAGACTGCTGTGCGGTGTTTCTACTTGGACGTGTGATTTAAAGAAGTTAATAAGTTGGGTGGCAGATTAACTTTCCAGAACTCCACTATGTCAACAGTGTACGAGACCAAGCGTTTCATTCGAAAAGGAAATTGCGTGTGTGTGTGTGTGTGTATGTGTGTGTGCATGTGCAAAAGTGTATACATGTGGTCTTTTGACGCTACAATTAAGACAGATGTTTCTTGCTAAACCTGAACCCAAATGCTAATTGAGCTGTAACATTAGCCAGGGTACTGGCCATACAGTTTTTCTCTGTAGTGGGAAGTGTTTCATTTCTTACGTTGCCCAGTAACACACATCTCAGCGTCACATAGGGGTGTGTGAAGTTTGTTAGCACCAGGTTTGGAGCCGTGCTTTCATAATCCACTTCAGCTGTCCTTTTAAAATAAGACCACCCTCAGTACGAGTCTTTCATTTGGTGCTTTTTCCACCCGATCTACGAGAGGAAGCGATGCAATAATGCTTTGGGTGGATTTAATCAAAAACTGAACTGGGTAATAGTTTGTTTACTTCGACTGCCACTCTTGTTTTATACAAGCTCTTTTATATGTTTATATATATAGAATCGAGGGTTCATAAAGGGGACTCCAGATGCAACCATTTAAGCCTTTTTCCTCCTAAATTATTCCTAACTTATTGATTAGAGTTCAATATACCAACATAGCTCAATTTAATGCCACATTATAAAGCCATTTTGTTTATCTGAGATTAAATGGGATCCTATCAAGTCTTTATTTTCTGATTCGGGCTTTAGAACCCATGTTGGTGATACAGTATGAGTTGTAGGTACTTTCCATCTGTACCTATGTGATTTAATGTTCATTCCACTTTTTGTTCCGAAAATGGTGTTTAAGCCTCAGTCTTCCATTCTGTCTAGCACCTTCATTGAGTTTGTCTTTCTTGGGGAACCCTTAAAGAACCCTACAATAGAGGGTTTCTCTTTTAAGAGAGTGTATATGAAGTTAAGAACCCAATGGACCCTTTTTATCTAAGAGTGTATGGATGTAATGAAATGCCTTCTATGTTGTAAAATATGAGGAAAGGATGTAAATGATTTTATCATGGGTGTGGCTTTCTTCCAAAAAGTGCCCAAGGGTAAGGATAAGGATAAGGAGTGCGTGAAAAAAGTAGGAAACTGCATGATCAATGAGAAACAGATTCACCATGGCAGCTTCACCCTGTTGTAAATAGAGTCACATACTATAGATGTATGCAGTGGGCTACAGGCATGTCATACTGTAGTACAAATGCTTTGTAAACACACTAGACTAGGACTCATTCTTGGTCCATGACTGGTTCATGACTTGGTCCATGACTGAAGTTACCAAGAACAGTTATGTTTTTGTGTTTCTGTCTACCATTTACTGCACTTTTTAACTCTTCTGAAGTAGAATGGGAACATTATTACAATTGAATTTTTTTTATGTATGACTGAATGGTCAGTCCTATACATAGTACATGGTTTCTGGGTCCCTGGAGGACTAGTGGTTAGGCCACGGCGCCCTCACCTCTGCAACCCGGGTTCGATTCCCAGTCAGAGAACCAACCCCACGACAGTGCACTCCCAGTGCCGGTCCCATGCCCGATAAAAATTGGGAAGGGTTGCATCAGGAAGGGCATCTGACATAAAAACTGTGCCAAATCAAATATGCGGACCAGTAATCTGCTGTGGCAACCCCTAAGGGGAGCAGCCGAAAGAAGAACAACAACATATGGCTACAAGCTTCCGATGATTTAAAATAGCTAAACTACAGCCAAACCACCCTTTTGTTAAAGCAGCTAGCTACACTTCATGTTATGAAACACTTCAGGCTACCTAGAAAAACTAGCTACACTTCAAGCTACTAAGAAAAAATGAGCTAACTATGCAGAAGCTACTTTGCCAAAATGAGGAAACTCTGATATTTCCTTTTTTTGCATAGCTAATTTACTTGTACAAAAACATCATTAAAAAGTAACAAAAATAGAGATCGTTCAGCAGCTAGTTAACATTAATAGGGAAATGTTAATCTGTGAAACACTGAATTAAACAGCTACTTTTAGGTGTTTGCTGCAATATGCATAATAATGCTTGTCATCATTGCTTGTTATATTATATTGGCTGATTAGCTAGCTATTAGGCTAAATACCTGAGGTCAGCTGACAAGCTCAGGTGAAATGGTTATCTAATTTGATGATTCACTGGTTTATTGTATTCATTTAACAGAAAATACTTAACACTTAACCAGCTGGGTAATCAACAGCAACAAAAAAAAAAAGATAATGAGCTATTACTGGAAACGCTACATTATTTTGAAAAATATCTCAGCTACTGCCACTATATTAAAAATGTAGTTAAGCTAGTAGCATTGCATTGTAGCTAACATTCTGTGACTCCATCATGTGCAAGTCACTTAGCAAAAAAAGCTAAAAACAAAAAAAGTTTGAAAAGATCTTTTTCTAAACAAACTCAGGAATATTTGGGGAAATTTTCTAGGTATCTTTTAACGTAACATTTCTACTTTTGTCTACAACATTTTGGCAAAGTTGTAGTAAAGTTAATACAAATGTTTCGATTATGTTAGTTTTTTTTTTTCTTTTTGCTAACTCTGTTTGTGTTAGCAGCATTCTAATAACATTCTGTAGCAATCGCTTATTATGTCTTTACATTATTTTGCACTATTACAGCATATCTTTCTTAAACCCTGATGATTATTTTATTAAATCTGATGCTTACTTTGAGTGTCTACTTTGCAAATTACATGGGACCGAATCCTATTTCTGTGTTTGGACTGTATTTGCATTTGTTTGTATACTCACCTTTGTGTTTGCCATTTTAACAGCAAAAATGTGTGTATGATGAATAGCACCGGGTAGACAAAAGCTAGTTTGCTACCAGTGTGAAGATTTTGCTGTGGATAAAGTTTTACGTGTCACAATTTTGAACATATTCAGACAACAGCATCAAAAATAAAGCATTCAAAGAATTATTAAAGAAAAAAAAGAGCCAGACCACCTCTTCATTCTTAAACAAGCAAAGGAGCCAGACCACCTCTTCATCATTCACACCTAGGGACAAGTAAGCATAGCCAGTCCACCTACCTGCAAGTTTTTTGGACAGTGGGAGGAAACACTATACATATATATATATATATATATATATATATAGTGTATATATATAGTGTATATATATATATTACAAAAAAATCTATGTTTGACCATGTGAAAGTGTTCCCCGGCTGCCGCATATATAAAATTTATTAAAAGATTCTGACACCAGAAAGAAATTTCCCTCTAAAGAAAGGCTCTTCAAAGCTTTAGCTTAATATCTGTGAAGGTTTTTAGTCATCCCCTTTGAATGGCTCAGTCTTTTGAGAACTGGTGAAACAACTTCATGATTATAACACATGTCCACTGGGCTAGGCTTACTGTTGAGGTAATGGACACATGCTCTTTTCATCATGGCGGATGCTGCCAGTGCATGTGCGATGCAGATTTTGTAATTGGTATTTGTTCAGGAGTTAATGAGCTTTATTTCAAATTGGTTCTCTTTATAGATTGAGTAAGTTGATGTTGGTAAGTTTACAGATAAAACAATACCTTCATTAATTTGAGGTTTTCAAAAGTCTGGGGTTTCAGAACACACACACACGTCTGGCAGGATGACGCACAACAGACCCTTGAAAAACAGACTAAGAAGAAAAGCAGATTTCTCTTTCTCTATCAAGTGAAGTCATGATATCACAATCTTGAAAGCGTACACACCTTTATCTCTGATTAGGGTAAAGATCAGGTTTCTGATTAGCCTTTGATGGTTATTATTGATGTGGTGTGTGTGTGTGTGTATGGAGTACATGTGTGTCAGTGTAATATATAAATTCTTGTGTAACATCAGTCAGATTCTCATATGCATTGCCCACATGTGAGTTTGTATTTTTGTGGTTAAATGCGCACACACTTTAGGGTTAAGGTGAAGGTGAGGGGTGAGGTCTTGAAGATCTTGTCTGGCCCAGTTTAGGATTAAATCCAGGGTTAAAACCAAAGGGCAAAGGTCACCTGACATGACCTGTTAAATAACCAGTCACAAATAAATAAATATTTGGTTCTATTTTACAAAATATAAACAAACTAGTGGCTTAACGTAAACCACTGCAACCCTGACCGGGCAGTTACTAAGGATGAATGAATGAGTGCTGTAAATGCACTTCTATAGATTCATTGTTCATATTAATGAATGTGATCTTGCTTTCCCGTGAGCTTCATATCTGTTCATATCTGTTTTTGCATCTGTTTAGAACACATTATCTGCTCATTCCAGATAATGTTTACATATTCAGTTACATCCATATTTAATGTTTAATATTCACCAGCCCATGAAAAATGGTGGAAAAACATTATTTGCTGTGCAGTTATTCCTAAACAATAACTTATAATATTGATATAACATTAGAAGACGAGTGAAGGCATTATACCAATAGGTAATGTGTGCATTTTATGTTATTTTCAAAAAGCATCCTTGTTATAGAATGTTCAGCAAATACGAAATACTCAGCAATAGCAACAGCTGTCTATTTAAAAATCACACACTGATGATGTTCTGCTGTGATGGAAGTAAAAGCAGTGTGATTAAAAATGTAGAACACACTGACCAAACTCACAAGCTTCTCATTAGCCAAGTTTCCATCCATTGTTTGCGTTTTCCTTATCAATCAAGTGAAAGTGAGTAAAATGAAAGGTTGTGAAATTTGCTGTCTCCTGCCTGTTTCCATCCATTGTACATCGGTAAACATTTCAATGCACTAAACCTTTTTTCACAAAAAAATCGTTAATGCAACACTGACACTACATATCATTCCACGCATGCACAGTTTAGGATTGGATTACATATGACACGACTATAAACAGAGATTAACTACAGAGTGTAGAATACATATAAATAGTTTGTTGGGAATCTGCAGTCGGAATGAATTCATTTGTAAAAATCTTTGCATTGAACGTAGTCATTTACTCCTGTGAGATTTACTCTCACAGGAGGTGATGGTTGACATATAGAAGGTCCACACACATTTATAAGCTACCTATAGAGATTTAATTCTTCTTGTATAAATAACTCAGCATGTGCATGTACTTAATCCTACAACTGGGATTTTTGTATGAGTCTTGGCAAAAGGTGGACTTTAGGAGGCCACAATAAATCTCTTTTGTTATAAAAGAGCTATAGTTATATAAAAAAAAAAATCGCATAACAACACAGACAGGTACATGACATAGCGCAGGCACTAAGCTCTCCAAACCAACCCTGCATTTAGCTTCAATCAAACCCAGCATCACTCACTCCTTTCAAAAGCCTCTACAGGGAGATCGTTCCTGATTACTTTGGAGGAAATGGATGGACAGATGGATGGAAGGATGGATTGATGGATGAAATGAGAGATGAGGAATGCAAGGTTGGAGGTGTAAGTGGGAATTGCAGTTGCTGGCTTTGTTCATATATTTCACTGGCAGGAGAAACCTATGTGCTTGAGATAGCTTTAACAGACGTGAGCTTCGATTAACCCTGTGAGACCCGAGGCTAAGCGTGGCCTGAAAGTGGCCGTTTGAGCATTAAATCTTATTTTTGACCACAGCTTGGTGTTATTTTATAATGTTATGAAATGACCAATGTACAGGGCATCAGTGCAAGGTCAGCTTTTTAGCTGACACTTATTGAACACAAATGCTCAACATATTTGATATGTACATTTTTTTTTTTTTTACATTTTTTACCGCATTGAGAATTAAAACACACAAAAACAATGAGAAGATATATTGTAGGGCCATAATCAGAGTTAACTTATGCATGTGTATTCAGACCTCAGACATAACTACTGACTTAAGTGCTATTTTCATATGCAATATTGGCTCAAGCGAGGAACAGGAACAGTATTACGTCCACCACCATTGTCAGACAGTTTGCTGTAACCAAAATATATCATGCTTGTCATGTCAGCACCTCATTACAACTTGCAGAATATGAAGCGGCCACCATGGACTACAACGCCCAACACGCAAACTCTGTCCCATTCACAGTCATGATCTTACTGATCACACACACCTGGACTCAAACACCTTCACACCCTATAGGCTATATACACACTCCAAACTTGTACACAGCATTGCTCAGTGTAGAGTATTCTTCTGATGTGCCAAGTCTTATTATTGTGATTGTACATATGGTTCTTTATTCTCATTTTGTTTCCTGGTTAATTTTTGCTCGTGTCCACCCTAGTCCGTTTGCGCTTCGCCGGACCTTTGCCTGTGTTTTTTGTCCACAATATTGCCTTGTGTTTTGGGAATTGTTTGCCAGTTAAAATAAAGAGTTTTAGCGATTTAATGTTTTAATTGTAATGTGCACTTTCAGCCATTTTTGCCACCTGACAATACTGAAATGTATGTTTTGGGCTGTAAATATACTCAAAATCTATGCTGTGTCTTTCTTCAGTTTGTATTGTCTATCTCTGATTTTTTTTTTTTCGGGATTAAAGGCAAGTGCATGTATTTAAAGGTGATAGTCTTGATGCTATTAAAAAAAATGGCCCTCCCAAAAAAACTGACTTAAGTAACTACATAACATGAGTCTGAATACACACAACTTTCGCAGTGTAAATATGAATGTAACTTTTGTACTTAAGTCACCGACTTAAAACGCCAACTCCAAATAAGAAAGTAACAATTTGAATGAATAACAAGCAATAAAATAATTTTTGATAACAGTTTCTGGAAATTTCCACTATTTATACCTACTGTGGCCATTTCCATAATCGTGAAACGTAATATACAAGAGGATTTACCACAAAAAGCTCCCATTATACCACTGTTGTCTATGCTTGTATCTTGGAGAGATTTACTTTGCTCTGCTCTGCTCTGGTCACTTTCACTGTAACTAAAAAAGATTCTAGGTACTGTAGTTTATAAATAATTTGTTTCTACACAGATTCAGCATCATTCATGTTTTTTTATGTTTAGTACTGAAGCATGAATATAAGCCTACACCATTAGTTTAAAAAAAGGTTCCATTTAGAACCCTTTTGTTTTTTTTCCACTGTTTGTCCCTCTGGAGATACCATTAGAAGTTCTATGTAGGCCTGAGAAGGTTTCCCATTCAGAAAAAAATCCACATAGAACGATTTTAGGAAGCTAGAATCCAAAGAACTTTTGTTTAACCTAAATACTATTGCTGCTTGTTGTCATGGTTACATTTGAATTTGATTACATAGCACATTCATAGAAAAAAAAGGTTAAGTCTAAAAGCGTTAAAGCGTTCTTTGTCTTGTCTCCCTGAGCTAATTCTTAAGGATTCTATTCATAAAACATCAAAACATCTTTAGGAAGCAAATAAACCTGAAACATCCTAAGAACCATTGAGGAACCTTTTTTTGAGTGTGTATAACAAGCTTAGATTCAAAACAGTGACTAAATTAACCAATACATTGCTTCAGTGAATAATGTCCCCTAGATCCTGTAGACTTGTACCTAAGAACTGCTGTAATCATAAAGACTGTTCTGTGCTCATCTCAGGACTCTTACCCACTCTTATACTCATTCTGAGCATCCTTTCAACACACTTAATATTGATTTTCTTTAGAGTACACAGCTGAAGAAGAGTAATAACTTATAATCGTACTACACAAGAGGGTGGGTTTCCTCTTGATTCTGTTTTTTCTGAAAGGTTTCTTCCTCAAGTTGTCTCAGGGAGTCTTTCCTTGCTGTTGTTGTATTTGGCTTCCTCTTTAGGAATATTAGGATTTCTGCTTTGTGACAATATATTATTAAAAGTGTTGTACAAATAAAACTGAATTGAAATCAGTCCAAGAACTTCACAGGAAAGTGAAGCAATTATACTTACTTCTTTATTCAAGTTTAAAGAAATGAATAAAGCAATGAATAAAGGGTTAAACCAAGCCAAGGGCTTTCGGCTTTTCTACTGATTCTTTCAAATCTGCCATTCTAGTGTGGTCTAGCCAGAGGGTTTTGACCTTAATATTTAGAGTCTGGCATGCCACAGTGTAGTCACACGCTCAGTACACTAACACAACACACTTCAGAGCCCATCTGATTAAGCTGAACATTGAAATTATGTTGCCAGATGTCAGATTGGATTTGGATAAATAAGTCCATCACACTCTCTGTTGTCCAGCGCTTCTATAGACTGAAGCAAAAGAAGGATTCCCCTTTCTGAGTGTGTGTATGTATGTTGCACTGAAGTGTTTTAAAAACTCTGAGGTGTGTTTTCTATCACAACACCAATTCATGTCTCTTGGGTTGGTTTTAGATGGGCACTCTTCCAGGACGACCCAAACGTAAATTCCTGGTTGCAGAGCCTCTTAGAGTTTTGGAATCAGAGGAGAATCAGAACACTCTCCCACCACTTATTAGGGTTTTTGGAAGTGTGCTAGAACATTCCTGCCTGTAAGCCGCAGATTCTGGACGACTTCTAGAGGCCCTCCAGGAGCAATCCGTACACCACTGCATATTAACCCGCACAGGAAAAAACAACATTCCAGTCAAAGATCTCACTCGGAATTAAATCTTTTCCACCAGATCACTGAGTAATTGAACACACAAAAGCCTAAGAGTTGGACTTTGGTTCTACAAATGTTAGTCTCATCAGTTCGTAGGTATTTCCACACCACTGAGAGAAGCATAAAAGTTTTAAATTAGGTTTAATTGCAAATGCAAGCAGTGATTGATAGTCTCTCGTTTCAGTATC
The DNA here is from genome assembly GCA_022985145.1 of Pangasius djambal. Lineage (NCBI taxonomy): Eukaryota > Metazoa > Chordata > Actinopteri > Siluriformes > Pangasiidae > Pangasius > Pangasius djambal. The sequence continues at coordinate 5,941,189 of CM040996.1, read as the reverse complement.
CCCGCAATGCGGTTCATAGATGGACATAAATCAGTATATAATGATGTTTAATGATGGGTCGACTTGTGTGAATAGTAATTTTATAAAATGTGTGGAGAGGTGACTGACAGTTATAGCTAAAACAGCTGTCACTAGAAGAAAAGAGACCATTCTACTCAGGTGTGCGTATGTGTGTGTGTGCCTGTTTAAATTCGCATCTGCAGAAGCTACTCTATAATAACTAATGATTTTTCTATGAAAAATGTATGCTCATTTACGGTCACATGCGTTACAAAATGTGTTGTTTAGAATTATTTCAGGAGAATTAAGTGAACCAACATGCCAAAGTGCGAGAAAACTAAATTTGTTTGCTGGTTTTAGACACACGTTTTAGAACAGAACAGAAGATGTTTTTAGTTAGTATTGAACATCAAGTTATATTGCATCATAACAGGTAAGAGACTATCAGGTTCTTTGATTTTAGGTTTGCTTTTTTTTGTAGCAAGCTAAACACAAAAGGAATTATAAACGACACAATTTCAGTGGTTAGAATCCTAAAGTCGTATTCTGTTAACTAAATATTGAAATCTTTGGGAATTTAAGTTGAAATTCTGTTATTTGGGGGTAGTAGTGTCAAAACAAACCTCACATGTAGCGTTAGGAGTGATAAATCTCTTAATATTGTGTAAAAATGTGTGTGCACAGCATTACCTCACAGCTGGATCTTGAATTCAGGTTACAGTCTGTGTGGAGCTGCACATGTTCTCCCAGCATCCGTGTATGTTTCCTCCATGTTCTCTGGTTTCTTTCTTCCTCCCAAAAGTGTGCTGGTAGCTGGATTGGCAGCACTAAAATTATGTCTAGGTGTGAATGAGTGTATGAATGTGTGTGTGCATTTTGGTTTGTAATGGGCTGGTGTCCCATTCAGGGCATATTCCTGTCTCGAGACCTAGTGTTCCCAGGATAGGTTTGGGATCCATCATGATCCTGATCCAAAATATGACATTCATTCATATGGCTTTGTATTTTTTTTCATGTGTTATTTGGATCAGAAAAGTCAGAAAGCTATTTCATTGTCTTTGGTTTTGATGTGCGTCAGTATGTCTTGAACAGAAACCATGAGATATTTTTAGTTCTTTGGATGTGTGTGTGTGTGTTTTTTGATACGAGTAAAACGCGAGACGTCTGTGTGTGATGGAGACTGCTGGAGAGCTTCAAATCACTCCCAGCTGCGGCATGCTTTGAAGCTGACACTCTGTCCCCTCTCTTTCTCAGACACACACACACACACACACAATTTTGTCTGTTTTTCAATGAAAATTTCTTCTACTTCCACTTCTTACATGTTGTCTCTTTGTCTTTGTAGATCTAATTGTTGGGGCTTTTGGAGCTGACAAAGTGGTGGTGTACAGGTAGGACACACACACACACACACACACACACAACATATGTAATCCTAGTTGACCAAGGAGAGTTGATGTAGTGCAGTAACATGCCTTCAGCTGCATACACACATTCCATTTCCCTTTCTTACACACTCTCTCATTCTCTCTCTTTCACACACACATACACACACAAATACACACAGACACACACAGCATCATTACACAAACACTTCCACATGTTCCTCTCATCAGTGTGAGTGGCTCAGCAGGCTGGTCAGAGTGTTTTTCGTTGGAAAGAACAGTTTAGAGTTCAGGGCTTCTCTGTTGACCTCTGTGTGTGTGTGTGTGTGTGTGTGTGTGTGTGTGTGTGTGTGTGTGTGTGTGTGTGTGTGTGTGTGTGTGTGTTTAATGATGCAGCACTACCACGTATGTAACCAGTTTTTTTGTTTGTTTTTTGTTTTTTTGTTATGTTCTGCTGAGAAAACATTTAATGGTCATACTTGAATACAGCCTTTGAATCCTGTGGCTTCTTTCTCTTAGAGTTTGTTTCCTTATGAAACGTCCTGCTCACTTCCTGCCACAGAGCCACACAAAACACAGCTTCACACACACACTGGTATGGTGTGTCTACACTCTAAGTGTTAAAATGATTAGCAGGCCTGGACTTCAGTTAGTCTGTGTAAGCTAATGTTACCCACCCAGCGCTGGTGGTGAGTCCTAACCTGAATACGGAGAGAAAGAGAGAGACAGAGAGAGAGAGAGAGATAAACAGAGATAGAGAGAGGTTACCAGCGCTTTGTAACAGTCAGGGGTAAAGCTGTAACTTTACATTTTCCACCACAGGAAAGTCTTCAGGATGGAAGACTTTGTGCTTTCGATTTTCTCTCTCTAACGTACAACTTTTTTTGTCTAATTACCTTCAAGAGAGAGAAAAAAGAGAGGCTGGTGAAGGGAACAACTGTTTATAGCTGCCATAACATAAGCAGTAACAGGAACTAACTGGTTTTGTGGACGTTCCACAACATTAAATGTAGCTATAAACAGATAAAAAGTTTCAGGTTTGGTTTTGCTTATTTACTCACAGTAATGTGAATTATTATAATTTGTCCCTGGGATTTGGCTTGGTGTTACATTCTCACACATTAATAATTTTTTATATGCTGCCTTACACATGATACAACAGTAGTGTTGTAGAACTGACATAAACATTATAAGCCTTTAAAAAATAATTTGAGATTCAGGTACAGAAAAAGAGTGATTACAATAAGTGCTTGTCAGAAATTGTAATACAATTATCTTTCTTTTCTTTTTTTTTTCAGCAAAAATAACCAAAAACAGAACATTAGGATTTTACACTTTCCAATAGAGTTTGCACAGAATGATGCAGGAAAAAAAATGAGCAGCAGTTTTCCAGGTGGAAACACCTTGTTGATGAGAGAGATCAGAGATGAATAGCCAGACTGGTTTGAGCTGACAGGAAGGCTATGGTAGCACAAATAACAACTCTTTACAACCGTGGTGAGCAGAAAAGCATCTAGGAACACACAGCACATTGAGCCTTGACTGAGATAGACTACAACAGCAGAAGACCACATCAGGTTCCACTCTTATCAGCCATGAACAAGAATCTGAGGCTGTTTTTTTAATCCATTTAGAACACATTTTCCGTTCATTCAGATGGTTCTTCCCTAATGTATAAACAGGGTGCCTTTCAAAAGTCATGGAACACCTGATTTCTCAAATCTTTTTGTCAATTTGCCATAATCTAACATTATAATAAAATGTATATTTATGAGTTCATGTGTGGAACAACATCTTCAAGCAGTAATGTTTGCTTTGCTTTGGATTTATTTTCATGTGGACGTCAATGTCTTTAGAGCAAGACCTGTGATTACAGTGGACGCTCAGCTCATCCTAACTCCCAAAATCCTCAACCCGGAGAACAAGACCTGCCTCATGCCCAACTCGAATATCATGGTTCCCTGGTAAGTGTCTCACCATGACCATCACCAGCTAGACAGATTCCCTTAAGGTTTAGTTTGACAAAGAACCAGTTTTGTACTATATTAGTGTGTGCGCTTTCTTCTGGGATATACACTGCGGGAGGTTAGCGAGTTCTGTACATCCATATTAATGCAGCTCTTCTAGTTGAATGGTGACACTGATTGTGTAAGGGACCTGAACACACAGATTCGCTTTACGTTCTGCCACACATGAAACACAAACTTACACACAAACACACATTTATATGCAGCCTTGTGTTTTCCCTCTTTGTGAGTCGCTGTGGATCTGTTTGATGCTTGGGGTGTGTGTCTGTTAGGTTTGGCGCCCACACACACACACACACACACACACACACACACACACACACACACACAGGGTATAAAGCAGCAGAAGATTTGGGAAAACAGACATCTAAGGTGTGGAATACTGTAATAACAAGAGAGTAGCCTATTAAAACAAATGTGCAGACTATGCAGAGAGAGGACCATATGTACTAATTGCAGCCTTTTTTTTTTGCGCTGGTGGGCGTTGCCTATTTTGTTAGGGATGCATAAGTATGTGTCTAACATAGTTCAATTTAAAAAAAAAAAAAAAAAGTGAGACAATTTATTTCATATAATTTTATTTTATCTCATTCTGATTTTGAGTTTTCAACTTTTTTTTGGGTGGGGAGATGAAAAAGAGACACCAGACCAGTAAAATCTAAAGCTCCAGCGTTCCTGTTTCCTCTCATGTTTATGGTTTTGTTTCATCTTCATCTATGGAATCAAACCCTGCTGTGTTTGTGTGTGTGCATGTGTGTGTGCGTGTGTGTGTGTGTGTGTGTGTTTGTGTGTGTGTGTGTGTGTGTGTGTGTGTGTGTGTGTGTGTGTGTGTGTGTGTGTGTGTGTGTGTGTGTGTGTGAAGAGTGCAGGACTCCATGCCTAAGCACTGATAGCGCAGTAATAGTCCAGCCTTTGCCTAAGGCGTTTGAACAAGTACTGTACGGACTGGACTGCTTGGAACGAAAGACATTACAGACATTCATATACACGCATACACACACACACACACACACACACACACACATACACACACACACACACACACAGGATGCTATTAAGTCAGAGTTGTGTACAGTAATTGTAGCTGGCAGACAGACTGCAAGTGAGGAAGATTTCCTAAAGGGTTGACACACAGGTCAGGGGTTGTCTGGTGTGTGTGTGTGTGTGTGTGTGTGTGTGTGTGTGTGTGTGTGTGTGTGTATGTATGTGTGTATGTGTATGTTGTGGGTGGTAATTACCCTCCTCATGAGGGAGCATTCTTAACGAGGCTGACAGAGAAACATCATTAAGTTATTCAGCAGGGTTCTTTCCTTTGCTAAACAAATGTATGCTGTCTCAACACGCACACACATACACACACACACATGAATGCATATAGCATTAAACATGTGACAGTGCCAGAGAGGTCATGGCAGGGTCGCCATGGTTTCAGTCAGTGTATGGAAAGAACTGTCTTGTTGGTGTCCATGGAGACTGAAATACAGCCTTGTGGGTATTTCATATTCATATTCGTACATGGAGCACACCAGGTGGTTATGGGTAATTAAAACTTACACACTTGGTGCGAGGGGTATATGTGCGTGTCTGTGAGCTATTTCAGAATCGCATGCATTCAGCCCGCTTGGATGGAATTAGGAATTTGTAAGTGAAATTGCAGGCTGGAATATCATTATAATTTATTCGAAATACGCACACTCACACGTAAGTACTAATAGGAGGTGCGAGAATGTGTGTGTGTGGTTGCCACATGCCCCAGAACGTGCTGTAGAAGACTTTTCTTTTACCTCAGATCACTCAGTTTACAGCATAGCGGGTCTTTTATTTTTTACCTCAGATCACTCAGTTAGCAGCATAGCATTTTTTTTTGTTTGTTTGTTTTTTTTTACCTCAGATCACTCAGTTAGCAGCATAGCACTTGTGTTTTTTTTTATCTCAGATCACTCAGCAGTATAGCCTTCATACATAGCAGCATTACCTCAGATCACCACAGCTCTTATCACGTCATATAACTCAGTTAGTGGCATAGCATTCTTTACCTCAGATCACACGGTTAGCACCACAGCCTTCATTACCTCATATTACTCAGTTAGCAGCATAGCCTTCATTACCTCAGATCACTTCAGCATCATTGAAATAATGTTTGTCTACAGGAAAAATTGGTCATTTGAAAAAAAAAAAAGGAAGAAATAAAGAGTGAAGGGGGCAGGGGATGGATTTAGTGAGGCCCTAGGTAATTTCTCATAGCACCACCATTTTTACATTCCTCCAAATTAATTGTGCGACTCAGGGGATGGAGACTTCCTGTGTCGATATCAGACATGATAACAGACCTGTATATGTGTGTGATGGTTGTTACAAATTAATATTATAAAGGAATGAAGGTACAGGCTGCAGAACAATCTTACAGCATGAAAAACAAGCCATTTCAAAATGTTCTTAGAAATTGAAATGGTACATTTGGCTGAATTGGTGGATGACAGCATCATGCAATGGATAATTATTTTTCACAAACAAATTTCACCATGTAGGAGCCAATATTACATGAGGAAATTGGGAACACACACCAAAACCACACTAATGGCTTGAACAAACAATATTAGACTGATTTTTTAAAATTTAACCAAAAATATTTGACCTATGTATATGTGTTACGCTTGCACTCATATATCATGGCAGCGGTGTGAAAGGGCTTTGGCCAACAATGACTAGTTAAACTTTTAAGCTTTTGGGATTTATGAACTAGTATTCAATCTCAAGAGTATCATCATGAACCCAGGGCAGGAAGAGGAAGTGATCAGTGAAAGTGGAATAGGCTGGTAGTCTGGCGGAGCTCACTTGGAAGACAGTTATTAAAATACTATTAAGAACTAACAAAGGGTCGTATTCAAAGCCTGTGACTTTTTCCAAAAGTCCATCAATATTTACATGAGGAAAGGTTATGTTTATTCAGAATTGGTTTACACACCTGCTGAAGTTGTTTTTCTGGGCTCTCCTTTAAGATTTTGCAAATCAACTAGTTCACTCCTCCAAGGTTGCCAGATTTTTCTTGAGTATAAATGTCCGAGACAGGGTTTTCAATAACATCTAGACTACTGCCTTCAAATACAAGCACTTACGTTTAACTCTGAAAAAAATGTGGGATAGAAAATGTAGAGTTAAGAAGCCAATGGCATTTATTTCCTTGCTGTAAAATGTAAACGTGTAAAAGTAATTTTTGTATAACCTTTGTGTACAATAAAAGTAATCCCAATTTGCATCCATCAATATTAAACAATATTGCTTCCATCATCATTATTCAGCAGCTTAGAAAATAACACTTGATCCAGCACATCCTATTATTTGGCAATTTCTTTATTTTATATCTTGCTCATGGAGGCCATGGAACTGTAATTATCATAATTATGGAGCTCACATTTAATAAATAAATGCATCCATGCATCTAATACATGTTTGCTTATGCTCTGTTTCAGTCTGAGAGTGGACGTCTGCGCTAAAGTCTCTGGTATTGGAATCCCAGCCATCGTTGGTAAGTCAAATTTGGTAAATCGTTACTGGTATATACCTTATTTTTATGACTATAAAATTGGGTTTTTTGTCTCTAGCAGCTGCTGTGATTTACAGTTCAGTTAATGGAAATGTGATAGATCACTTTACATCAAAATATGGTCATTTGTTGATTGTTTCTATAATGGTTTATTGGTTTGCTGTCTGGAAAATATGGCACATATGCTATGAAAAAAGAATTACATTACATTTGAGCCCTTGTTTTGGTTTGCACATAAGGTTCATTTTCAAACATTCTTCACTGACAACATGAGAGTGAAAACAAATGATGATCATTATATAAACCAGATAAAAGCAAATTATACATTATCGTAATAGCACCTATTGCCATTTACAAGTCCTAAAGTCATTAATGAATTTTGTTGTTTTGATTAACGCTACTCATATATCTATGCTTATTACAGTGTTGTAAGAGACAATGGATTATCATTGATTTGGCTCCAGAATTGAACATAATAGAAAAACGACTATCAAACACACAGCTTCTTCCTGATTCTGCCTTTCTTTCTTTATATGTCATTTATATATCAAGTAAGCACTTATGAATAGTAACAACATATACAGTTTTAATAAGAAACATCCAATCTCTCTCAGTTCTGAACATGGAGCTGCAGTTGGACTCGCTAAAGCAGCGAGGCGCTGTGAAGCGGGTTATGTTCCTCGACTCACATCAGCACCACCGCTTGCTGCAGATGATTCTGGGCCAGCGAGAACGGCAACAATGCCTCAACCACACCATCTACCTGCGGGTAAGCAAATCTGGGCCTTTCAGTTTCATATCCCATCTTGTCTCATAAGTTTGACTTCCATAACTTACGGTCTCCTCTTTAATCTTTTCTTCAAAACTACCGTGGATTTTGCTTGCTGAAGAAATTGAGCTAGTTTTTAAAATGGTGGTATCTGTTGTTTTTTATTCTTTCTTATTAGTATTTTTATGACTAATGTTATATTAATTCAAGACCCTTTAGGACCTTGGTGGGAATAAGAACTACTAAGGAAAACATAATATTCTTAACATAAAATCTCTTTAATACTGCTTATTAATTGGGCTGCTGTTGTGACTTTTTCCAAATGTTATAGAAGACGCAGTCAACCACAAGAAAAAATAAATACAGTTTAATTGCACATTTACTGTATTTATGAAGTAGCTTACTCTGTATATTCTGTCTTTTAAAACCAATTAAGAATCAAATACACGTTATTTGCATTAATGTCCTTCACACCTTTTACTTATTCTACAAAGTAAGTATTTATTTAATAAAAACTTAATATACTAACACATCATTATAACTGAACTTGCATTTCCTTTTCAGTCCCAGGCGTATTGCTGTCTGACCGTACCACATCATAATGGCTTTTAAACCACAATAAGTGCTTTGCAGAGCTCATTTACTAGGCAGTTCTCGCCACAGGGCACAGTTTGCTTGATGAGGTACAATAAATTGAACAATAATTTCAGGCACACCATAATTGCCCTGAGTTGCCAGAGAATTATTGTCCATTTTGTCAGGTTCCTCAGCAATAAACAGTACAGCCAGTAATTTAGTATGTACAAAGTGCACCTTTTTGTAAAAAAAAATGGCCAGTGTGCTCTATAATAAATAAAATGTATCATCATCATCATCATCATCATTATTATTATTATTATTATTATTATTATTCATAATAATATGGGAACCCAGCATTCATCTGGTTTAAAAATCAAATAACTGTCTAGAAAATCTGTATGTAGTTACTGTCATGCAAAACCCTGCATCATGAATTGTATCCCTACATTTTAGAGTGTCTTCAAAATGACCACAAGAGTCCAAATGAGCCTGAAATATTTTAATGGGTGTTTATTTGGAGGGCACAGACACAAAGCCAAACTTTTAACTTTTCAAGATTTTTTATTATTCTGTCATTTCCATGACCCAAGCCATGGGAAAGGATTTTATGGGCCAAGCCAAGCAGCTTGTGTTATTGCTGTGAAAAGTGAAATGTTTCTAGCTTTGATCCATGAGACAACACGCTGAACCAGGAACAGATCCTCATTACTGATGACGGCAGGCATTAATGAGTTAAGGAGAAAATTTTTGAACTTTGTTATCGACTGATATGGACTCTGGGAAAGTACACTTTTAGCCAAATCAGACAGAAATCACACTCTTATCATATGAGGATTGCTTCATTATTGAGATGCTTGTTCAGGTTGTTGAGGGTGTGTGTGTGTGTGTGTGTAGAGGAAGTGACAAATGATTAATCCCAGAACCCAGCCTTCTGTTAATCTGATATAACCCACTCTCATTACTGTATCACTATCAGACTGCAATGGAGCATTTCCCTATGGATCAGAGTACACACACACACACACACATACACACACACACACACACTCGCACTTTAACTCCCTAAACTTAATTAAGTGGTTTTATTTGTTGTCCTTGGCTCTGCAGCACAGAGGCATTTATTAAACCGTTTTATCTGATTTCTTTAAAATTTAAAGCACATAAAGTGATGTCAGAGGACGATAGGAAAAAAAGAGGGCAGAATAGAGCAGGAAGGAGGGTAAGAGGAGGAAAACCGATGCATTTGAGATCTCATGTAACTGCAAACACTGTGCAACAGTGCATTATAAGCTAGTTATTTCTCTGTCCATTAGAAACATCTTCAGAACATTTTGGCAGCAGATCTGGTTACATATTGTGTATCATGTAATATGATGAAAAGAATAACGGAACTGATTTTTTTTTTTTTTTTGTTATAAATTATCTTATTTCATTTTAAAATCAATGTTCTAGTTATTCCTTAAGCTCTAACCACTCAAATGCCTTTTTCACAATGCAGAAAATTGCAAAAATACACAATGTACAGTACATAGAATGTCCTGTAAATGTGTTAATATTAAATGCGCTCCATTATACTACAGTGATGTTGAATGCTCGATTCTGATTGGTCAGAATGTGTTGATTAATTTTCTGTTACAGCCGCTGTGACAGTAGCTGTAATTCTAATACGTTATAATTTCTGTAGTAACAGCTTACACAAGGACGCTCCATTTTGAAAAGTGTGTAATTGTTGATATGGTAATATTTTCTGTAAGGAGACGTTTATGTATTTTTGGATTTTTCCAACACAGCTTTTCAGTTTGTCTTTAACATGACAAGCTGCATTTTCACTGCATGTCACTAGGATAAGTCTACCACGAAATAATGTTTTTTTTGTTGGTGTTTTTCTCTAGGATGAGACTGAATTTAGAGATAAGCTGAGTCCTATCAGTGTAGCTCTGAACTACAGTCTGGATCAGACGTCTCCTTTATCTGGCCTCCAGCTACAACCCATACTGGACCATTACAGCATGACCTTGCACCATGAACAGGTGTGTGTGTGTGTGTGTGTGTGTGTGTGTGTGTGTGTGTGTGTACATTTAAAAATGAGCATATATCAGAAGACATCACTAAAACACAAGACAAAATGTGCAGGTTATTGAACAACAACAAATAGAGACTTGCTTGTTCTTTGTTCTTGCTCTCAGGCGAACATTTTGTTGGACTGTGGAGAGGACAACATGTGTGTCCCAGATCTTGAGCTCACAGCTAAAATGTGAGTCCGTCGTGTCCGTGTATGCGCATGAAAGTGAATGCTTTCCTGTTTATTTGAGTTCTTTGAAGTGCTGAGTTGTACTCGTGTCGTTTATTTTGTGTGGAGTTGATGGAATCCTTGTTTTATCTGGATGTACACAGATAGTGTGTTGTAGGGTTTTGACCCTACATTACAGCACACTGAAAGCTTTAAGCGTTCATTTTTAAGCCTATGAAAGCTTTTACCATCACTGCAATGAAAACATTTAAACAGTGTCAAGCATTTAATTTATTTTTCTACTTGCCACATGTAGGGACCGGACAGAGCTGGCGATTGGTGATGAAAACCCACTGATGCTTACCATCATGGCAGCCAATCATGGCGAGGGCGCGTATGAGGCAGAGCTTGTGGTGCGTCTCCCACCAGAGGCAGACTACAATGGCATGGAGCGCCGACGGGAGGTAAACCACATTAACCACAATGTAATTCTCATTCAGCTCTCCATTTATTTAATCAGAATTATATGAGGCAATAATTCTGCTTCTTAATCTGCAAAGAGTCTCTTTTAGGTTTCAGTGTAATGGGGAGATTCTCTGTTCCCTGTCATAAAGTGTCCCTAAACTGAAACACAGATTTCTTTTTTTTAAAGATTATAAATGATGAATGATTTTGATTATATTCGTAGGGATTTTGGTTAGTTTTTTTTTAACACGGCACTAAACTAACATATTCCATATTCCATCCAAGGCTTTCTTTGTATTTTTTAATGAAAAAAGACCTGATTTAAAATTATATACAGTATATTAGCTCAGTTTGTAATCATTTGTAATAGATTCAGTGGCTGTGAACGTTCAGTCGTGTTCAATTTGCAAATTATTAGAGGATGATGTGGTAACCAGAGCAAAATTACTAAATCTGCATGCTAAGCTTGCTATCTAGCTTACTTAATATTAGTGGTAAACAGCATTGTGGTTATTAGAATATATTTCGACAGCAATATCTACTGTTATATAAATAGCTAAAAGTAAAAAAAAAGCTTTTTAGTTGCGTGTAAATATTTCCACAGGCCAAAACGAACTAAAAATTCCTGTCAAATTTACAAACATTTCTGTAGCACTGATTTTTTTTTTCATATTCACGTGCCTATGTTGCTAAATGTCCATCAGACATAAATTACCAAGCGTGTTCACAGCAGAAACTGATTCACATTTAGTGACACCCTCAAAATTCCATAAAAGGCAAAGCTCACAGAAAGCTGAAAACACCAATACGATGACTAAACAGTGAAAGAGCATCTCATAACTGTGGCATGTGCTAAATCTTCCAGTAATGCAGCTCAGCCACTGTAGCTCTTCAGCTGCCATAAATACACAGTAACTCTAACCTCATTTTTAGGGAGCCATTACTTTTTTCCATAATTGACTGTCTAGTCCTATTTGTCTTAATTTATGGATGTATTATGTATTGCTTTCTTTCAAATTAATAATATGGACCAATTAATTTTAATAAAATGTTCGCTATCTCTAGACTATTATACAATTTGAAGTCAGTCAATCGAGTCGTGATCGAATTATTGAGTCTCCTTATATGTAAATTCACACAAATCCAGGAGCTCTCATAGCATACAAACATTTTTGCGAACTAACTAGATTTTCATAAATACCAAATTTCTTATGTAAATGCTCCCGAGAATGATTTACGAATAAATGTGTTCATATTGATGAATGAGGCCCGATTTCAGTAAAAGCTAGTGGGTAGTTGAACGTCCCATTCTGATACGTAAACAATTCCAAAACACGTAACTCTTTGAGTCAATCTGACATATCACCTTTTAGTAATAACGCAGTACACTGTAGATAATTATATTGGGTTGCCAGGAAAACACTGAAACATTTCAGATTTGCATATTATGCATATTCATAAATCTGCCGTTCTTTATGGGGGTTAAAGGTGTTGTTATGTTCCTAGACCATTTACTGGCTTCTTGGGCATAAAAAAAAGGATATTAAACAGTTTATTACTCAACATAATTTATATTAATGGTTTCAATGAAATGTTTAGGGGTTCTTTCATTCATATGGACTGAATTGAAAATGGACTTTTATGTATTTTAATGCAATTGTATGTTGTGATTTAATAGTGTGTTTTTGTATGAGACTAAATTTTCAGTTCAGCCTTCTGAATTTAGGCCGATTAATACGACTCATTTTTTAACAATTTTTCAGCTTTGGTGCCTCCATTCAATCCTAGTGTTTAGATTATTCTGCAGCCATTTAGTTTGTTTTCTCTCTGAGGAACTCTATTAACTTAGGCACAATAGCTTAGTTTTCTGTTTACGATGATGCTTGTAGAGGTCCGGGCTCAGGGAACATCCATTTTACTGCGTTTCCTCCGAATGCTTTGCATGTTACAATCTGCTATCCATTTCTGCTAGAAAGCTAAAAACACAAACATGGGGTAACAAGCCTGGAATGTAATGAATGTTGATTTAATTACAGCTAACATTCTTCATCAAGCCACAAATGTACAATGCGTCAAGATGCATTTGGCATAACGTGAGTTTCCACAATGGCGCATAGAACCATTCATGTACATGAATACTGATACTAATTCTCTCTGTGTATATGGACTACCCAGAACTAAACAGACTATTAAGATCACAATCTTTACTACACTCTTTCGCTGTGTTATTAGTTTAACAGGCGTGGTCTCTCTCTGGTAATTGCAGCACATGTTAGAGAGTGCCTCGTAATGTGATTAACATGGCTGCATCAGGCCATGTTCCCTTGGGAACATTTCTGTTTTAGAGGAAGCAGTTGCCAGCAATGGAGATGTATGGAGAGAGAGAAAGGTGCAGAGGAAAGAGAGAGAGATGACTGAGAGAGTGGGAAAGAGATGACAGGATGAGAGGCCTCAAAGATGTACGATGTTATTGCCATTACTGAATTCATCACACTCGTGTTCTCCTTCCATGTTTCCTTTCTTCCTCCCACGGTTCTTCACCGGACGCCACAGGGTCCCTTATCTGTGGTTTTAAATAGAACAGCTTGTTTTGATTGTGCCTGGTTTTGTGTTTAGTACTGCGCTACGGGATGATGTGATGCTAAGCATCATGTTATAGGAATATTCCAGTGTTTTTTTTAACTAATCTGTAGTGTGTTATATTTATATATAATTACCACAGAAAATAACTTTGACGCATTTTCCAGTCCTGATAAAAGGTACTCAGGAAAGGGAAATGAGTCAGCATTTTTGTCTATGGTAATCACCAAAGTATTTCATGTGAATGAACAGAGCAATTGAAAAATACTGTAGCAGAGGCAGTAATTGTATGAAAAAATCTGGCCGTAGTTATACTTAATGCGGTGACGACATCTGTGAGGATTGCGCAAAGACAAAACCACCTTTGCGAGATTGCACGCTTGCATACTCACTGTGGTTTCATATTGGCTGTTGCATACGAGTGCTCCAGTACTGCAGGTGGCGCTATTAAAATTTCCATAACGGTCACGTAGCATGTTTGTCCATGATGTTCACCCATCATCATATGCACACAACGCAGTGAGCAAAGCCCCTACATGTCATATTACCGAACAGTGTCTCTGCATGAAGTATGTTGAGGCCGTAAAGAATCGATCAGCTAATTCAATTAAATGTAAAGACAGGTTTCATGGAGCAGCTAATTTTGCTTTGCAAGAGGGCAGCTGTAGTTTTTTCACAAAATGGAGTGACCTCCAGCAGTCAGATTGGACTTTGGCATCACCTTTTTTCTGCTTGTTGATCTCAAAAAAAAAAAAAAAAAAACTAGCTAGATAACTAGCTTACATTAGTTGTTTACTTAACCATTCGGATTCAAAAACACATCATGACAGGATCACACAGTATCTCCTCATTTTTGGTTCACCCCAACAAAGAAAACAGTGATGTGAAACTCCAGTATAATTGCTGCTTTAATGAGACATAATTGAGTGAATTTTTCTCTTTGTTTCAGGACCTACAGATTCTGAATTGTGAGCACAGGATGGAAAATGAAACCCAGTTGGTTGTGTGTGAATTAGGAAACCCAATGGTGGCTGGAGCAAATGTAAGAAAACTCCCTTTTTCTTTTCTCCATGTATTGTCTTTTGAGAAAAGTTGCTTACATAATAAGTACTCTGGATTCATTTTTCTATCTCGCTAGATGTATCTGTTTTCGTTTCCTTCTTTTACACATTTGATTGTACATTGACTCCATTCATTTTTTTTCATTTCGGTACTGGTAAATTGTTCAATAGAAAAAGGTTGAGAAATGCTAGAGCGATCTGACTGAAAATGGAGGAGATAGCAGTGGAACATTAGGTTGCATTTAAGGGTTAAGTGTGTAGGCTTCAGCAGGAGTGCAGCACTATACATGATACTTTACTCTCACCGAGCCATTTCTTTGAATTATTAAATCAAACAGGAAACCGACAGCGTAGCCGTGCTGACTGGGTAAAAATGTTTGAGTGATAAAAAAGGTATAGGGAGAGGAGACAGATGCAAAGAAGGAGAAGAAATAAATAACTGGCCTTTATAAGAAACATTTATCAGTATAGTTTTGAACCTCAGAAACAGGATTTAGGTTTTTTTTTTTATTTCTCCCTCTTCAAATATAAATTGTTTGCATCATTGACAAAGGAAGCCAGGAAACTGTCTCAATGCCAAGGCTGAACTCCTCCCAAAGTGAGATGAGAAAAACAGAGTGTTTAGGATAATTTTTTGTACTCTGGATCTGTATGTAGTAATTTATATGTATTAATATATTAGCGGCACACAGTTCAAGAGGTCATTTACAAGAATATCCCATTTTGTCTATTGAAACAGCCTCAAAATTGAAGACCTCACTATTTTTTACAGAGCATTTTCTTTATTTTTCAGCATTGTCACAGTGAACTGATTTCATATTAAACAACAATAGTTTGTTTTGTTGTTGAACAATCCTATGCAAAACATGTTACATACAGTAATTCATAAGAAAGTTTGCAGTCAAACTTTTCTACTGTCTATACATTTGAATTAAAACAGACAAGCAGCAGCTTTTTCCCCCATAAGACCTTGTATATACATGTAAAAAAAAAAACATACCATCTAAAACTACCGATGTCTAGACACATACTTGACTATGTCTGTGTGTATGAGTTACTTCAGATGAAATATCACCAGTCACATAAAATCATCCAATGGACATTTGGCTTGAAAACAGTTTAGGCTTAGGTATAGCAGTATTTAGTTAAACTATATATAGTAAAACAGTTTGTAAAATATATATTAGGGTCCACAGACTGAGTCCAGTAAAAGCTGTTTTTTTACACTGTACATAGTTTACATTGTGTAGAGTACAGTAGTGGCTCAACTGTTCAACAGAAATAGACCAATGTTCCAATGATTTGCTTGCCTTTTTATATGGTCCACAATCATGGGGCAGCAAACTCACTGCCCCTCTTAGCTTCCATAGAATTATTATTTCACCTAGTAGTGAAATAATAATGAATGGCAACTGCAACAAGCACTAATACAGGCCCATTGGGACAGGAATCACACTGCCCCAAGCTTGCACTAGAAGAGGAGGAGCAGAGGACAGGACAAGTAATGACGGGATTGCCAAATTGGGCTAGTTTAAAATACTTTTTGAGATGTGCAAGATCTTGTTTTATAGCAAATTATCAGAAGACATAATACATTTTCCTAATACTAATTTCTAATAGAAGGTCTAATACTTTTACTGATCCATTTTTGCAAAGGCAAGGTTTAATTGCATGCAGTGTGTCTATGGTGAATAGAACCATTTCTATTGTAATATATATATATATATATATATATATATATATATATATATATATATATATATATATATATATAAGATCAAATGTACATTGTAGACTGTATGCTGCATGACTGTATGTTGCCGACTCTCAACTGCCTATTACTCTAAGTGAAGTGAACAACTTTACACTGTTTGAGACTATGTCATTATTTATGACATCCTGCCCGACCAAAGTCTATGGTCAAGAGCTGCTACTGGTAGAGTAGCACAGATGTCTGCCATTGGGCTGGGCAATTTATATTTGAATTCTTGAATCGAGAACTACATGCATATTTCTGCTTTGTTACAATGTCTATTTTTGAAACCACTATAAAAAATTTTTTATTGAATTGAATTGAACTTAGAGGGACATGATGCCCTCATTGCATATGGCACTTATGGCTCTGGTCCAGTGCAACCTCTGGAATGCAGCTGTTATACAGACGTGTTCATAACACAGCATCTTCTCATCTCCTGCAATGAGTGGCATAGTGTATGTGTGTGGTACTAAAGCATGAAAATCATCCTGAGTAGTCAAGGCAAAGATGCCTATACCTGTACCTTTTCTAGAAAGAAGCAAAATTACCTGCCAAAAGAATAAGAAAATGTTTCAAATGACAAGAATGTCTTGAAAATAAGTTTAATAATCTTATATTTGATTTATTGTAATCTTATAATGGGAAATACTAGACAAATGTGACGATATTGAAGGTATTTTCAATGGGTAAGATGTCAGTTTTTGCAGTGTACCGCTGACAACAAGATCTTTGCGAGCAGAAAGCCAAAACAAGGTTAGAAAGTAGACTAAATTAAAAAAATATTTTGGCGAAAATATATTTATGTTTCTTAAAGTGGAGTGAAGTCAGCGTATGATATAAGCAGAAAGCTTGATTTTGGTTGTTTTTTCAGGTTTCAGCCGTAGCATCAACTGACAGGTTTTCCCAGACCGCCTCATAATTTTTACACTTTTAAGAAGGATAGCAGTGAAGTGAGTCTGTTCTGATGGTCATCTTTAAACACTGTTTACATTTGTGTGGTTCATCTCTTTCCATTCACCTCTCCATCACTCATCCTATCATTCTTTTTCTCAGTTTCAGCTGTCACAGTAAATATGATTCTTGTATGTGTTGTCATGGTCATTTGTTACAGCAGCTATCCCTTTAGCCAAATAAAGTTAGTCTTCCAAGAATGAAATGACCGCGTCATGCGTATATATGTGTGTGGGTTAAAAAACACAATCAGATACTTTACTTTCAATAACTCATCTGGTGATTAAAAACTTTCGACCCCACCGAACGCTCAGGCGGCGTTGGAAGAAGATCTGTTCAGCTGCTTTGTCTCTTCTTTTCACCCTCCATCATTCCCTTCTTCCTTCCCTCTGTCGCTTACCCATCAGTTTCCTATTTCCTCTGAGCCCTCAGGGTACACTGCACTCGTATGACTTGAACACCTCATTCATGATTTATCTTTGTTTAGCTCTCACTGACTTTTTCTCTGCCTGAGTCTTTAGAAGAGAAAGAATATACGACTGCTCGGAAGTGAGAGAATTTTTCCCAAAGATCTTAAAGCCCATGTTTTCCGAGGATAATGCTGAAACTGGAATAGATTTTAAAGACGCTTCACTTCTGTTTATTCTTTTCCTCTTCACTCTGTTATGATAACCATGCCGGTTAAAGCCAGGCAAATTGAATGGTAATTTCCTTCTAATTTGACACATAAGCTGGTAAATTCTTTCCTCTGCAGGATACGGAGAGTGTGGTTTAGAACTTTATTACTGCTGCTCAGCCCACTTAATACTCAAGATCTCCTAACCAGAGTGGCACTATTGTGCCTTATGACTCACTTTCTAGTGTAAACATGTGCACACGGTGCTGATCAAGCATTTAGTGTTTTTAGGCTGAGAGACCGTGGACAAGGGGTCTCCCACTCTTATGACTGCATGATTGATTGGTTTTTCTGCCTGTTAGCCTGGAATGAGATGGAGCCACTTGTCTTCAAAGCCCACATTGGAGACAGAAAGGGAGGGGAGCAGGTCAATTAGGTTGGAGAGCGAGGAAAATAGGGGGAAGAGGTCATCGTTTTCTATCTAAAACGCACGTTAGTGTTAGGCATTAAGAAGGTTGCATCGGCCCCGTTCATGATAAGAGAGATACTGAGGGAAAAAGAACAAACAGAGAAACAGGCTTGAAGTGATGGTGAACTGGAAGGTAAACTGTACGTAGATTATATGTGAAAGAGATGCTAGAGAGATGGAGGCACAAGGAAACATGGTGAAGTAGTTGGGGGAGAGTTGTTTTGCTGTGGTTTCACAGGGATGGAAGATTGAGAACCATGAGACAGCCTTGTTTTGACATGGATGGTTGTTTGATCATGAGAGAGAGAAGACATTTAAAGAAGGATTGCCTTGTGGTAGGAATAGGAGAGAAAGACAGACTGTATGACTGAGGTTGTTTACCGAACAAGAGAGACAGAGGATGAATAGAGAGACTGTTTGCTGAAGCAGTGGCTTAATAGGAAGAGTAGAATAAATAATGAATGGAGAGAGGAAAGGATGAATGTGTGTGTGTGTGTGTGTGTGTGTGTGTGTGTGTGTGTGTGTGTGTGTGTGTGTGTGTGTGTGTGTGTGTGTGTTTGTTGGATGGGTTGAGCTTGACATGTTAACATGTTCCAGATTGGTGTATGCCATTCTCAGAGATTCAGAGCTCACCACTGGAGCCTGCAGGGTTAAGCTCACATGGGCCAAATTAACATGGCACCAGTTAAGCACTGTGACATATCCCCTACCACACTCACACACATTTATGTTCCCATCACCCTCCAGCACGTCACAGGCAACCACATGGGAAACACATGGGGGATGTGATCCGACAAAAAGGAACAAAAAAGAATCGGCCACTTCTTGTACACACTTCTTTCAAGGTGGTCCCTCCAGACATCATGATGCATCAAAATTAGCAGTGGCATTTGGAGGGGTAGAATGGGCAAATGTTATGAAATATGAGCCTTTTGAGCTCTCATTTGAAGTTTCAAAACCTCTTGGATGACTTGGTGTATTTCTAACCACCTACTAGAGGTTTAGTAGGTGATGTACAACAACAATGGAACTCCCATTCCTGTCCATGAACACAAAGCACACCCCCAGAATCTACGGCTTTTACTCGCTCAGCCATTCAGCTGTTTGAATGCCAATTTATAATATTATAATACACACTTATAACACTTTAAACATGCTAGTAAAAATGTAATTATTGATTATTGATGACTAGGGATTTTGATCAGATATCTAGAATTAACAATTCAACTAATAAAAATTTATTTGTAGATAAGAGAAATTGAAATTTCATGTAAATTAATGGTAATATGACTAGTCAAAAGTACACTTTGGCTATGCCGCTCTGAAATTATGGTGAGTTTCAGCATAGATATTTTTTTTTTAAAAAAAAGTAATTTTCACTGAAATTTCATTGTATATATCTTAGGTTCTTCTAGTCAAAACTGAATTCAGCTTTGTAGTTGGAGGTATTTCAGTCTATAATGTCAAAATAGTAGCTTATTTTAAAAATATCAAGTTACTATAAAGTACTTTTACATGTTATTCCTTTATTTAATTATATAAAACCTACTAAAACCTTCATAGTAAATGCTGAGAGCCAGCAAAATGTAAGACAGATGCTGGAACTGTCAAAGCTGTGTATGTATGTGATAATGTTCAAAAAGAAATGACCAGTGTGTGCTATGCAGGATTATTGTAAAGTCAGTCTGCTGTTTTTTTAGATTTTTTTTTTGTCGCCATAATAGAATTAATTTATTGGCTCCTGAGTGGTGTGACAGAAGAGCGTTCGCCCTATCGTCCGGAGATGGCTAGTCCGAATCCCGACCGACGATGCCACAACCATCCGTGGCCAGAAGTCCAAGAGAACAAAACTGGGGATGCTCTCTGGGTGGGATGAATAGCATACTCTCTCTCCCCTATCAATAACAGCAACTCTAGCCCATCATGGGCGTCAGTGAGCCCATGCATGCGGAAGGGGTGGATAGCACGTTACGTTATCCTGTGACGCAGCACGAGCAGCAGTTTGAAAAGATGCGGTTGGCTGGCTTCACGTGTCTTAGAGGAAGCACTTGATAGCCTTCACCTTCTCTGTTTGGGAGCTGTCAAGGCTAAATTAGGGAGAAAATTAGTAAACAGGTAGCTAATAGTCTTATTGGAACACAAAACAGTTGAGTATTTCCATGCCATTATATATAAGATCCTATCATGTTCTGCAAGTGCATGAAGTCTTACACCATTTTACCAATATGCAAATATATAATTTCCATATTTATCAAAACCTGGATTTCTTGATGAAAATAAGAATGTTTTTGAGCCCTTTCCTGTTCTCTAGTGACATTATTGATGACCCACCAATAAAAAGTACTGATAAGTACTAATTAGTAAGTAAATAATTAAGTAAGTAAGTATCTAAGTAATTTATCTATAAAGCATATTTAAATGTACATGTAATCTCTGACTGTATCTAGAAGTAATATAGTGGAGTAAAAACTATGTTTGTTTCATTTTGTTTCAAGTATTAGAAAAAAAACTAGTATTAGAAATATTCAAAAATTCTCAAAAAGAAGCGGTTTCTTTCATTTTCTAACTATGGACAAAAGCCGAGTGTCCTCACTATAGCAACTGTCCTTTTCTGGACTTTGTTAAGAGGACACAGGGTTCACACAGCGCAGCTTTTTTCCTGTTTCACTGTCTGCAGACATATGGACTCTGTCTGCTCTCTGCTCATAGTGCACGCTCTGAGCAGCAACTATGGAGATGACATGTGCTCTGTATCTTGCTCTTTCACCATTACGGCATCATTCACTCATGGTTTAATGTGTCTCATAATATAGAAGGAGTTTATATTTGTACGTGGAGCATGTCATGAGTCTGGCTTTGTATAGGATCTGCTAAAATGTTTAGCATTGTTTAAAACAAATGGAAAATGAGTAGACGCACTAGTTATTTAGACATGTTTATTACAGGAGAGGCGTCTATTTTAATATAGTGTCTCTCTCTAACTTAAATCTACTGCCTGATTTAGTTTGTATATTCAGCGAATTCTGAAGTCATAGAATAAAGACAGCTTCTCGAATTGTTATCGCAGTGTTGTTAGATACAGGAGAGACAACTCAGCTGTCGCAAATACTTGACTGAAATAATGACTTTTTTTTATTTGTGTGACTGCCAGTAATTTAAGAACCTTGTCTCTGAGTGTAGGTTATTAACAGACAGACTCACCCAAATAATGTCCTCATTGTTGTTTTCCTTATTGTCTGGATATAAGCAGATGTTACTGAAACAGATGTATTGTTTTAATATCTCCCACACTTTCAAAAGCTCATCTCTCAGTAGGGTGGTACAGGCTCATATAGTTTGGATGCTTCTGGCTGAAAACAATTGGAAAAAGGCATTGCAGACGGAGTGGCTCATGTTAATGACACACAGCTGAGCTGCAGTGGTGATTTCCTTTGATTCTTAACGGATTCATTTGTGAGGAAGTGTCTACAGCTTGATCAAACCCAACCCTGTCCCTAAGTCACATAAAAGGGGCTGTATGGTGTCCTGGATTAACCTCATAAACACAAAGGAACTGAGTCCACACTTCCACTCCACGAGCTCTTAAAATAAGAGATTCGCAGTGGATCCGGAGCCTGTCCTGGGAATGCTGGGATCAAGGCAGGAATACGTCCTGGGATGCCAGGCCATCACAGAGCACCATGCACACACGTTCACACACTCATTCATGCCTTAGACTATTTAGCCTTACCAGTGTTTTCTGGGAGGTAGGATGAACCTCAAGAACCTAGAGGAAACCCATGTGGAGTTGGTGCTGATTAGTTTATTTTGATTAACAGCAACTCTGACAGTAATTCAGACCGCAGGTTTATATTGACACGTTCGTTCTGATACGTTAATCGTTTCTATAGTAACAACTAATTCACAAGCTTTCTGTAGGGTCAAGTTTATTTAACTTTCATGGAAGAAGTCTCTAGTGTCAACTGCTATTGTATAAGAGGAACGAAACAGTTCAGGATGCGCTGTTTACAGGTAACAGTAACTCTGCTTCCTGCTGGACTGCATCACGCCACCATTGATGCACCACTGCATCATTGATTATTTTCCTATAACGACACACCCTGTTATGTGTTATTGCTTACTTATGAATATTTAAATAGTCCTCTCAGACAGCCTTTAAGGTTAGTTTAGGTTAGAACTTACAACTTCCTTCTACCTAATCAAAGACTTAGAAGACATGTTGACTTTCCCATATATGGCATTAAAGGCACACCCACTCAGAACAGCTATCATTTCTATATATGCGTTCAAAGACACGCCTTCTGTGGTCTGTGTTCTGTAGATGGGGGGGATGGGGTTATAGGGTTAATTAGTCTTAGTGTTTGGAAATGTAAAGGAGTTTAAAAAATTTGTTTTCTCCCCCCCCAGTTAATATCTGCTTGTATTACACTTATTTATTAATTGAAAATGAAATCTGAAGGATAATCTTCATTTTCATACTGATGCAGCACCAAACTGCTTTTTCCATTTTCCTTTTTAATGCGTCCTAATCTGTTTTGGGTTCTGTAAAAACTTTTGATTGAAAGTTATTGTCTCATTAGAGTAATTGGAAGCCACAAAACTATACGATCCGATCCTCATAAATCCCGAAGCTTTGATGAAATATGTGCATAGAAATGTGGCGTTCCAGTTGCAGAAATTTTACCGACTCTTGGACTTTTTCAAGCAGTAACCACAAAAAGGGGCACTGGCTTTAAAGTTTAACAGCACTTGTTCCTCTCACCCCTCCGTTACGAGCTGGCTTTGTAGTGTGCGGGGTTTCCATCGGGGGGGTGGGAGTAGAGGGGGAGGGGGTCTGTTTATGGGCTTTGGTCATTAGCGTAGAGCCCGTAGCCTCAGTACTGGCCTTCATTAGCTGCTATCATAGTCCAACTAATGAACTGCAACATATGGGCACAGTTAGAGATAGAGAGAGACTGTGTGTGTGTGTGTGTGTGTGTGTGTGTGTGTGTGTGTGTGTGTGTGTGTGTGTGTAGTTTGTTGCTTTGCGACTGAGTAAAATGGCATGGCGTCATGGCGTTTTTTGCCATGGAACAGTGAGAATGTTTCACCTTTCAAACCCAGCACTGCTGTGTTAATAATAATGGTGGAGAAACACCAGTTTCATTCATCACATTTGTTCTCATCCCTCTTTCTCGGTCTATGTATATCTCTAGGTGTCTATTGGCTTGCGATTCTCCGTCCAGAGGTTAGAAGACGCTGAAGCTCAAATTGGCTTTGAGCTGCAGATACACAGGTGAGATACACATCCTTTCCTCCTCTCTTCCTCTACTCTTTTCATCCCTCGTTCTATAATCTATTCTGAACCTGATCTCATGGCAAAAATTGTTACTTGAGACTCTTGGGTCTTTCTAAGATGATGGAAAAACATGAAGCTTTCAGACGCTCTGCTCTCTCCATCCCTTCATCTCTTTATCCTCTTCTCTTTCTAACCATTACTCCCCTTTCTCTTTCCATCTTTCCTGCTGGACATCAAACTTTCCTCTATGCTCTCCTTCCTCTCCTCTGTTCTTTCTCTTCCATACTGTCTCACCTCTGTTCCCTTTATCCTCCCTTTTCTTCCTTCTGTTTTTTAATCCCTCCTTCCATTCTCTGCTCTCCTTCTCTCTGTCTTCTGCTTTTTCCCTACTTTCCCTCTGTCTCTTAAACACTTCCTTTAAGCCTCTCTCTTCATTCTTTGTTCTCTCTATCACTCTTTCTCATTCTTTCCTTTCCTTGCTCATTTTTGTACTCGCTCATCTACTACCTGTATCCTACTCTTTCTATCCATCCTGCCTTTTCCCTCCATCCCTGCTTTGTTCTGTCCTCTGCTTTCTGTCTCTCTGTTCACCTTCCTCTATCGCTCCTTTTTTTCTTCTTGCTCTCCTCCTTCACTAACTCTAACCCTCTTTCCCTTTTTCCTCTGCTTATTCTCTCCCTCCCTGCATGAATACACAGTCCTATGTTATAGCTTAAATATTGGAGGAAGACACACACACACACACACATACACACACACACACACACACACACACACACTGCACCAAAGCTACATCAACACTACATTCCTCTAAAAAAAGACTCAGGCT
Source organism: Pangasius djambal (assembly GCA_022985145.1). Classification (NCBI taxonomy): domain Eukaryota; kingdom Metazoa; phylum Chordata; class Actinopteri; order Siluriformes; family Pangasiidae; genus Pangasius; species Pangasius djambal. The sequence goes on along the minus strand of CM040996.1, from coordinate 5,916,650 downwards.
TTAATAATCTGTGATGTGTGTGTGTGCATGTGTCTGCACATGTGTCATCAAACTTTCAGCACTAGAGACAGTACAGATCCTCCAGTCATTAGCACTTGTCTGGTGTGTGTGTGTGTGTGTGTGTGTGTGTGTGTGTGTGTGTGTGTGTGTGTGTGTGTGTGTGTGTGTGTGTGTGTGTGTGTGTGTCCAGGGTCAGTACTCACTGTGATGTGAGTGTTGGCCAGCCATTTTATAATCAAGTCCCGGAATGTCAGTTTTTATTACAGCTTTATTAAACTTTAAAAGCTATCTTCTGATAAGATACGCTAGGTCATGGAGAACAGATGATATACATAGAAAAGTATGGGTATGTAGGCTGGATTTTAGCTCTTTGAGGACAAGTTGGACGTGATCAGGACATCTGGCTGGTCCACACAAAACAAAATATCCTTTAACAAACAATAAGGCTTTTGGAAAAACTTGATGAGCATAAAGACTTCATTTTAGGCCACATCCACGTTAGTCTGGATAAATTTGAAAAAGCGGTTTTCTTCTCTATGTTTTGGCCTTCTATCCACACTGAGACGACGTTTTTGTCCAGTGAAAATGGAGCTTTTCGAAAATGCACTCCCAAGTGGATAAATTTGAAAACGCCGTTTTTGCATTGTAGTGTGGACTGAGAAAATGGAGATGTTCAAAAACAATGACATTTTTAGCCATCTGATGCAGTCATGTGATCCATTCAACACAAAACAAACAAGATAGTGGATGATGTAGCAGTTGTTGTGCCTGCTATCCAGTTTGATAGCGTTGTTAAAGATTAACGTCAGCCGCAGCAACCCAAGACTGTTGTCAAGATTGCTTTTTATTAATTATTGATTATTGATTATTGCATTTATATTTATATTGTTATTATTATATTATATTATATTACATTATATATATATATATATATATATATATATATATATATATATATATATATATATATATTTTTTTTTTTTTTTTTTTTTTTTAACAGAAAAATCTGACAGCCAACCACCATCACCACAGAAAGATTTCTCAAAATTTCTTGCTGCTACAGCAAAGACTTGAGACACAAGAGCAAAGCCATGCTCACACACACACACACACATTCCCAGATGTCCAAACATTCAATCTTTTGCTTGTCCTTGTCCACTCTTTAGGGGGCATTTGAGAGCATGTGTTATAATAACACTTGATCCTGTGTTGCCTCACACATACACATACACACACACACACACACACACACACGGTGCAGGAGGAGTGTGTTATGGGTGAATGTTGTTAGAAGCTGGCACACTGCTAATCTAGGGGAAGACAGGGAGGAAAATCTCCCTTATGGTTTGATCCCATACCCCAAATCCACTCCACTCTAGTGTACTCTGTGTGTGTGTGTGTGTGTGTGTGTGTGTGTGTGTGTGTGTGTGTGTATACGCACCAGGTGGTTTATGTTAAGGACATGTCACTTTCCAAAACAATCATCGCCATTATCATTTGAGAAGAAACAAATGCAGGAAAGAGAGAGAGAAACTGAATGCTTGAACAATTTTGTTTCTTTCTTTCTTTCTTTCTGTGAGTTCAACTGATAAATCTTCCACCTGCTAGTTACTGTGATCTGTAGCTACGCTCAAATGGTGTCATGTTCACCGTGTTTATGAAAAGATTCCATATGAACTAGTATTCTCTACTTTGAAAGGTGATTTTTTTTATACTTCAAGCTGTGACACAATGTTTACATTTTGCACTTAGGAGAAAAGTTGGCTAGCAGTCAATGCTAAGTGTAATTACATTGTAATTGTACTCATACAATGCCATTTCTAAGTAATTTATCAATACATCTGAGGTAAATGTTGACCCACTAGTTGAGAAACACTGTGTTATACTATAGCGTTTATGAGAGAATTCCTATTAGGTTGAGAAAACAAACTCCAAGAAGTTAGCGTCAGGTAACATGAGCAGGCGTTATTGTAACAGGGCAACAAGGTCTCAACAGGATGCTCTAGCCTTTGGACAAAAATAATAAAACCAAATGAAAAAAAGCCTAAATCACCATGGAACAAAAAAAAAAGACACAAAACTATATGTCATTATGTATAGAAATAAGCACAGTGACGACAGGGCAATGGTGATGACAGGGCATACTTGTTCATTACAAAAGTTTTCATCTCATCTCTACTGTTTATTGCTGTCTGTTGTTTAATAAGGTGCAGATATGTGCAGTTGTTTGTGCAATATATGCAGTTCAACATCAGACTGAGGTAGTGGGTGTTGTGCAAATAAGTCCAAGCTCTAGTCCTAGGTGTTGTCCTGGTTGAAGGCCAGAATGGCCTGTAGGAAGAAGCTCCTCCTCAGTCTCTCTGTGTTGGCCTTCAGGGAGTGGAAGTACTTCTATGACCACAACAAAGAGAAGAGTCCATTGATCAGACCATCTGGCTGAGGTCCTTCATTATCTTTCTGGCCTTGGTCCAGCACCACTTGCTGTAGATAGACTGCAGGACAGGAAGCTCAGTGCAGATGGTGCGCTCTGGAGAGCCCGCCTATCCTGCTTGCTGCTGTTCCCAAACCAGGCTGTGATGCTTCCTGTCGGGATGCTTTCGATGGTGCAGGTCTAAAAGTTCCTTAGCGCCTTAGAGGGCAGTCTAAAGTCCCTTAAGCATCTAAGGTGGTAAAGATGCTGACAGGCTTTACATTTACATTTACGGCATTTGGCAGACGCCCTTATCCAGAGCGACTTACAATAGTGCTTTGAAGTCTATCAAAAATACATCCTGATACCGGCTTGCTAGGTCACAAACTAGGAATACCATCAGCCCAAGACTCTGTTGGGTTTTTTTTTTTTTTTTTTTTTTTTTTTTTTTTTTTTTTTTTTTTTTTTTTTTTTT
>CM040996.1:5872952-5912655 GCA_022985145.1 Pangasius djambal | reverse complement strand
CCTGTGTGGAGAGAAATGGACGAATTCTTCTGATGTTATAGAGGAGAAAGCGACATGAGCGTGTTAGATTAGCAATGTGAGAGGAGAAGGACAGTTGATTGTCCATGGTTACCCCAAGGTTGCGTGCAGTAACTGAAGGCGAGATCAGAGAATTGTCCAGGGAGATTGCAAGATCCTGAGATGGGGATGAATCCCCTGGCTTTCTTCACCATATGTTCTAGTAAACATTTTTTTATGTTTTTGTTTTTTTGCACAGCAACGATGAGTATCTTCCATGAGTATTGTATGCCAAGGCATGCGTGTCAAGGACCATGTGTATTCTGATCTAACATACTGACAGAGTTTTTGCTAGTCAAATGTTCCTTGGAGAGACGAATTTATTTACACTTGTATAACATCTGCCGAAAATGCATCTTAGGCTTCCTGAAGTGGTTTTAAATCTACCTTGGGTATTTACACCTGCATTTTCATTTTTATGTCAATATTCCCTATTCGGATATAATTCCTTACTCAAAACACGTATAAACTGACCAGGTGTAAATCCTGTTATGTGAATCTATTCAACACACAGACACACAGTAAAACACTTAGGGATGTGCTGTTATAGGAAAATTGTCAACTTCATTGGTTATGCCAGCCATTGCAGCAACTTTTCATCGTAGAGTGGCTTGACACACTTGGAGGAGAGCACTAACTGCTATTTTCTGTATACATGAGATTGTGTCACACTGATTGACAGGGCAGAGAGGAAGGCCATCCTTTGCAGATCTGGTTATAATGGCTGTGGCATTGTTAGAATTCGAACTCCCAGTCACCTAGTGATAGGGTGAATTGTTTACTGTTGTTTAATGGGGGAACCACAAATGCATATAACTCACTGAATCTGGACAGTTGAAGATTGGAAAAAAAAGTCGCCTGGTCTTTTTGCAATCTTTAGCTGTGCAGTTTCTGTGAGTCTGTAGCCCCAGATTCCTGTTCTTGGCTGACTGGAGTAGAACCTGATGTGGTCTTCTGCTGTTGTAGCCCATCTACCTCAAGGTCTGATGTGCTGTGCATTCTGAGATGCTTTTCTGCTCTCCAGGGTTGTAAAGAGTGTTACTGTAGCCTTCCTGTCAGGTTGAATCAGTCTGGCCATTTTCCTCTGACCTGTTTCAGCAACAAGTTGTTTACGCCTGCAGAACTGCTGCTCGCAGTTTGCTTTTGGCACCCTGCTGTGTAAACTCTAGAGCCTGTTGTGCGTGAAAATCCCAGTTGATCAGCAGTTTCTGAAATACATAGACCAGCCCGTCTAGCACAAACAACTGTTTTTATTTTATACTCACTAAGTGTGTGTGTTTTATTTGTGGATTTGTGAGTAGATTACTCACCAGTCAGAGTGGATTACTTGCCAGTTAATTCATCAGTACAGCTTTGTGTTTCCTTGTGGTCTGGAGATGCACACTGATACACACTGTCAGTCTCTGATGTCCCATGATAGAAGGGTTGTGTGTCTGTCTTTTGTTCCTCACAGCAGTGTTATGACACCGGGAAGAGTGTGTACTGTGTGTTATCCACCGAGGGTGAGCCAGATCACTACTGAAGTTCTGAAGCTCCCTTTAAGATTGACACTTATGTAAACAACTAGGTCCAGACTTCAAAAAACATGTGTGTGTATGTGTGTGTGTGTAGATAATAATGTTTTTGATGACGAGTGTGAGTGTGTGGTTAGTTTAAGTTTTTGCAGTTCTCAGTGGAATGATCGGCGAGACAGTTGACATGGAGAACTTTGGCACAAATCCTGTCTCTGTTGAAAACGCTATTGTTGTAGTCCAACCAACACACAACTCTTATTACTCCCCGAAGGACAACCATACACTTTTCATGGAATGTTTCCCTTTCTAAGACCCGCTGTCTTTCACGTCATGTTGGAATTATGGTAATTAGGAGTTTTTTGACTCGTAAAAACCACTCAGGTTCGTCAAACCTGTAATTACTAGTCAGAAGTATAAATTCAGCATGTAACTATGCACATATGTATCAAACATTCCCTATCAGCCATAAGGACATAGTAATCATCCCTAAAGATATGTCAATAATAATTATAGTATAGGCTCATTTAGCTATTTAGCATTTTAAACTAGTGAATGACATAAAAATATGGTTTAACGAACTGCTAGCTTTAATAGCCAGTACTTCATCCATTGAGGTGTTGAGTGTGTTGTCACTGAAACAACCAATTTCAAGTCGGAGAAGAAGAAGTAGACTCTGAGTTTTCATCAATAATTGCAGCACACTGGTATACAACGACAGCCGTTCAATGGATACTACTTTCTTGTATAAATACTATATTGCTCTATAATACAGGCATAAGACTAACCTTTTGTATTTTTTGCGTGTGCATTTGTGTTTGTGTCTTCCAGCACCAATAAAGATAACCCGAAGAGTAACCCTGTGAATTTGACTCTCAACATCGTCGCACGAGCACAGGTGGACATCAGAGGGTGAGAACACACCACTTCTTTAAGCTCGTTCTCTTTTTCTGCCTTTCCAATTCACAGTGTGTGAAGTGATTCACAAATGAAATGAGAAATTATTTGGATTTATAGAAAAAGGAAGAATACCAATGTAATGAATTACAGGAACGCATTCAGAATAAACCATACTCATAGTCAGGTTTTCTTAGAACAGAGAGTTTCAACAGAAAATTTCAGAAGTTAGTACTGGTAACAAATATTGATGATTATGGAACGGAAGTTGGTTGGTAATAATCCATAATAATGGATGGTAATGGAATTTAAAAAAATAAACAAGGAATCTGAGTAACAGATTCATTTGTCGTATTAGCACACACACACACACACAAAATTATTATCCTAGTGTGGACCTTCCACTGATATGATTTTTAATGCACCTAAATAATCATATGCTTGGACATAAATCTAAAGCTACCCTGAACCTCAGTAAACAAAAGGAAATCTTTGCAGTCTTTTAGTTTTTTAAGTAAGAGCTGTCATATAGACCAGCCAAATGTCCTCCCAAGGTCAAAACTGTCCAGCATAGAGCAGTTACTGAAGATGAAACAATGAATCAATTAACTACAAATATTCAATACCATTCTACATTAAAATGCAAATATAACTACAGGGTAAAATTTCAACTACAACTACAGTTATATGAATTAAAAATTTCACTCTCTCTCTCTTTCTCTCACTCTCTCGATCAGTGTCTCTCTCCCAGCTCAAGTAGTTCTTCCTTTTCCTCACTGGGAGCCCAAGGAAAATCCAGTGAGAGAGGATGATATTGGGCCTCAGATCCAGCATATCTACGAGGTAAACACACACACACACACACACACACACACACAGGTGGCAGCAGTAGCCAAGGAGGAAGCACATCACATGTGGGAATAATTTTCTTCTCAGAATAGAGGAAGGGCATCAGCGATGCTCCGTTAAACTGAAAAACCAAAAACAGTAAACACGCGTAAACTTCAATCTGATCAAAGCAATCCAGACCAGTAGTACTCATTGCTTATAAAACACCCACATTCACACTGGCCAAGGCATCATTAATAACCAGAGTCACGGTAATATTATTGTCTACAAGCAGACAGCAATAAAGAGATAATAGAAAACACACAGACGATGGTGCTTATGTTTCACTATGACAGACCACTTCATTTTGAACAAGAATCAACTAATATTTGATTAAAACTAGTTTGAATTAAGGTTTTGAGTTATAGAAATACAGTGAGGACCCTGAACAACTATACAAGCATGTCCTGGATCACTTCTTTGCTTGTTTGTTTGTAATTAGCTGTAATGTTAGCCAGACACTGTGTGGCGCAAGCTGAGTTTGGCTTAACCAAGCGCCTTTTGTTTTTTTTAGCTAGTGCTATGCGGCGTCATTGTAGTTGTCGGATCCAATTAAATATCATATTGTTATTTAGGAGTGTGATGACATACTGGTATATTGTTATGATATAATCCTATTGTGAATTTTTTACTGACTTAGAACTAACCATTAGCTTAATAACTGACTAATAGGATTTTCTGTCATTTCTTTTATACCTTTCTGACCCTCAACACACACACACATACTCACACATTCAGCTGTATAATAAAGGTCCAAGTTCTGTGAGTGGCACAATTTTGGAGGTGGGGTGGCCCAGTCGTCATCGAGAAGAGCATTTGCTGTATGCCATGGAGATCATCACTGATGGACCGATTCACTGCCACATCAACGGCTCGCTTAACCCACTGGAACTTGAGGTAACACACACTCACATTATAGAATTACTGATTAGTAGTGGAATCGCCAATATTACCCATACATAAGGACAAGATTTATGTCAAATGCATAAAAAAGGCATAAACATTTAGTGATAATATTAACTTGGGAACCATTAAACAATGACCCAAGGCAGGTGTAAAAATAAAGATCCAGTTATGAAAAACTAGTATCAGTTTTGTAAAAAATAAATAAATAGATAGATAGATAGATAGATAAATAAATAATAAAACTATCACATTCAGCATCTTCTTCATATCCCCTTAGTTACAGCCTCAAATACTCTACACAGTCTGCCTACAGACTAAGGAGTGTCTCATATCTTTTGTACACTTTTCTGGCCACAACCTTCAGAATGTTAAAGGCTACAATCCGATTGACTCTGTGCACTTCTGTATACAGTAAGTGACAGTTTCCAGGCTTAACATTAATCTTTGAACACTGTAACACAAGAGTTTTTCAGAGTCAATGGACACAAAATGTCCACAAAATCCTACCTTAAAAAGTAATTAAAGAGTTTTGTTGGACGCAGTTAGAGGTGAGTAAATGAGATAACCTCGCATGTTTGCCAGTGTGCTAGATTAGGTGGTTCTTGGTTGTGTTTATTCGCAAATGTATGAGACTCTCTAGGGGATGCTGGAGGTCTGGCTTGCCAGACTAGTGTAGCTTTGATCCAGACCATCTCTTCTGAATTTACAATAAGATGGTTGCATGCATTGTACATATGCTACCTAAATATGGCAAGTAGAGATATCATGAATAAAGGAAAAGTTATATATAATATTTCTCATTATGAAATTATTATATAACAAACATAACACCAATATATTCAAGTCTATTTGTAAACATATTTGTTCATTTCAAGATTAAAACTTTCTTATTGTCTTATTCTATAGGCAGATAGGAAATGAACTAGTGATCACAAAATGATTGCAATTTTTATCATGAATACTTTTCACAAGTGCCATTTTGTAGACATTTCTGAAATCCCACAATGCACTGTGATAGGTTAGTGTAGAAATGGCGTACTTCTGAGTAAAGTGGGTAGAGAATAGTCATAAGTTTGCAGTTTGTAGAGAATGGGAAAGTAGATGGTCTCTTTTTTCTATGGTTATTACTGCATATAAGATTGTTTAGCACTTAGCTAATAAGTTTGTTAATTTGATAGCTAATGTCAGTGTCAGTCTTGGAAGGTCTGGGTATTATAATCAAATTCACTATGCCAATTATGAATGACGTTTTAATTCCAAAAATTTGCTAAATCTTTGGAAAAAGATACAAAATCCCCAGTCCATGCTTGGGGACGCTCCAGAAGGCAGGTGTGTTTGCAATCAGATTTCACACTATATGCGTTTTTGATTGGTCTTTTGATTTATTTTGACCCAGTTTGAACATAATAGGTGAATATGCTATATACAGTGTCAGTATGTGGCTATTAGTGTCCTTAGCAGAGGGAGAAAGGGGAAGGGTTTGGTTCCGGGCCAGTCAAGGCCAGACAGCCCGTCCTTACCTCTAGGGACAACAAGGAAGTCCAGCTGCCACTTTAGTCCATAATCACCTCCAGCTGGCAGAACATATGCATTTTATCTTATCATTAAGCTTTTTGCCTTGCTTTGTCCCTGTCTCTTTCATTAACTCACATACATACACACAGACACACACACACACACACATTTGTCTTACTATCCTTCTGAGGACCTTCAACTGATATCATTATTAACTAATTAAGGCTATGCTACACCTAAATATAACCCTAATCTTAACCTCAGTAACCAGAAGGAAGATTTATCCAGTGAGGAAATATAAAAACATTCTCACACAAACTTTAACAGAATTTGCTCACGTTTTCTTACTTACACAAAAAGTAACTATTGCAAATCTCTGTTTTTCAGACCTGTTTTTTAGCATATGGTGCATGTGTATACCTCTCTGCCTTGTTTCTGGTTTCATTTGCAGTGGCTATAAAGCATTATACACATCTCAGGACTCTGTAATGGTTTGTGGGTTTGTGCTGCACTGGTAGCTTTAAAGTCCCTGCAGTATGTCTTGACTTTACAGCTGCAACTTTACTGACGACTTCAGAGAAGGACTAGCTGTTCAAGGACTTTGATCTGAGTGTGCACACACACATACACACACACATACACACACACACACTCAGAAATGCATGTTGCCCAGATGACATTCCCCAGGCCATGTCTTAACGTGTCATGCTGATACTACTCACATGTAAATGGTGTCCCTATGTCAGTTACAGTGCTTATGTAGGTAAAGAGCAGAACCAAAGATCTCATCCTCATATCCTGTAAGTCTGACGCACTACTTATAGAGCCTAATAGGGTTTGACATTTACAAAGTCAGAATGTCCAACAAAAAAAAAACCTGGATGTTGATGGAAAGTGAAGACAGCTAGACAGGTTCATGAGAGGAGGAAGACTGAGTTTGTTCTTTTTGGAGATAAATCACTGTGATTTCTTTTTACAGAAACTCTGGATGCCATGAAACAATAAAGATATGTCAATATTATGAACAACTGATTGTGATAATGGGCTGTATTCAAAGTTGACAAGTTTAAAATTGATGTCAATGTTTACTCAGGGAAAGCTAATCACATTCAGAGTCGGGTTATGCAGATCCTTTTTTTTTACTTGATTATTACATTAATCGTTGCAAATTTGGTTTAATTCAATAAGATGGCTTCCACTCCCATTATGAAATATGCTTATAAAATAGCACTTGATCCAGTACATCTTATAATCTGCAGTAAATATTACACTAGTCACTGGAAATTTGCTTTAATTTAACAATATGGCTTCCACTCATTATTCGTGAGCCTATAAAATAACGCTTGATCTAGTACATCTTATTAGTTCGCATTTTGATTTTTATGCCATGCTTCGAGTACAGTGTGTGCACAATTTAATGTAGTCACGAGATACTAAATTGAGGTCAGGAAATCATAATGCGTGTATGGAATGGAGGCTATTTTATCACTCTCTTAATTTGCTATTTTGATTTGTTAAATTCTTAAAATAGTTTTTGTAAATGGATTTTAATAGAAATTTTGTTAATATGCACTCTCCTGTAAATAAAACGTGCATATACTTTTTGTAATTAAATGAACAAACTGTCAGACAGGCGCTGGATGTAATACTGCTCTTCAGTCAAGCCTATATCACACAAGAAAATTAGGCTTCGGAGTCAGAATCATACAGAACATGAGACATGGCTATGTTTACAATTTCTGTCAGTAGATCGCTCCTGTCAGAAGTGTGCGGTTTTATCTAAATACAGCCCCATAAGCCTAAAGTTGAAGAATTAAAATGTCCTTCACATGCAGTAGACTGTGTTTTTTGTAGAAACACCTTATATTCTGCTTTAGGTGCTTATTGATATAGATTATAGATTATTGATATAACCTTCGTTAATCTATAGAGCAGATGCTTTAATACAAAAGCTAAAGAAAGGAATTTAGGATTGTCCCTTAGCCCCTTAGGGCTGTCTCTTAAGTCTTTGTTTCTTTCTCTCTCAGACGTCCACTTTGCAAGACACTCCAGAGCTGCTGGGTTTTCTGCGCAACAGCAGCGGGCCGACTCGTCGCAGGAGATCTGTTACCACCACACAGAGCTACAGCAGCAAAACACTGGTACACACACACACAAGTGATTCCGACTCAATGATTTATTTGATTTAATTTATTTATGATGTATGATTTATTCTGCAAAGGCGTGCATGGATTTTTTTTTTTTTTTGCACCCAGAAAAGGGGTTTGTCGGCAAGTGTATCTTGCAAAGACATCAACATGCACACCTCTAAAATCTCTAAGAGTGGTTTTACAGCTTTTAAAACATTGAGAGTGAATTCTTGGAGGGAGATGAGGATGATTCTGAGGTGTGCATGGAAAATGTGTGGCATTCTGGGAAAACCTGTTGGATGCTGCTGTGGCTGAATTCTGGAATTCAAGACAAAAAAAGACAGTAAATCAGATTATGGCCAAAATTGCGACAAATTCTATAACAGAAAATAATTTGCGATTATATTATTATGGTCCTCTAAACAAGACTTTAGTATAATACAGGGTGTCCTAAAAGTCTCTATACATGGGGAAATTAACACTTTTTAGCAAAATTTACAAAACTTCTTCTACATGATTGCCATTTCTTTGTAAACACACATGAAGTCGTCCCTCCCAACTTTGGCTCCCAGTTTGGCAACAATGTTGTGTGTGATGTACTTGCCATCTTTTCTTTTCTGCCATCACAACCTTGCGACATCTTTCCGATCCAGCCATGAGAAAGATTTCAATATGTTTTTCTTTGGTCAAAGGCATTCTTAAAGGCTATATGAAAAAAATATACATAATATAAACTAAGTATGAAAAATGTGGAAGACATTTTGCACAAAGTGATAATTTCCCCAATATATGGAGACTTTTGGAGCACCCTGTAGTGGCAACGATATGCCTAGACAAATGACACTTTAAAAGGCAAAGAAGAGGAGTTTGGGGCCATTCGTGGAGATGAGGACAACATGAATGCCGATTCTTCAAAGTGTACTTAATGTAATAAGGATACAGGAAGCTTTCATTTATTTTTTGCTATTTCTTTCCGTGCTGCATCGAGGGTACCTGGAGGACTAGTGGTTAGGCGTTGGCGCTCACACCGCCTGTAAAATATTTGTAGCTGTGCCGCTAGTTTCCCATAATCCTACGCCATCCTCCTATTGGTGGCTTTAAGATGAGTGTCATAGCAGCGCTCATTCTGAGATTTTAATCAAAAAAATTTCTCGCACTTTCAGCGTTTTGTTGTCAGCCTTTTTTGGTTCGCAGTGGTACTAAATCATCTGCTGATCTTAACTCACAACCAAAGAATTATTTTCTCATGCAATTTTTGGCTGCGAAACAAAGATGGGGCTGAAAATCCTACAATGTAAATCCTGTGGTAAAAACAGTAAGTCTGTCTAAAGAAGTCTAAAACCGTGCTCATCTCCTAAAAACGCACACAAGCCTAGTCAAGTCAGTTTCTAATCAGATACCGGCTCTCAAAATGTCCACAGTGCTCCGAAGCTGGAATGGAATCTTTATTTTTAAACTACTGTACTGTTTTCAGAACTGTATAGTAGAAAATGTCTATATTTTGCCATGTGAAGGATTTTCCCAGACTACCACATACATAGGAAAGAAATATGAGACAAATGAGACGAGTACAGAATTAAAGAAATTAGAAAAAATTGTAGTACTTTCATCTCTCTCCCTGTCACTGAAACTTCCTTCTGGTTTTCATGTTCTGTGCATTCTGGTTTGGTACATGCAACACTGCCCCCTTGTGCACCACAGGGATTCGAAGACGCAGAAGTGTAAATCAGCCCTCGGTTTGGCATGCTGACTCTTAAACTCACACTGACATGTGTTGTGAGGATCTACTGTACCCTCCGAGGCTCACTTCACCTGAACATTCATCACTCAGATTATTTAGAGCTTTCTCTTTGGGGGAATGGTGTGTGTGTGTGTGTGTGTGTGTGTGTGTGTGTGTGTGTGTGTGAGACTGTGCACCAGCAGGTGATGATATGTATACTGTCCATCACAGGTCTGGAAAAGATAAGGCAAAGCTCAAGGTCACGAGTGTGATGCAGACACACACACACACACACACATGGTCAGCATGATCCTCCTTCATTCCAACTTAACTGTCACTTCTGAAAGCATGCACACTTAAACACTTTAACAGCTGATTCCTCTCTCTCCCTCTTGTGTGTGTGTGTGTGTGTGTAGAATTGCTCTAATATCCATTGCCTGATGCTGGAGTGCACTGTGGGCCGTTTGGATCAAGGACAGAGTGCAGTGGTCAAAGTCCGGTCAAGACTCTGGGCTCACACCTTTCTTCAGGTAACACACACATACAATATATCGCATATCTATCTCTCTCACACACTTCTTCCCACAGGGCATGGGAATGGAAAGACACCTTAAATGGATCACATGGAAAACATGAAATAATGACAGACATGTGGTGTATTCCAAATGCTAATGATGGTCATCAAGGAAATGTAAAAAAACAAAATAAATAAAGAAAAAAAAACACTGGACATTAACACTGCACATTTAGGACAGTGTAATGCATCACTGAGAATATTCAGTAGAAAAGACACTTATTTTCTAGTGACTCACTGCAATATTGTAGCCTATTTAGCTACCAGTGAGCTAGCATGCTAAATAAGTCAACATACTCAGTTAAGTCACATGAGCAGCGAGTGAATTCTCAAAAAAGCTGTAATGGATGGTTTGGAGACGGATGAAAGTGCACAAGGACTAGTAACAAACACAGAGTAGACAAGCATGGATTGCACGCGAACATGACATGGATACGATAATCGACAACGACACTACAGACACTAGACAAGGAGTGCTGTACAAATGTGACTTAAATACTAGTGCGCATAGCACTAAATGTGGTGATCATGTGATTTGGTGCATGATGTGAACATGTGGTGTGCAGTGGCAGATGGGTGTCAGAAATTATCCAAAATCTTTGCTTAACTTTGCTTTATGCAGTGTTTTTAATTGCTGCATGGGGGTATTGGTTAAAACAGCATGCTGATGTATGAAGTATCATGTTTGAGAGAGTGTGATTATATTTCTGCATATAATATATTTCTGCTACCTAAAATGTTTCCTGTCTCACAGAGGCGGAATGACCACTACCTCGTCAACTCTACTGTGTACTTCCGAGTAACAGGCATGCCGTACCGTGTCAAACCACATACCCTGCCACAGCAGAGTAACTCGGTAAGGATATGTGTGTGTGTATGTGTGTGTGTGTAGGCATTGAGGGGAGGGGGAGGAAATTGAGAACCGGGAATGGGAATGGGGGATTGAGTTTAATAAAGACTTGGAAAGGACAGATGTGCTTGACTTTGGATAGCAAGGTGAGGTGGATTATGGGGTTATTTGAAGTAAGGTCAACAATTCTGACCTTTTTTTTTTTTAGGTTCCAGACCTTTAAGCTTTAATACTTAAACCCAGCTTAGTCTGGGAAAACTGCAAAGTATGTAGAGCTTAAGGAAAGAAAGGAGCTGTGGTATGAGAAAAAAAAGATACACATTTACACTTAGCACACACTTATTTCTAATGTGCCGTGCGAGCGTTCAACTTCGTCTTCCTGACAATTATGTATTTTATAGCTTATTCACTACTGGCATCCATTCAGCATTGAGGAACACTTAGGCCTGCCAGGGTAATGTGATAAATACCCATGTTCTGTGTTTTTATTGTTCCGTGCATATTGTTCTGTACTTTTTGTCCTGCACTCGTCTCACCCTGTTGTGTATTTGCACTTTATGTAGTCTTGTGTACTGCTATGTGTTGCACCATGGTCCTGAAGAAACGACATTTCATTCCAATGTATACAAGCTATATAGAGTAACGACAATAAAGACCCACTGGAATTGACATGACTAATTTATTCTTAAATGCGGTACTTTTTTGTAACACTGCTGCTAATTCAATATCGTGAACGAAAGGTTTGTTAACAGGTGTTAATGTTAAAAAAAATGCTGCTGTGTTCGAAGCCCTGCATTCTGGGGCCCTGGAGGACTAGTGGTTAGGCCACAGTGCTCTCACCGCTGCGGCCCGGGTTGTGTGCAACAGTGCGCCCTCAACGCTGGTCCCAAGCCCGGATAAAAATTGGGGAGGGTTGCATCATGAAGGGTATCTGGTGTAAAAACTGTGCCAAATCAAATATGTGGATCAGTGATCTGCTGTGGTGACCCCTAACGGGAGTAGCCAAAAGAGGAACAGCAACAACAACAAAGCCCTGCATTCTCCAATCACATTATCACTGAAGAGATAAATGATTATTTCAGTTTGTGAATATGAATGTGATATCATGCATATCTTAGTCTCAAGCCCTGTTGTTTTGTATATGTGTGTGTGTGTGTGTGTGTGTGTGTGTGTGCAGATCGGTACGTATGTGGTATGGGCGATTCCTGATCTGTCCTTTGCCATTCCTCTATGGGTGATTATTCTGGCCATCCTACTGGGTCTGCTGGTGCTCGCCTTTCTAACCCTGGTTATGTGGAAGGTATGGCAGCTTCACACACACACACACACACACACACACACATCCACCTGATTTCAGTTTGAATATAATGTGCAAAACAAAACGAGACCTTTTTCTAAGAAAGTCATGCTACTGTGCCCATAAAGAGTGTTCCCTATACATTATGCAAAGGAATAAAACATGAGAGGGTATGCTGCTTTAGAAAAATAATCAGCTTCGGGGTGGTGTGATGCAGCCCAATGCAAAGTGGAGTTATTCATAAGAGCCCATAGTTTGATTACTTTCTTATAACAGCACATCCCAGAGCATGTAATTCATCTTATACATCTTATACCTTTTATTCATTTATAGTTATGTCAGTTCTGTAGTTATTACTTTATGTATAATATTTATCTATTCTGTATAATTTCATATTAATAAGCACTAATAAGAATTTAATTAGAGTAAAAAATATAATATTTAAATCACCTCCAAATCACTTTAATTTAAAATAAATCATTATGCAGATTTCTGACAGTCTCTAGAGTATTTGCCATGGTCAAAATGTCTACACAAAGTCCCAAATTAATTTTTAAAAAATTGTGTTTCATTGTGTTGTGCACCATGCGACAGTTCTTAACTGCCTAAATTTTGTACCTCTCATATTTTGTCATCATTCTGGTCATCAACATTAAATATTTTAGACCTGACAACAATTTAACCATTTTTGTTTATTAAAAAAGATTTTTTTTTTATTTCAAGTCTAAAGTTTTATCCTTTTTCACTCTTGATATTCCCCCACATGGACCATCCATTTACTTTTGAATAAAAATTATATTTAGAAAAAGTGCAAATTCATATAAAGAAATTTTAAGTAATAAAAAAAACATTTAAAGAAACTGGATGTTTTTTAAATAATTTATGTGTGAAAGGGTTTAATATGAAGTATGTGCAATGTAAGATTAATATGAATGAAATATTAGTAATATAATAAGAATAGATTTACTTAAAATTAATACATTTAATAAAACAAATATATATGTGTGTGTGTGAGTGTGTGTGTGTGTGTGTGTGTGTGTGTGTATATAAATCTCTCACTAACTCACGCATTATGTAATTTATTTTCAAGTCCCTCCCTCTTTTCATCCTTGTCTGTTTCTCCTCACTTGTTCCTCAGTGCGGGTTTTTTGATCGAGCACGGCCACCGAAAGATGACGACGTCTCGGACCGGGAGCAGCTGACAGCCGAGAAATCGACAGAAGCATAAAAGAGAGACGAGGGAAAACAGGAATGTGGAAGAAATATCCATGAAGACGGTGAATGAGCTTTGATTGAGGGATTTGGGGCATGTCAAGAGCACCTGAACTAGCAATCCCACCCTCTCTCCCATGCTGCACTGGGATCTGTGACCTGGGTCACACTGTCATTCATGGAAAACTTTATTCAAATCAGGCAGAGTGTGGGTTTCTGGATCTGAGGTGCCTTTTCTCGGATCTCTCTAGGGCTTTGAAAAGAGAACCAACAGTTAAGGACAGCAAGAGAGAAATCCTGATTTTTTTTTTTGCGTTATAAACACTAAAGACGATCATCACACACCCTGAGACTGAAGGATGCACGCTGGGAAAACAGGATTTCTCTTAAAAGCACAGCTCACTTTGCCTTAAAGAACTGTAACACTGCTGAGAGTTTCTATGAGCTGTAAGATGAGCTTTTCCAAACTTTATTTCCAACTGGTTTTGCAGATCTTAAAATCTTCTCTGAGTGCCTATACCCCCCGACACACACACACACACATTACTCCTGTAAATGAAAAACACAGCATCCAAATAAGAACACTGAATACCATGGAATATTGATTAGGACAAGCATTAAGCGTTCTTTGACTTGTACCTCTGGGGAAATATGGAAAGGTTCTATATAGAACATACATATACGCAATAGCAATGTTTGTCTATCATTGAGAAAGATGGAATCAAGAAACACTAAAAACCTTAAGGAACCTTTTTTCTTTTGGCTAAAATATTCCATCTGTGTTCTAAGAATACTTAAAACTTTTACCCTGTAATGTTTTTATTTGCAATATATTTAATTAGAGCATGTATTTTACAATACCAGCTGAACATTTCACATCACAGGAGTAGTATATGAATTGATAAGTATGTGCAATATTGCAATATTTGTTTGTTGTTTTTGTTGGGATTTTTTTTTTTGTTTTTTTTTTTTGAGTTGCTAAAATCATGTGTACACTGGCTCCTATTTTGTTTTTTGAACTTGAGGTTCAGGTTGTTTTGTATATAAAGTTAAAAGAGAATTATTTTTAAGCTGTATGGATGATGGATGGATGACGGGTGCCAATGTAAAAAAGGGAATCATGATATACCATTTCACTGTTCATTCTTTCGATGGATAATAACTTCACATTCTGATGTAGGTTTTATGTCACAGATTTTAAAATTGGCCCCCAAATCATTATGATGATCAAGTCAGCAGCATCACCTTCGTTTTTTTTTTTTTTATTATTATTTTATTATAAATTACCAACATAAAATATATGCAGTGACATTTTGGCGAATATACAAAATTCAAGCTGTACCCAAACTAAACTGTCGTTACCTCTGACTGAGAACTTTGTTGGTACCTGAACAGTTTTGCTTGCCACTGATTGTAACTGTAAGGTTAATGAAGAACCAAACTGCATTTCTAGTCAAGAAATATTAATGTCACCTGCTAATAAATTTTGTATTTATCTTTTCATGAGTCTTGTGTTATTTGTGTGGAATTCTACTCAGGAAATGAGCAGTTTAACAGTTCTGGGACAGAAACTGAACTAAACATTATTTCCTGCCTGAACTCCACCTGAATCCGGCCAAGCGAATAAAATCTCCACCTTGCAGATATGATATTGCGGCCACAAAGAACATTCTTACGCCTTTTTTTTCCCTCATGTGGCACAGGAGCGGCTAATGACCATAAATTCTTGTGCGGCAGGACGCCATTAATAACATCATAGCCTCAAACAAAATTAAGTGATGAAGCAGTCACATGTGACTTATGCTATAGGGTACTATCTAGTGAACCCAGTATAAGGCAGTTAAGACTTGAATGAACTAAAACCTTTTTTTCTATTTATTTATCAAAATAGGGTTCAGAACCTATCCTAGGAATGCTAGGAGGGAATGCGAGGTGGGAACTGCCAGTCCATCACAGAGCACAATGCAACCACATTCACACACTCATTCACACCAAGGGGTAATTTAGCATAGCCAATCCACCTACTGGCATGTTTTGGGAGGTGGGAGGAAACTGTTAAACTCTGAGGAAACTCATAGAGACACAAGGCGTACATGTACGGACTGTAACCTCAGGATAAACCCTCAGGATCCAAGCAGAAACCCTGGTGGTGTGAGGCTCCACTGCTCAACCATGCTGCCGAATTTGAACGTTATTACTTTGTATCTGAAACCGATTATACACATACTTCATTTTGAATGTCAAATGTTCAATCGTATATGCTCTGAAGTGTGAATTTCTTTTTTTTCTTTCACGAAATTCAATTTCAATTTTCAGTTCAATTTCTAATGGCATAATTCTAACACAAAGAATCTTGAACAAAGTTAAAGAAATCCATCTTAAAATAATAAATCGACTTTATCCTTGCAGTGCCTTTATTAATAAGTTCAAGGAAGGTTGTTTCTGTAAAGAAGAATCAGAAACAATCTTACATTTATTTTTCAACTGTGTTTACACAAAATTATTGTGGTCTAATTATTTTTGAGGTTTTTCACAAGATTATAAAAATAACTGATCCAGTGGTCTTGTTTATGGATTGTGATACCGGTTTACTAGTGATTGACAATACAGTTCAGGAAATATCACATTCACAAAGCAAAATATATGTCATTTGTACCGAAGATTAGACTTTTTTTCCACTGACTTACAGATTTTTTTAATCATTCTTTCATTTCTATAATGAACAATAATAAAGCTGATTAGACATCTCTGCTGTTGAAAAAGATAAATGACATAGCAATTATATGACTGACTTTTGTTATAAGGTGAAAGAGGTATAATTGTCTGATAAATATGTATTTTTGGATGTATGTGTTTTGTGACTGTGTGTTACCCTGTGGAAAAATCAATTTAAATAAATAAAGAAAGAAAGAAAGAAAGAAAGAAAGAAATCAGGAGGACTCTCTTTCTCTCGGCAGGAGGCGCTACACGCCATCTTGTCACCATGTTAGACGCCATTAATTCCACAGAAGAAGAGGAATGACGACTTCCTAACTAAATATTTCTCTTCGGTTTTTGCCTTATTGCTTGAAATATTGGAGGTGTTTATTAGTTAAGGTAAAGATATCTTTTGTTTTGTTTTTTAAAAGCAACTCTTACACCCCAGACAACGCTTTTGCAGTAGCTCACCGGCAAGTAGTTTTCAGTTTGAACAATTTAGCTAGCTAGCAGTATTGCTAACTGTAGTCTGCTAAATTTAAACCAAATGAGTTAGTTATTTCTCCGACTATTTTTTTTTGTTTAATTAAAATAAAAATTACTTATTAGAAACTGTCACTTATATTTATATTTAAAGTCTTCTAGGTTCACATGGCTAGCTAGCTAGCTAGATACAGCTAAGTTAAGCTAAGCTAGTAGATATTATTGACGCTGTATTGGTGCTTGCTTTTGGTGCTAACTTCTCTTCTTTATTATTTCTTCCTTCGTTGATCTCTATACAAGCTGTTAAAAGACGCAAATGTGCAATACAATAAAGGAGAAATGTTATAAATTGGCAGTGAGATTTGGTCTGTCAGAAATACCGTGTAGTCTCGCGATATTTTGCGTGACTGGCTAACAACAGGTTTCTCCTCTTCAGGAGGTAAAATGCAGGCTCAACTGGGTTAAGGTCTGCTGTTTGACTTGGAAGTCTAAAACCTTCCACTTTTTTTCTACTGATGAAGTAGTCCTTTGCTGTGTTGGCACTGTGTTTTGTTTCTTTGTCTTGCTACATGATGAAGTTCCTCCCAAATACATTGGATGAATTTCTCTGTAAATAGGCAGACAGAATGTTTCTGTAAACTTCTGAATTTATTCTGCTGCATCATGACTTACATCATTAAAGATTAGTGAGCCTGTTTCAGAAGCAGTCGTGCAAGCCCAAGCCATGACGCTACCTCCACTGTGCTTGACCAATGAGCTCGTTTGTTTTGGATCATGAGCAGATCCTTTCTTTCTCCGCACTCAGGCCTTTCCATCACTTTGGTAGAGGTTAATCTTGGTTCCAGAGCTTTTGTCGCTCATCTCTGTATTTCTTTGCAAATTCCAGTCTGGCCTTCTGATTGTTATTGCTGATGAGTGGCTGACCTCCTGTGGTATGGCCTCTATATTTCTGTAGATTGTGAGACCTTCACCCTGCCCTGTGGAGGTTGTTGATGTCACTGATTGATTGTTGTTTTTAGGTTTTTCTTCACAGCTCTCAAAATTTCTGTCATCACCTGCTGCTGTTCAATATCTGGCTGTTCTTTTTCAGGACATTCCAATTTGTTGTAATGGCTATGCCCAATGATTGTGCAATGGCTCTGGAAGATTGTATCTCTTTTCTCAGCTTTAGAATGGCTTGCTTTTCTCCCATAGACAGCTCTCTGGTCTTCATGTTGGTTTATCCTTCTTAACAACAAATGCAGTCTTCACAGGTGAAACCAGGGCTAAAACCAAGAGTAAACATTCATAGCTATTAATTGTTAATCAAGCTAACAGGGCACAAATGGGCAACAAGAAACGCATGGCAGTTCCAATATTTTTATCACTTGAATAATGGGCGGGTTCAACATAAGGTGCTGTGTTCTAAGTTGTTTAATATATCTAAATATGTAAATATGACGACATGAAAGCTGAAATTCTGGTCTGTCATCTCATAATCATCTTTTGATCTCAAACCCAAATTTCTTCAGTGTATAGCCAAAAAATTTAAATGCTTATGGCGAGGGTAGGGTAAGCTTCTCATGTAACAGAACATGATACTTACACACATACACACAGGGCAAGAGCATAGTCACGGACCTCTTGCCGGTGCAGCCATCCCGAAAGTAAGCATAAGTGTTTTTTTTGAATACATCACTGTTCAATAGTTGACCATAATTCTCTTCTAGGAGTCCCTCATGATGGCACTAAAATCAGGCGAGGAGCGCCTCAAGGAGATGGAGGCAGAGATGGCGCTGTGAGTACCGCTATGATAATGTACCTTTCCTCCAGTATCTCACTATCTTATGATATATTTAGTATTATGATGTCCTGATTTATCAACCTGTGTGCATGATATAATATGGCCCTGATATTTGCACTCAGTCTTCATGCACTAATGGTTTTCTGTGCAGCTTCGAGCAGGAGGTTTTGGGAGGACCGGTGGCTGTGACTGCAGGAGGCCCTCCTGTAGTGGAGGCTGTTCCAGTGGCTCTGGCTGTGCCGGCTATGCCGGTGGTCCGGCCCATCATAGGCACAAACACCTACCAACAGGTAGATATGTAAATCAGTCACAACTTGTCTTAAAGCCAGTTGCCAGTGATGGTAACTCCAGGCCATTCCAACTGTTAACATAATGAATTTACCGCTACAAACCTGAATGAAATTTCAACATTTCACACAAGACCTGATAGATATATATATATATATATATATATATATATACACACACACACACACACACACACACACACACACACACACATACATAAACCACTGGATACTGCCATTTTCTTTTTTTCTAATTTAGATTGTTTTATATAGTTAGTTCTATAAGTCGGATGTATGAGACATATAGAGGCATAACTATAATTGTTTATTAAGCTGTGTCTTTCAAGTCATTCAGTTTTAAAATAAGCAATTATTACTTTCTTATTGAATGCAGATACACTCGGTTTTGGTTGAATTTTTCAGACACTCTGCTTTGGAAAATTTTCAAATTGAAATAAATCAGAAATATCTGCATGCGTTTATTGAGCATCAGTGAACATCGCTAGCTTGTTACTTTATGTGTTAACAGTTCAGTGAATATACAAAAGTGATAAGTGGAAAATAATCTTTCCCTTCCTTCTACAGGTCCAACAGAGCTTGGAGGCAAGAGCTGCTACGTTAGTCGGGCCTCCACCTCCTGCATTCGTTGGTCCAGGTAGGGCACGTATCAGTGGTTGTATTACTTTAAGTTATGCTGCAGCATCAGCACAGAAGTAATGTCGTTTGTGGCAAATCCTTTTTTCTTAGCCGTGCCTGCAGTGCGGCCTCCGCCAATGATGCGACCTGCGTTTGTTCCACACATCCTACAAAGACCAGGTAACTGGCCAATAATGTATTATATCAATTTAATGCTGTTTGGAACAATTTTACTGATGTGGTCTAGCTAAAGCTTAGAAAGTTTTTATAGAGAACGAAGCCTTAGTGGCAGTTTGGATGCATGTCGTTCTCATAATCTATCTCCGTCTATTTCTGTAACGCATCTCTCAGGGGGACAGAGAGAGCCAATGATGCGTGGCCCGCCACCACAAGGTATGATGGCACCTCCGCTGCCCCGCCCTCCTCCACCACCACCAATGATGATGGCACCCCCAATGGCCGGACCCCCTCAGCATCCTATGGCTCCCATCGGACCACCTATGGGGCCCATGAACCCAATTACGCCTGTAAGGCTTTCGTTTCCACTACACAAAAACACTGGCACATTTGACAATAAGAAACTGGAACTCTGCTTTTTCCACTTGTTGCACCAATAGAAACAAGTGGTACTCTGTTAGTTCCCAACTGTATCATGGAACAGTGAGGAGATCCAGGATGTCATTGCAAACCGAAATGATGCAGTACCATTTACTGATACTGTGACTCCAAAATTGGTGTAAAGTTAAAAAAAAAAAAAAAAAAAGACCTAGAACTTCAGTAGGTTTGCATTCAGACTGGTCTCAATTTTTGATCCTGCAAAAAAAAAAAACTTTAATGGCTTTATTGACTAGAAATCATTTCAGTGTTACTTTGAATCATATGAGGTGTGTGTTCCCTCAAAGTGTATCGTTAATGTTAAGAAAGTTTAAACTGCTGATGATGTAACTAGCTATTCCGATGCAAACGAAAATAATACATATTTAGTTTATTGAAAATGTAATGATTTATGAGGAAAAAAAGATATAGCTTTATCTTTTTTGCCAACTTTTCCACTTCATCCAAGCTTAAAACATTTTTTATTCAAATATTACTGGTGTTTTTTATTAAGGTTTTGGAATCCATTACTTAACACAGCAGTAATAGTAGTTTTACCAGCGACTAATGGCTGGAGAAATGAATGCAAAATTGAAAAGTAAATTTTTTTTCCTTTGGCAGGTTGAGACAATGAACCCAGTGGTGGTAGCACCACCTCGGGCAGTGACGCAGGCTCCGCCCAAAGTTACCCCCAGCATTATACAGGCAGCCCCCACCGTTTATACAGCACCGCCCGCCCCCAAGAGACCAGACATGAGAGCACAGAGACAAGCACGCATGGTAAAGACTTTTCACACGTGCACAACATAACGCTTTAGAAGATTCTCTTTCCATGTCTCTTCACACTTTTAGAGAATGTAAAATATTAGCCAGTTGTAAATAGTGACACACTTGAAGGGACTGTACGTAAGGAATAAAACTCTATTCCTCTTATAGCACAACAATTTTACAATGATTAATATATTTTTAATTTATTAAGAAACAGTGCTGTATTTTTTTGAAACATTCATAGTCAGATTTCACTGATTTACTGTTTAACACGTTTATTAATACGTTAAGTCCCTTTGAGTTAGCTGTAGAAATGATAATGTATTAGAACAAGTGCCTTAACATAAGCAGACGGATCTACTGTCTGAGCTGCTGTTACGGAAAATTCACACCTTCTGACGAATCAGATTTGAGAATTCATCAGTGCTGTGGTATAAAAAATTATAATTATGATGCACTAATACAGTCGAAAAGGAAAAAAACAAGCTTCTCACAGCTGTGGCTGTGCAGTTGAGCTAGATTGGTTTCGTTAATCGTCTGTGTTTGTAATGAATGGCAGGAGGAGCTGGCAGCATCAGTAGCTGAACAGCAGGCAGCTGCGATGGCAGCCGGGCTCCTGGAGGCCAAGAAGGACAGCGTCATGGATGACAGCGTCATCGGGCCAACGATGCCTGAGCCGGAGCCTGTACACACAGAGGTACTGAACTTTCCGACCAGTCATCATAAAATTCACAAACGTCCATCTTTTTTTTTTTTTTTTTTTTAAAGCGTTAGATGAGATTTGCTACTTGCTTTGCAGGAATGTGCTGTATAATAATTTGACGATGTCTGTGTTTACATGCACATCAAATTCTGTATTCATTGAATTCATCAAAGGTCTATCTACCAGGTCTATCAAAGGACCATCAAAGGTGACTCAATACTAATCAGAATATTACCAAATTCCGAATAATATCGGAATATTGATGTGCTTGTAAACGTAGCCAGTGCCTTAGCCATTACTAACGTTAATGCAGTGTAGACAAATCATACATTTATTAGCTAGCACACTGGGCTAGTTAAATTGCCAGGGTGCTGCCCAGTTGCTCAGATACTAACTAAGTTAAAATGTGCTAACGTAACTTAATGTAATAACGTATGGCAAGCTAGTTTGCTAGGTAAGTGGATTAATACAGACTAAGGTCAACAAATGACTATGAGTATTATCCTCTCCTAAGCTATACAAAAAGTCAGCAGGTCTTTAACCAGTGAGCAGTGAGATTTGGTTTTCGCATCACACTTTCACAACACACTTAAAAAGATATTAATCGAGTCTTGCTGGTGTTTTTACTTTCTCATTTTAGCTTTTAACCCAAGGTGACTGTGTTGTGCTAGCAGGCTTCTCACCAAACTTTGTTTAGCTCGGTAAAAGATCGTATGTCATCTGTGCATGCTGGTTAATCGGCCTGGTTAAAAATCATTCCACCGTCAGCCAACCCGCACCTCAGACAATGTGTGTAGTGCAGCAGGTGGAGCAAGTAATGCGCACTATAGTTGCAGCATCGGGGCGTGTCACACCACTGTGGAGTGCATTTTTCTCTTCCTCTGGTGGGTCAGCCACTATGAACAGGCTAGATACGAGACCTGCTTGTCCTGGATGCCTGTAGTAGTGATTTGTCCACCCCTGAAAGGGTTTGAACAGTTTGGACAGTTCTCTTCAGTCCTCTTTGTTGTCTTGCATTTAGCATGAAAAAAATGAAAAGGCACAAAACAATGTCTCAGAGCAGCCTTCTGCTGATTGTATGTATGTGATGGCCATGTTTAATTCTCTGCTTGTGCAGCCACCAGAGAGCATCGCGGAGGATAAGAAGAAAGGGAAACAGGAGAAAGTGAGGAAATGCATCCGTACGGCCGCAGGCACAACTTGGGAAGACTCCAGTCTATCAGAGTGGGAAACCGGTACATGCGTTATCACTGTTTACAGTTGGACATATATGGACCGAAATTTGTCTGTTTTAAATCCAGTAGCTTTTTTTGTTTGTTTGTTTGTTTGTTTGTTTTTTTGCAGGAAGATAAGTAAGTAACATGTTGAATGTATCTAAACTGAGTTTAGCAGTGAATCTGGGACTTTTCGTAGTTGAAACATACATGCTCCCAATTCCCTAAAACAACTCTCAACTTCTCAGAATGAGAACTCGAGGGTAATACATGTGTGTGTTTCTTCCGTATTCTTTATTCAGACGACTTTAGGATATTCTGTGGAGATCTGGGTAATGAGGTAAACGACGACATCCTGACAAGAGCTTTCAGTCGCTATCCATCCTTTCTGAAGGCTAAAGTGGTACGAGACAAACGCACTGGGAAGACCAAGGGCTATGGCTTTGTCAGCTTCAAGGACCCCAATGACTATGTGCGTGCCATGAGGGAGATGAACGGTGAGTGGAGATATAGCTCTTTGGAAACAGGTTCAGGATATAGATTAAGCCTAGAAGAAAAATGCATTTGTCACTGTAATTTAATCTTAGACAAGGTTTTGATATTTAGGAAGGATGATCCTGCAAATATTATTACTCTTTTTCTTAGACAGTTTTTAAGCTTTGTGTGAATATCTGTCCTCTGCTACAGCAATGTTTTTGTATGCTTACAGGAAAATATGTAGGCAGCAGACCCATCAAATTGCGAAAGAGCACATGGAAAGACAGGAACCTGGAGATTGTACGCAAAAAGCAGAAGGAGAAAAAGAAGCTCGGGCTTAGATAATTAGTTTTGACTGAGTCAAAACTGTAGTGCAAGTGTGAGAGAGTGTTCACCTCCATCTCCTGCTACACACCAACAGCCTCAAGATGGGAAAGACTGGAATTTATTGATGTTCTAATACACATCTGTGGTAGTAGGGGATAGGAGTGGATCAGTAACCCTCGTTGCATAAAGTGTGAAGCTTAGATTAATGACATTGGCTGCAGTGCAGTGTTTTGTTTCTCATTTTAGTCACATTTCACTACCCGGGTCATTAGAATGCACTGCACTGACACTTCCTCTTTTTTGTATTGATCCAAGTCTTTTAAAATTGCATTCAGCATCAACTTTCAAACCTATGTAGTACAGTTTTTTTTTTTTTGTTTGTTTGTTTGTTTGTTTATCTTGATATTTGCTCATCCAGTTACCAGAAATAACCATCTTGTTCTTTTAATTTGATGTTAGAAGGAGCTGGTATACAAAATGCAAAACTTGTCAATAAACCTGACGTTTTATTTTGCATGCCATTTTGTAGATTTTGTTTCTTCAGTGTTAGCTGGATTGCTTGTCTCATTAGATAAAGGAGTTCTGGAGTTAAAATTTGCAATTAAATATGATATTTATGAACCCTGAGTAAATCTGAGGTCATGTGACTTTTATCACCGCTATTCATACTTAGTAACTGCCTGGTCAGGGCTGCAGTGGTTTAAATTGGGCTGCTAGGTAGTTTACCTTTTGGAAAATACAGGGTGTCCCAAAAGTCTCCATACATAGGGGAAATTAACACTTTTTTAGCAAAATGCCTTCCAAAATTTTTTCATGCTTAGTTTATATATACATATATACGTATACATACAATGTGTATAAGAAGAACGTATTAAAATCATTCTCATGTCTGGATCAGGAAGCCGTCGCAAGGTTGTGATGGACTTTAACAGGAAAATGGCAAGCACATCACACACAGCACTGTTGCCAAACTTATTAACAAATTCAAAAAGACGGGAAGTGTTGCGGACCAGCCAAGAAGTGGACAACCACGAGCATCCACTGACGAAGGCATAACTGACGTGGTGCTGGCAAACACAGTCTACTATGTATGGAGACTTTTGGGGCACCCTGTAGAACCTACTAAAATCATTGGAAACTGACTGATGGTGCTGTCATTTCTACTTCTGGTTGTTTTTCTTAGTGTTTCCAGGGGTATTGTGGTAGGGTTCATATTTATTTAAAAAAAAAAAAAAATCTCTTCTGGTTAAGGTCAATGCTCACTTCAGGTTTAATTTTGAATACAGATAGATATTTGGAGCGCTAACCAGATACAAAGAAGACAAAGACAAGTGGCTTTATTGTCATTTCACCCATATACAGCTAGTTTGTACACAGTGAAATGAAACAACGTTCCTCCAGGACCTTGGTGCTACATCAAACAACACAGAACTACAAGAGATTACACATTTCTACATAAAGTGCACGTGCAAACGTTCAAACAGCACAAAGCAGTACAACACTACTAAAACAGGACAATAGGCACAGTAGGGGACAGTGCAGGGCTGACCAGTACGCAGTTCTAAAAACAGATAGTGGCATTGTGTTACACCTTTAATGCACACATTCACACACATTGGAATGTTTTTGGGAGATGGGAGAAAACCGGACAGAGGCACATGTGAAACTCCATCGAATGCGGGACTGTTGATGGCAACGCTACATATCGCACCACCCATACCTCCCTCTTGGTGACTTTGAGACAGAAAACTGTGTAAGACAGATAGAGTAAAATTTGAGATTTGTTGCAAAAAAAAACACTAAAAAGTAGAATAAGAGATAAAAAAAAAAAAATACTGAATTTTCCATAACATCTTTTGTCATTAGGACTGAATGCACATCTGACAATACCACTAGGGGGCGCTTAGGAGCGTAATTTTTATTTATTTATTTATTTTTTTAAAGCTCTTAAAGCGAATACTCGTTTCTACTCTTTTACAGGAAATGCTAACCGAAAATAAGTAGTTTGTAAGTGGTTCCTCAGAGCAATGTTTGGTTCCCTGTCAGACATGCATTGAATAAGATCATGTGTTTTGAAAAAGCCCCATTTCCTAATTTCAGAGTGAGAGTCCACTTTTGCTTTAGCATGAAGCAAAACGAAAACACACTCACACACCACAGTGTCCAGGATGCAGAGAAGGGGGACTGGTAGGATTGATCACTGCTTTTTTTATATACTGTATATTTCAGCTTGTATTTCTAGATTCCTTCTTGTCGTATTTCCTGTTTGTTACGCTTCAAGTTGAAGGTTGAACCCGGCATCTTTTCAAAGTATTTATTTGACTCATTGCTAAATATATGCACGTGGAATTATTCCACTTGCTTTAATTCGCGCATCACATCTTCACAAAGGGAAGAGTAAATATTTCTGAAAGGGATTTTTTTTTTTTTAGATGTGCAACAAAAACACTTGTAACTTTATTATCTCTTACTTTAACTATGTCTCTGTCAAAAAACAGTGCTAGAACATGTCTGATGGCTGCGGTTCTAGAAAATGGAGAAGTTATTCGTCTGTTTTTATTAATAAGAAGAACAGAAATTTTAGAGAAAGCTCAAGACCGCATGAGGAACAGTAATTAAAGAGTAATATTAAGTCAGTGCAAACGGCAATATAGGGATTATGCACTAATATAAGGAGCTGGCGATATATCCTCTTAATACAAAATAATAAATAATAATAATGCGTGGCCACGACTTATTATAGGTACGAGATCATTAACTCATAGCCACGACTTAGTAAGGCGAGATAAGGGATCATTGAGACGTGGCTGAAACTTAGTAACACATGGGAATGAGATCATTACGTCATGGCCACCAATTAGGAACACGTGAAAACGAGATAGAGTTGTGGCTGTGACTTAGTAACACATGAAAATGTGATCATTACGTCATGGCCATCTTGTGACTTAATTATCTCATTCCCACTTATCACTAAGGCATGACCATGACTTATTTATCTTATTGTGGCAATGATTTAACTATCTCGTTTTCATGTGTTACATGTGTTAGTCATGCCCATGACTTATTATGATGTGCCCATGACTTAATGGTCTCGTTCCCACACCTTACTAAGATGCTCCCATGACTTAATTATCTCGTTCCCATGTGTTACTAAGTCTGGCCATAACTTGATCTCATTATCTCGTTTCACGCATTAGGATCCCGTCCCCAAACATTAATAAGTTGTGTCCACGCATTATTTTTTTTAAAGAAGGTATGTGACCAGGGGGGCTCCGTACTAATATACATTTATCCATTATTATTATTATTGTTATTATTATTATTTAATAAAAATAAGTCGTGTGTGTTTGTTTACTTTAACGAGAAACTAGCAAACACAGACAACTCAGATATGTATGAGTGTGAAGTATCCAAAATGCCGACCACTAGCGACTGAACCATCTTCATTCTCCCTCCGCCCCGCGCATGAGAGGCGCGCGCCTGGATTCCTTTTGTCCGACTGGGCACTTCATGGGACGACCCATTCTGGAAAACAGGGGGGAGGAGTGGGATTGTTTATCGAAATAAAAGCACAACTGGACCGCTTTCTGAGTTCTGTCCAGAGCAAACACGTAAAAAAATCAACATGAATGGTTGTGGTACTTCATTTGTGTGTCATTTGTGCTGTCGTGATACACAGTGAACGGTGTAATGTCCGACTCCCCCCGTGGGAGGTTTCTTAGCAGCGTCTAATGGACCCCCAGCTTTCCTCTCATTGGTTCGTGTGTTTAGACGCGAAGGATGAGAAGGCTCAGAGCGGCGGCTCACATGGGCAGAAGACGTCTGCTGTAACCATGCAGTCCGCGCGGCAAAAATGGCGAATTGTCCACTGAGTTCCTTGTATGAAGCCAGTTTCACAGCAGCGTGGAGATTGTTTAAGGAAGTACCAGAGCTCCTGGATAACACCATGCTGTGTAGGCAGTGAACACGTCTCGCCTCGCCTCCTCTCCTCTGCTCATTCCTCCTCCTCCCTCTGCGTTTCCACATAGCGGTCGCTTCGTCCTGGTACGAGTTAACGCACTCGTTTGGAAAGATCAGAATGTAAGGCAAAACTTCGATTAATGTCGTCAGGAAAAGAAGAGGCTTCGCGATCGTCCCGAGAACGGTTATTTACAGACAAACGCGTTGATCTGAAAACGGAGGTCTTCAGCTTGCAGCTGTCTGATCTGGATCCCGGAATGGTGGTAAGTGTGCTCCTCTTCTTTTTCTTCTTCTTCTTCGCCTCTGATTTCATATGTGATCGATTCAGGGAACCCAGCTGGGATAAGTCAGTGTTGTTCAGGAGATCACTCAACATCTTGACATCTGTGCATATGAGTTAGCTTGCTAATCTACCTGGACTAGCTTCTGTCTGAGGCTTTGTGTCCACAAAGACAACACTGGTTTGTTGCTGTTGTTGCCAGTTAACCATTGAGACTGTGTAATCATGGAGCACACTGGGTTTTGTCTTGATCTGATGCTGAACACAAAGCCTAGGTGATGGTCTCAGAGCCCCTCCCTTTATTATTTAGTGAAAGTGTGTTTGTGTGTGTGTGTGTGTGTGTGTGTGTGTGTGGTGGACCAATGAACCACATGCTTCCATTGTTTTGATTCCTCCACATCTTTAAAATGGTCTCCTGCTCTAATAATGACACCTCTTGATGATTCTGAATAAAGTCAACACGGAACGATCTTGAAGATATAAGCAAGGTGGGATCTGATCAGCTCCACGCCTCTTCTCGGTTTGGATTCACGCTTCAGGTGTGTCGATGTTCTGGGAACGCATCCACAACAGACGGATGTTTGCCCTGTGGATGGTTTGCTCAGAGCCAGTGGATTAGCCAGTTCCACTGGATATAAACTGGCCTGGAAATGCTCACTGAGGCAAATGGAGCCTTAGGAGGAAATATCAAACATGCAGCTTGCACTGTCCTTGGAAAAAAAGGCACTTTTGCGGTTTAGTGGAAGCTAAACTAATTCCACAGGGATCTGGATTTTGATAATATACTACAGACTGTCAAGGAGAAAGTCCTATTCCGTGTCTTAAGCAAGCTCTTCTTCTAAAGCACAAAGTTCACTAATAAAACCATCGTCCCTTTAAACACTCATGCTTTTTGGAAACCTGGACACTGTCTTATCATGTGCAACTTTTTATTATTATTTTTTTAAAGGTTATCCTGAGGTATTGCAGAATGGCAGCGCATGATTTTAGTACCTTCTAAACTCACTCACGTAGCCTCTATTGTAAGTTTTAACCAGAATTAGTGTTCCAGACCTGTTTGTTCTGTTCCCTTACACCAATACAATAGAATATCTAGGGAAAAAAATACAAAAATAAAGTTTTCTTAGAGCTGGCACCGATCCAATACCCAGGATCGGTATCAGGTTGATGCTAGAAAAAAAAGGTGGCTCGGATATCGGAGAAAAAGGAAAAAGAACGAGTTCAAGGTGATCCTGTAACAAGTGGAAAAGATTGGAATTGGATTTGAAAAAGATTTTTCGGAAATGAATCGGAACTGGAAATGTTTATATATAAAGAAATACGATTGTAGTTTTTGTTAGGAATGGTATTATTATATTTATACTTTACCCTCTGTTGTATTGATTAGATTTGCCATGTAGGCCTAAGTGAAAGGATTTCACTGAGGAAAAAAACACGGTTTTGGGTTTTAGCTATATATTTTTTCCTGTCTTTTTGTGAAGTGATTCCAAAATTATAAAAAGATATAATTTTAAAGCTTAGTAGTTAAAAAAAACAACAACATTGGACTGTTATCGATATTGGCTGATACTCAAGGTTTCAGTATCAATATTGTTATCTGAAAAGAAAAAGTGGCATCATACCATCTCTAAATTTTTTAGTTAACTTCTGGGGGAAAACAACAACAAAATTTTCTGACTCATCCTGTACTCATCTTGTGTCCATCACAAGACTATTAAATGCTCTCTTGCTCATGTATGTACCGCCCCCGGGAGTGGGTATTCTTCTACAGTAGCAGCAGCAAACATCGTCCATTTTTGGCTGTGCATCACCCCACACACTATTTACATTTCCAGCCACACCTTGGTATGCCACTACGTGACCGGAACCTTTTAGTGGAGTGTTTCGCCAACTCGGTGGTGACTCGGTCGTTATTCACCATTGAGGTTGCTTCATCAGGAATATCATTTTTATTTACTATTAAGGTGTGTCAGATGCCTTCTAGTGATAACCATATGTGTCTCAGCTACCATCAGTTCCACTGACAGTTAACCTCAGATCAAACGTACCAACAACACACAGCATCCCTGCGTAGGATATCGTCTTTGTTAAAATCGACTGGTGTAGATGAAGGGGACAGTTGAAAAAAGGCTCCCATTAAACTCTCTTTGCTTTTCTTCATATTTAGCTAGTTCAACCAGCTACTATCAAGTTTGTTTAGACTCGGCAGGGGCATGGCATATCTCGAGCACTATTGCCTGTCGTGTAAATCAGTTAAGAACTTGAACATGCGCACTCAAGTATTTGACAGGAAGCAAGAGTAAATACTTCCTGTCAAATACATAAACGTATTGACTCAAATCACACACTTTAAGATTAGGCTAGACTATCCAACATGAGCTTCCTCTCCTTGGACTTCTCATAGATCATCTGCTATCTTTCAGGCCTCCTAAGGATGAGTTGTGCACCGCCATGGTGTCAGCGGTAAGCAACGGAGGTGTTTAATTACCCACACAGCATCATGGTTCTGTTAAACCGGCAGCACAAGTTTGTAAGCTGTCTCAGGTGGTGTCTGCCACCAAGACACAAGGTTATTTTGAGTGCTTTGCCTCCATTTTCTTGAAACTGGCCATCATTTGAAGATCAATACAGCCCCCAGGCTGATGCCATGCTGAGTACCTTAGAGTCTGACATAGTCCATTTCTGAAAAGTAGACCTGCTTTATCTTTGTATCAAAGCAAGGCCATTGTTTTCTCATTCGGGAGCTTTTTCCCATTCTCGCTGATGTTCCTAAAATATTTTCGGAAAGGCAGCCGTGTTAGTCTTTAACTCGACCTATGTTAACCTCATTTACCAATGCACACTGTGGATTGTGTTTTTATAGCTGCCTGTTGATAATTAGTCTAATTGGGGACCAGTCACATCTGTGGCCTGGGTCGCAAAGTATGACTGTTCCTCTTTAATCTAGTGAGCCCTTCACATTTGTACATGTACAATTCAGCTTTGGAGGAAAATAACCAACAACTAAAACTGGGAAGTTCTGTCAATATGTGAGAAGCCCAGTGCCCACTCTCTTACACACACACACACACACACACACAGCCACTCATGTACAGAAATTAGCCTATGTGAGTCAGAAATGTCTGTTATGTAACATTTGTCTTTTAATCATCCATTGCCACTCAGGTTGTTGCAATTACATAAATAAGCCCTGAATGCTAAATGAAGTGAGAGAATGCGAGTGAGCACAGACACATGGAGCAATAGTGTACTTCCCAGCCCTCATCTTTTTTTTTTTCCCTTTCCCCCCCTCCTGCTTCCTGTTTACATGCATGGTCATGTGCTCAAAGTCATTTTCTCCCGATTGCTTTTTTGACCATTTGCACCAAGACAAGACCAATCCATCTTACTGCTCACTATATGGCGGTTGTTGGCTATGTCTTAGACCATGAAGGTGCAGGGTGTTGAAAAAAAACCTTAAATATCAGTTCTAAAGGTGTTTTAGAGATATTAAACAAAATGACCTGATACACAAGTATTCATTTCCTTGGTATTAAGTATCAAATATAAATAATGAGGACTACGCCAACTAAATAAACAAATACTATCGGTTAGCAGGAATTTTGAGTCTTCTGACCTTTAGCCACACCCACTTCACAAACCATGCCACTTCACTAGCTCCAACGTAGCATAACAGTCTGAACCAAGTGCTCAGCAACAGATATAGCTAGTCTGCATTTCTACCTCATAGTTACGCTCCATTGTTAAAGCACTCTTAAATGAGGTTAGTTTTTATTTCATAATATGTGACTGCCTTGCTTGTGGACGCATAACGCTGGGTCACAGTTAAAGCAGCTATTTAAGAATGACAGCTAATGGCTTTCTTTCGGTATTACTTACAGCCATGTTGTCATCATGTACATTTTTGGTAACCTACAACATTCTAGCTAATATCCAGTATACCACAGCACAGCTGAATTCTCCATTCTGATTTGTCTGGAGGTGTTGATTTAATTTTCTATAACAAAGGACAACAACAAAAGTTTTTTTTACAATTTAAGGAAGGAGTCTCCAGTGTCAGGGCTGTGTAACTATCAGAGGTAAAGGTGTTCATGTAAGTTTTTCTCCACAAGAAAGTCTAAGGATGGCAGATGATTTCTCTGATTTCTCTTTTTGCCTTATTTACCTCGAGATTAGAAAAAAAAGGTGGTAAGTTCTGCAACATGAAATGTAACTATAAACAGATAAAATGTCTGACATTCATTAATAAATAAGAATTATAATCATTGCCCAACATCTACTGTGGTATAAGGAGAACAAAACACTTGGGACATGGTATTTTAGGAAAAGAATCAACTTTCAGGGAGCACACCATGTTATATTTTATTTCTGACAATAATCGGCTAATAAGCTAATCGGTGCTAGCTTAGAAAATTTCAGTAGCTAGCTACCAAATTAGCTAGCTACCAAACCATTGGTAACAAGTATCACAATGACATTACTATTCTTTGGGACAAAAAGTAAATGAACAGATAAAGAAAGGTACAAGGATAACATAGCCAATTAGCTTATTACTTGTTTAGTTTGGTTTGGTTAGTTTGGCCACAAGTGTAGCATCCACAAACAAGACTATTGCTAATTATTTCTTTTAACTCCTAGTTGTAATTGTACAGATGTCTCAGGCTGTAGCTTGGACAATATTAATCTCAAATATTTTGTTTTGGTTATTATTAGTCAGTTAACTAAGTAAAGTGTTGGTAGCTGACATTTGATAGCAAAATGTATTTATACAACACTGCAGAGAAAGTATGTTATAATATAATTATGTGGTTAAGCATATAGTTTGTGACCCATCTGGAGCTTTAGCTGTATATTAACGCTAGGTCCAGAATTTCCTGAAATAGGAATTGCTTCACTAGCATTCCCAAAAAAGAAAAAGAAATTGGAGTGAGTGTTTGGAAATACATTGTAGTTGCAGCATGTATTTTTAGATTTGAAGACCTAATTTTGTTTGTGGACCATTTTACAGTGCATCTTTGAGTCCTTTGGGAAAAAATGGTCTTAAAAGTATTACACTGAATTTGCTGATACCTGCAGGTACACTGGTTTTAATACCTTTGGCACATGGTTTGTGCCATGTATTGCTATTATTTGTTGAGTTTCCCAAACTCCTGAGATGGTAAACTAGCACATTTAGTGGCTAGGTTACTGTTAGGATTCTCACTCCAGGTTCTGCTTAAAATAAGGTGTCTTGTTTGACCCCTCAAGAATGGAGGAAACAGCATTCAATTGTGCTTTTCCCTCTCCGTCCTAAACAGGGAAATGTCGTGTGGCACATTGGTTATCGAGGACTGGACATTTAATCGTGTCGTCATGCGTTTTGGTTTAAATTTATAACCAGGTCATATGCTCTTACAATGATGTGTTGACTTGTAAAAGGAATTGGGTAGGGTGTAATTAGCTTCAGTAGCTCATTGAGGGTGTGTTGTGACGGAAGCCCCAGCTGCGTCTTTGACCTTTTTCCCAGTCTGAGAGTTTACAATGCTCCCCTTGGGTCAGAGTCAAGGCTTATGTAGTCGATGATCCATCCTCATGCCTCATCAACCCTAATCTCTCCACCCTCGCGCTCTCTAACAGGAGGCAAATCGCTCTGTTATAAAGGACACACCTTGCCTTAATTTCAGTTGAATTTCCATTGAAGT
Organism: Pangasius djambal; assembly: GCA_022985145.1. Taxonomy (NCBI): domain Eukaryota; kingdom Metazoa; phylum Chordata; class Actinopteri; order Siluriformes; family Pangasiidae; genus Pangasius; species Pangasius djambal. The sequence continues at coordinate 5,879,209 of CM040996.1, read as the reverse complement.
AGCACACTTAACCACACCAAACACACACACAAAAAAAAATTGCCTCCCAGAAAAGCCAGTTGACTCAAATGGGAAAGGATGTAGGAATGCAAAAACAAAAAAGATCCACTTCCATTAGCAATTAATTTCGCTTCAAGTTTGTCAAGGTGAACTTGTTTAACTGTAAAAGTCTGGTGAGAAACAAGAAAACAAGAAGGCAGGTCTTATTTTCCTGAAAAAAACATGACAGAAAACTTCTAATTAAGTAGCAGTCTGACTGGGAACACCTTATTTTCAAAATGTCATCTTGTTTATATTTGCTAAAAGCAAATTAGCTAGCTAACCTTACCTGTTCACTGAACCACTGTGTTCCTTTGGCCATAATCACCAGGTTTTTTTTTCTTTTCTTTTTTTCTTCTTCTCCATTCTAGCCAAGAGAATAATGTGGAGAAAGTCAGGTTTGTCTTCTGCTGTTTTCAGTGGAAAGAGTCTCAGTGAAGGTGGAGATAAAGCAGGATTTTTGCTGTCTGAAGCTTTTTTTTCTTTCATTGTTAACTCTGGAAATTAGACTTTATTCCAGAGTCAACATCTAAAACTATGGATGTCTTGATTTGGCTGGTTTCTACGGATGTCTTGATTTGGCTGGTTTCTTCTTTCTGCTTGGAAGATGAAGAGGAAGTTTTTAAAATGTGTTTTTGTGGGTCAGCAAGGTTCATGTCAGAGCAGCTCTATCCTTCTGATTAATAATGCATATCCTAGAGGGTAAAATCACATAAAGCAAGCAGCAAGCTTATAAAAACAGTATTCACTGCTTTGAAGAGAACTGCATTAGTTTGTATGTAGTTTTAACTCTGTGTTGCCACGACAACACTGCCCAGAAACCCAAAACCTGATTTTTCTGTGCTAGATTTACCAGTGAGTTTTTTTAGATCTTGCACATCCTTACGAGCTCTTCACCCAAAATTCTTACAAATGAATGGAAGCTCCTGACGACCTCTTAACATTATCCAAATAAATTATGGTGACTGGACTATGCAATACTTTAATTTTAGCCACATTTTTTGGGTTGCACATTTCTATCACATCATACATTTCCATTTGCACCTACATGGCAGTGCCTAAAGTGTGAGCCGCTCCTATAGAAACAGCTGCTTTGAACTTGTGCCCACATCACGCGGTGCCAGCACAAGCGCTCTCGGAGTGGCATCATTCCTGGACCCACCCCCACCCTTCACAGCAACCACATCATCCAGCTACTCGGCCAAAAGACACTCTTGTATTCTCATCTTTATCTCCCTTCCCTTTAGTCACATGAAGACAGGCTTTCTCGCATATGCACCTTGTCTAACTCTTCTATCACTTAGTGAATGTCTTTCACTCTAATTCTTTGGTTTTCTGTATTTTCCCTTCACCCTCCTCTTTCCCTCCCTTTTTTCTTCTCTGCTCTCATGTAGCCCCAGCTGGGATGTAGTGTTTAGTATGCTGCCCATGATTCTCTGTCTTTCCTGCCCCTCCACAGAAAGCAGGACAGGGTGTTTAGCAATAGGGGGAATGTGGGGGTGGGATGTGGCACTGTGGGAGCACAGTTTCCAAGAGACCCTCATCCGGAATGCTCACGCTAAGTTTGACCCTATAAAAGTCTAACCCTGGTGGCTCTGGTTGGTCCCCCCTTTTAAGCTTTGCTACTCACAACCACTGATCCTCATGGCCTTAAGCAGTGGCTAGTGAGGGTTTTGTGTTTGCAGCAAGGAACTACATCAGATGGGTCGGATTGTGGTAATGGCCATGAGATGTTCGGGGATATATCCATAATATCAGTGGTAGATCCTTGAATGAGGGCCTTAAGAAAAATGGGGGATGGGTGGGTTCCTAAAGAAGAGGCTTGTGGAAGTGTCAAGCAGAGGGAGGGGAGGTTCCCAGGGCTTTCAGAAGCCATAGGTTAATGGGAAGGCCAAGGTCTTCTTTGTTCCAGGGAAGGTTGAAGGCCTTTGGAAAACTCTGGACTGAAACAGAACATTTACAGGACTTTATGAAAGAGACTAACTTCTGAACCAGTGTCAACAGAATATGGATCAGTTAAAACCTGTATCTCCTGGGGTACATGTAGTTTTAGACCACTTTTTTCTATAGCACTTTATTTTTCAAGAGGATATTCACTGCTTTAAGGACTCTTGGGAAAGGACATTATTCTGATATAAAGAATGACAAGCTACTTCTCACATTTACATTTGAAAATTACTGCAAGAGAGTTGGAGACAATCCAAGTGATTGAGACTCAAGGATCTAGGGCCCAGCAGTGGCTCTCTGGCAGCATTGAGAGTTCTTAGGAGTTCAGGTTTGAGTTTATCAGCAATTCAGATTCGCATTCTGATCATCGACTCAGAGCCTTAAGCATCGAGCTACCATTGCCCTGGTAATGTCACTACCACTGACCAGCTACTTCTCACCTCTTCTGCAGTCCTTTGGCTAAGATTACAGAGCACTTGGCATCTCACGAGCTCGTCAACATTTTGCCCCACTCACATACTCCCACAGTGCTCCCATGATGCACCATTCACAGTTCACTCTTCCTGCACTGTCATTCATTTCATTCACTTCATTGTGGTCTGAACTATGATTGAGGGGTGGAGGGCTAGGGGGAGAGCAGAGGCACATGAAAAGACTCAACACTGTTTTTGAACCAGTTCTTCCACCCTGGCGGGTAGGAAACAGGGGGGAAGAACCCAAGTGGGAGAAAGAGACTGTGGGGGTTGTTTCTTGCCCACTTCTTTTCCAAGACCGAGGGAATAATCAGGGGTGAAATCATAAATTTATTAGCTAGGCCACCGGGCAAGTGAAAGCTTCAGTGTGCTTGTCCAGGCCCATGTTTTGGTTGCCAAGAAACCTAATTGACTAGTCTAAAGAATGGAGCTAACCTAATGTAATAATGTGTGGCAAATTAGCTAGTTAAGTGCATTAATACAGGCTAAGAATAACAAATGCGTATATAATTGTCTTCCTCTAACAAAGCTTATGAAATGGATAGTGTCACTTCTAAAATCTGAAGCTGTTGTACAATCCTCGATATAGCTGTGACCGCATCCAAATAAGTTAAGCTAATTATCGATTTTAGACAAGGTTTAAACCAATTAAACAGTTATACTAATGCCTAGTAGACACTACACGGTTTTCAAAATCTCAGATGTGCTGCTCACAATATATGACTTTCAAAATCTCAGAATTGCAGTACTGCTCAGTTGCACTGTTTTGTCAGTGTTGCGACATTTCTGCTCTTTCATGATTGTGTAAAGATTTTACTAGCGCACTAACTACTGCCTTAATTAAACATTTTTTGCGAAAGTCAAAAAGGGTAAGTTTTTTTTTCTTTCTTTTTACGGTTGTTAAACCTACTTGTCAGCCGAGCAACTAGGAAGGAAACAAATAGCTGGGACACAATATGCTTGTCCTGGGGGTTTCTGATATGTCCACTCTTAATAGTGTTTAGTTCTTTTATTTCTGACTCTTGTTAACACCTTAACACTGCTATGTACAACTAGTGTAAATGTTAAATGACGTGTTTTTAGGAGTAATTTGACAGAACTATTTTAATTCCGCAAAGATCAAAGTTTTCCTTGTAAGTTTGGGCAAAAACGATGCTAATCTGCTAAGATATGAAAGATGGCCCTACAAGACAGTTAACAATAACCTGTGTCTCTTCTGCTTGAGTGCCTCGTCTGTTGTTCTTTTGTCCGGTTTCAGGGTGAGCCCAGGACACCAACTGGGAGGGGGGAAAATCATAATGGCACACTCCAGTTTAATTAGGGACTATGATATTGATGGGGCTTTGTTAAATGATTGTCATGTCATTGTCTATAGCCTAAACCTGTTTTACTGACCGAACTATAACAGTCATCAGGGTTTTTGTTTAAAAAAAAAAAAAAAAAAAAAGGGACTGTAAAACTGTTCACCAACAGATTCAAGCTTTAAGAGTTTGTATTGTGACAGAGTTGAATGCAATTATATGTGCACACTGTGTGTAGATAAGTTCAGTGCTGTTGATTTGTCAAGGCTAGTTAGGGAGACGTGAAGGGTCAGAGGTCAAGGGTGTTCGGGTGGCAGACAGCAAATGTGCATGTATGAAACAGTATTATGTGCATGACACACTTTTCTCCACACCCACAGGCATGGACAATGCCATGTGGCTCTACCACATAGTGGGATAATATCTGTGTAAATATACCAGATATGACAGTGTTGGTTTTTTTTTGTTTGTTTGTTTGTTTTTTTCTTCTTCCTCTGCAAAGCACTACAAGCACGTTTTAATGTCTATTCCCCTTTTGGTCCGTGAAATGGTTATTGTAAGAAGTGTTTGTTCAGTTGTGTGCACATGCTTGTGTGCAGCTTCTTGTGGCTAAAGCCTGTGCGGTTTCTATAGAGATGCAGCCCACATGATGGTAGATGCCCTGACAGCAGGCCTCTTCTATATTAAGACACTTCTGTCTGTAACAGTCATGCTTTAACCAAATGACTGCTGGCTACCTGGCAGAAATGGCCAACACCATGTCCAGGAGTGGGTCAATCACTAGGCCGGGCACCTGAGACAAGCAGATTATAGATCAGTTTTTCATGAACAGTTTTTATTCACAGGACAAGCAGGGTTTTTTTTTTTCCCCCCACATGTCTGACAACCCAAGATAGAAAACCACTTCCTATTGATCTCTGCATAATAAAAGATTTCATTTGATATGTTTGTTAAAATGTAGCACACTCCAATTGGGTCCTCTATTCCTTGTTGGTTCATACACACCTTGATGCTGTGGCATGTGCTGCTCATTTCCAAATCCCACCAGGATGTGATCTGGCTCTTGTTCAGAACTATTTACACTAATCTTTCCAGAATCAGGAACGTGAACCAATGTGAAAACAGTGACTAAACTGAGCAAAATAAAATCCAGTGCTTTAATGCTAGCACAACATACTGTCACCTCACAGTTAAATACTTCATTGAGTGAAAATGAGGACCCAAATAAGGTCTTTACATGTGACAGGAGAACAGCATAACTCACAGCCCACCACTTATGTTGTTGCTTCGCTGGTTTATATGCAGTTTGTGAGGCTTCTTCTGCTAGCACAAGGGCTTGGAGTCGATCTCTTGGCTAACTTGATTCACATAGAGTTCCATGTTACTATATTAATAATTGAGACACTTCAGTTCTGCGAGCACTGAGCACTTAGACACTTTTTTTTTTTGGCCTCAATCACAAGTCAAATAAATTAAAACAAAAGAGCCATGGCCTGAGCTAATTTGTGATGTTTATTTGAATTTTTTTTAAACTTACAGCTTTGATAGCAATTTGCTAAAGTGGTAACCGAATATCGGCACAGGCCTAGTATAGTGCATAACGACATACTCTTTTTCCACAAAAAAGACATTATTTTTTTTTATTTAAGGCTGAGATGGTGGGATGAGCATTTGCGTCTCTGATGTGGAAATCCTATTTATGCAGTCGAACCCTCTGCTGCTTTCCAACAGACCAGAAGCCTTTGCTGCAAAAATATGCTCTTCATCCAGTCACATTGCCAAGAAGGCAGCATACTCCCCATACCAGAGAATTCCTCCCGGACCCCACCCCTCCTCCCCTAGCCGTCTGATTCCAACCTTGATTACGAGTGTCTGCTTGCTGTCTCTTCCACTTTTATGCAAAGAGGCTGAGATGCTAAGCTTTCAGAATAATCATCCTTAATTAACCTGTACTTATTTATTGAGGGTAATTATTGTTTATCCTGAAAAAATCAGTTTAATTCCGGACACCGTTTTGGTAGAGGCAGTGGCAGCTTATTGTTCACGTTCTGCGTTAGACCCTTAATCAAGCCTGCCTAGCTCTCAATATGTAATGCTTAGATCAGCACATTGGTTGGATTGTGACTTGCCTTACTTGAAAAAAGCAAAAATAAAGATGTTGCATTAAGCAAAAGCATTTTTATTGATTAGATTTTGTTCATTCGTTGCTATTAAATAAAAGTAGTGAACTCGGGTATTCCTACTGTTGCTGGCAATTTGTTAGCAGGTCTATATATTGTCACATATTATGTATCATAACATGATGAAATATGTTCAAGTATTGTGATTTCATCCCATATCTAATTAGTATTTTATTAGTTACAGTTACACGCATTTCTGTACTTGTGAATGAAATCAGCTGTTTTAGAAAAGGGTAAAGTTGATGATCCAAGTACAAATAGTGGAAGGTTTTCTCCAACTGGAAACTCAGCCGTACAAAGAAATAACCAAGTACTAT
>CM040996.1:5851788-5863346 GCA_022985145.1 Pangasius djambal | reverse complement strand
TCTCTCTCTCTCTCTCTCTCTCTCTCTCTCTCTCTCTCTCTCTCTCTCTCTCTCTCTCTCTGTGCCTGCTAGGATTTTCTTTTTATCATTTTTGGCACCTTTGATACAGCTTAAACCTTAGCTGATGTCTATCTTTCTGCTCAATCAAATGTCCCGCAAGCTGATTTGCCCTAGCACCTTTCTCGCTGTGATCCAATAGACAACAGCCAAATCTGTGCTACTGTGGCTGACTTGAAATAGAGGAAGTAAAATAGCCCACACTTCCCAGGAGAGCAAATCCAGTTAGAGTTCTGCTAACAATATGGGAGTTGTAGTTTGTTCTCTCAACAAAAAAAAAAAAAAAAAAAAAGTTTAGGAGAAGTTAATGACTCTGACAATGGCTTAACAACCTGAATTTCCTCAGCAGGTAATGGTCAAGGGGAAGTGCATATGTGTGCGATTGTGAAGAGTTGGTTCCGTACACCGGCATGCAGTCTGAGGGTACACTCTTCTGTCTGACCTGTCTGATATAGCCCTGCGTCCTCTTTTCTCTCGCCAGGCTCGGAGCACAGATAATCTGGACAGTTCTGGGGAGCCCGCCACCCGCTCCATTGGCACCACTGCCAACTTGAAGGGGAGGATGAGCAAAAGGTGAGAAACTGTGGCATAATATTTGCTGTTGGCTCCAGTCACAATTTTAAATTGTAAATTGTTACCTGACACATTTAACCCATCAGCTGAATCCAAAGCCAAGTTCTCACACACATTTGTATGTTGAAATAAGGTACACTAACAGGCTAAATTTTTTTTTTGAACACGCTAAATTTTTAAAATCTAGCTGAGAAATAGATATCTAGGTAAGTAAATTGAAAAAAAAAATTTATTATTAAATGTTCAGTGATTTGAGAAATGTTAGAAATAACCTTATTTTATTGGAATAATGGAAAATTCCAAAAGCTTTATCAAGCTAGACACCTGTAGCGCACACCATATATTTGTTTTAAACTAATACTAGTGCTGCATATGAGTCTTTTAATCCAGTTTCTTAACAGTTGTACCCTCCAAAAGTGTCTTTAGTAAAGCACTCAGTAGCTAGGTTTATATATAGCCTAATAATTTGTTAACAATTTAACTAATAGCTCAATTTGAATAGAGTAAAGCAATTGAGCATGAATGAAATTTCTATTCGACTGCATGAGGTGGGTAATCCTTTTAATAATTCGTTAAATAGAAGAATAATTGCCATGTCTCTGATTATTTTCGCAATCAGAATCAGCATGCGTGGTTGTGCATTTGAGTCACGATGCGCGACATGTGCAGTAAAATAATTATAATTAAAATAATCGTAAATTCGGATGGATTGTGTAGTAGGCATTGTTCTGAGGCTAATGTTCTGAGGCAGGTGAAGGACAGAAACTGACATGAGTAAAGGTTAGCGTTTAATTTTCACCAGATATCCACTTGCACGTGGTAAAAACTTAAAATCTAAATAAAAAATTGAATCTTTATTTCTTGTGTTACTCCCAAATGCCTTTGAAATTAGTAACATTAGAAGATGAGAAAAGGCATTTTTGGTTCTTTTCAACAAACAGAGCATCTTTATTCCTGAATGCCAGGCACACATGAAAAGCTCGGCAACTTTACTGCAACTTTACGTCACAAACTCTTTTTCCGCCTGTTCGTTTATCAGTTATTCTTGGATGACGCAATAATTTAAAACTCATTAAAAACACAAGCAACGTGGTTTACGAAGCTGATTTGGAGATCACGCGAGCGTCTCGTTTTTATAGCAACGTTGAGACTAATGCTGCTTTCGACTAAAGCTCGTAGCTCGCAATGTCAGGCCTCCGACTAGGACATGTTCAGCACATGACATCATGCCAACATGGCTGCTCACGCTGTCGACAGTAAATAAAATATCACTGTATCAATAAAAGGGATTAAACTGTACTAAACTCCAGGTGCTGAATGACAGTGTATTTCCAGGGTTACTTGCATGCACACTGAATCCAAAATGATCTCCTCCCCAATGAGCTGCTCTGAATTCTAAAACAGGAAGCGTTTTAGTTTCACTTCCTTGTTCAAAACTGATAGGGATATGCAAATATCACTCGGCATCATAACACTGTTCCAGTCTAGTATGCATATCGATACTGAAAGGCCTCTTTGGGGATGAGTTCATATTAACTTTATCATGCACTTTTGTTTTTTTTAAAAACACATTTTAAGCCACTTTTTATTTTATTTTTTAAAACCACATCCATCTACGTAATGTGGCACATTGAGTGCATAGACTGATCATTTATATGTAAGAAATAAAACATGATATTGTTTTTTATTCCGATTATACCACAGCAATTTGCCAATAATTAGAATTTTTTTATTTATTAAAGTTTACCATGTCACACTTGCATGCATGCATACATTCATAGTTACATTAATGTGGTGGAACAACTGTGAAACAAGTTTGCAGTTATCACTGATGTTATATATGATATATTTATTATAAGTTATTTATTTATTCATGGGACCAGTCAAACAGAATATAACTATGATATAATAATATACTAACTTTGATAATGGTGGGCTGGAATTTCCACCACTGGAATTAAATTGAAAAATTATGGACCCCTAGGTGCAAGTAGATGAGAATATGAGAATATAAACTAGCTGTCCTGGGAAGAAGGAAACTTTTATGGATTGCTCTACCAGGAAGCTGTTTTTTCTTTCTTTCTTTTTTCTTTTTTTTTTTTAAAGCAGAGAGGCTTAAACATTGTGAGCAGATAGACATTTTGTTTTTGATTTTCAAAAAGGCTTGAATGAGTGATGAGCTTGTATTATTCCTAAAAATCATTAAGCAGAACGAGTATTTTAAGCTCTTGATGTGGTTATGGCTCCCTGAAGAACCTTTCATGGTTCGTATTATGATATGTCATTAAAGTGAACCGTAACATCTGAGAGACATTTCTGGTTTGATGGAATATTTGACATGATATTTATTTAGCTCGCAAAAAAAATAGCATGATGGCTCCTAGAGCGTTGGATCACAAAGTGGGGTCCGTGAAGCGTAGGCAGGGGTTTTTTTTTTTTTTTTTTTTTTTTTTTTTTTTTTGGGCAGGAACAGTGGAGGAAAACCCAATCTGCCATTATCAAAAACAAGATATTATTATTATTATTATTATTATTATTATTATTATTATTATTATTATTATTATAGTTATTGGCCTATTTGCCTGGTCAGTTGAACTGAATGTGATTTAAACCACAATTTAAAAAAAAAAGTGAGCTTGGATCTAATGTTATCTGTTGGTGTTATCTGTTCAATCTCAGGCTGTCTGTCGTCAAAGGCCACTTCCCAAAGCTCACTGACTGTGCCCACTTTCACTATGACAACGTCGACTTTGGTTCCATTGAGGTAAGCTTTAATAGCCTTAGTTATGAGTTATGAGTAGCCATCTATAGCATGTCAGAGAACTTTTTTTTTTTTTTTTCGTATGAATGTTTTGCGCTCAGTGATATGTGGTCTGTGTGATGGTTTTGTGGGCTGCAGCTCAACTAGTTCTGCTAGTTGTAGTAATTCACACAGATGTGCCCGTGTGGCATTGAAGCTACCTATGAGCTAAACTGATACTTGATGCATGATCAGGGTATGATGAGATTTATTTATTTATTTATTTATTTATTTATTTATATGAACATCAGACGTCTGAGAGTTCGTCTCGTACATATTCACTAAGAAACGCTCGGCTACGCTTAGCCGTCCTGCGAGCTGATAGTTCCTGCTACTACTTCCCACACACACCGTGCTGGGGATCTCGTCACTCTTCAGGCATGAGTGCCAGCTACCTGGCCTTCCTATTACACAGCATGCCTTTTTTAGGACACATGAGATCATTAATAGTGACTTTACTGACCTGATTATGGTGCTATATATGCATAATTCTCGTATTATAGAGCTTTGGAGCTCTAGGTCTGCTGAGGAGCTCATTATGCTTCAGTCAATCATTTTGTCCCCAGATCATTTTTCAAACCAAATTTTGGAAGATTTTATGCGTTTACAATTGGGGTCATAAGTTTACATACGCCTCGCAGAATCTTAATGTTAATTATGTTAATAATTAAAAAAAAAAAAAAAAAAACATATAGTCCACAAGACACAATAATAAGGAATAATGAATTTACACAAATGAACCAGTTCAGAAGTTTACATACGCTTGATTCTTAATATTGTGTGTTGTTACCTGGATGATCACCGACTGTTTTTATGTTTTGTGATCATTGTTCATGAGTCCCTTGTTTGTCCTGAGCAGTTAAACTGCCCACTGTTCTTCAGAAAAGTTTTGAACAGGATGATCAGTGTAAATTGTTATTATTTTGTCTTCCGGGAAACATTTAAATGTCTTATGTGGCTTCTGAAGGGCAGTACTAAATGCAAAAAATAATATCTTTAAACAAAATAATACCAATTTACACCGATTAATGTATCGTGTTGCCTTCTTGAGCATCAGTGAATGTTTGCACCTTTTGTAATAGTTGCGCACGAGTCCCTCAGTTGTCCTCAGTGTGAAAAGATGGATCGCAACATCATATAGCCGCTGTCGGAAAGGGGTCAGATATGCAGAAAATGCTGGAAAAGCAAAGAATGTGCAGGACCTGGAGGATTTTTCTGAAGAACAGTGGGCAGTTTAACTGCTCAGGACAAACAAGGGACTCATGAACAACTACCACAAAGCATAAAAACAGTCATTGATCATCCAGGTAACAAACACACAGTATTAAGAATCAAGCGTATGTAAACTTCTGAACTGGTTCATTTGTGTAAATTCAGTTATTATTGTGTCTTGTGGGCTATACGTAAAAACGTGTTATGTGAAATGGCTTATTCAGGATGGTACTAAATAAAAAACAAAATGCAACTTTTATGATCGCTCTTATTTGTTTGTTTATTTATTTATTTATTTATTATCATTTTGCAGATTCTGCAAGGCATGTATAGACCCCGACTGTATATTTATTTTTACGATATGGCGAACCAGTAGTACATTTTGTTTACAATATTAAACATCTGTTCATAGCAATTTTTGATCGATTTAGTTTTCTGCAGAAAAATTTCGCACATTGTTTATGATTAAGAAATTTAAAAAAGGAGTCTTGTCAGTCATAATTTTTCTTCATTCAAATCTTGTTCAAAATATTTTCAGGATCGCAACGAATCGAAGTCTTGAGGCTAGTACTGTGAATCGAATCGTGATCATGATGACCGGAGTGTATCTTTACACCCCTAACAATCACACTCGTCATCTCCGAGATCATTATCTATCCGAGCTGAGTCTCTTGCGTAACTCATGCGACTGCGTCGTATAGCTGCATTGCATTCTGGAATGATCGTTGTCTCGTCTGCTTCTTCGCTGGATCTCCTTAATACGGCATTGAACACCACTGGAAAATAGCGTGCGAGGAAATAAGCTCTTGCTCGTTTGTTTTTAGGAGCTAGCATTATCCTGACTATTCAATCCCAACATATTTAATGTGTTTCAGGGTGAAGTTTATCTTTAAAGCTACAGGATGAAAAGGGTTTGGAGTTTCACCTTCTCTTGTAGATAAATAGTATTTCAGGATAGTGCAGAAGAACATTTGAAACGTGGGTTGTGCTGCAGTCGTCTTCCACAGCGCACAGCTCCAAATGCACACGTTTACGTAGGTGTGTCAGAATCTTATCTGAAGATAGAATATTAGTCTGTACTTTTCCTAAATATACATACTGTCTTACTGATGCTGAGCTTCTCGGCAGATCTAAATATATATGTCACCTCTATAATGCTGTAATGGCTCTTTAGCATTTGGGTTGGGGTTTGTATTTTAGATCGTGGTTGGGTGTGTGTCAAGATATGTCAGGGTTAGAGACTTGACGTGGAGGGGGTTCAGTGAGAGAGGACTACATTGCAGTGTAGAGGAGGAATGTCTCCAGGGCTGATGCACATTGTGTCTGACTGACACGCGCGCGCACACACACGCACACTGCATTGAAGAGAGAGCAGCAGTCCATATCTCTCTTTCTCCAACATTTGGCATGAATGCGTTTTCTTGCTCAGAGGTCTGCGTCATGATTTCAAATGTACACTGCAGATTTGTGTGCACCACTATGGAGATACACACACACACACACACACACACACACACACACACACACACACAGATGTGTAATATGTAATGTAGTACTCTGCTCACAGGTAATACTGTTAATCAGACACGAATCAGATAAGAGAAATTCAGGATCTCAGTGTGTAACAGAGAGCAGTCAGATTGCAGTCCCGGTACAGGAGTATTTCTGTCATCTCTTCTTTTCTCATCTTACCTCGTCTTGTCTCGTCTTCTCATCTTATCTCTTCTCGTCTTGTCTCTCCTGACCGCCTTTTCTTGTTTTTCTCTCCACTCCTCTTCTAGTTTCTTATCTTCTTGTCTTGCCTCGTCTCATCTTGTCTCTTGTTTCTTCTCTCAGCTGTTCTCGTTGTCTCATCTTGTCTCTCCTCGTCTCGTCTCATTTAATTTCCTCTAGTTTCTTCTCTTCTCGTCTTCCCTTCTTGCCTTTTCTCATCTCTTCTTTTTTTCTATCCTATTCTTGTCTCTGCTCATCTCGTCTCTTCTCTCCACTTCTCCTCTAGTTATTTATCTGCTGATCTTGTCTCATCTCTTCTCTCCACTTCTCCTCTAGTTACTTATCTTCTCATCTTGTCTCGTCTCTTCTCTTCTCTCCAATTATGTTCCTTATCTTCTTGTCTTGTCTCTTCTTGTCTCTTCTCTTTCTTTTCCCCGTCTCATATCGTCACATTTTCTTTTTGCCTCTTATCTGCTCTTGTCTTGTCTCTTTTTTTTTTCTCGTCTGTTTTCTTCTGGTCTCCTCTCTTCTCTCTTGTCTCTTTTCTTCTCTTCTAGTTTCTTCTCATCTCTCCTCTCCTCTCCCTACTTGAAAATAGTTTGCTCTAATCCTCTCAAACTCACTGGCGTCCCTCTTAACCCAGCAGGCCAGAGCAGAGAGTTAGAGGAAACATTTGACTGGGCTGCTTTTGTTCACTTTGCGTGCCCTGCGCCAGAATGACCACCACTTTCTACTTGAATTTCAGTGCAGGGGGATTCCACCGCTCTGCTTTTCGACTAGTTTGTGCTACAGTTATTTTCCCACTCAGGAGGACGTTTTTGCTCAGCTTTTTCAGGTCCAGGAATTCATGGCTCCACAGTCATGTAGGATCATGATGCACTGTAATTCAGACACATACCAGTCTATTTTGTGGTGTTCTGTTGATCAAAATCAAAAATCTCAGTTTGAGTGCTTCACAGGCTTGGGTAATTAAGAGGAAGCTGATAAGGGCCAGAAGGATGTGAAACAGATTGCTGTGCATGTTGTTGTTTGAAGGGATCTTCCCATTTCCTCTAACTGACTTTTGATTTCAGTGAGTTACTTATACCCTAAAATGAACAGAAATCAAAATTTTTGGACTCTTACCTGTGTGTTTGTGTTTGTTTGTGTGTGTGTTTGTGTGTGTGTTTGTGTGTGTGTTTGTGTGTGTGTTTGTGTGTGTGTGTGTTTGTGTGTGTGTGTGTGTTTGTGTGTGCGCGCATCCTCCCATGTGTGTCCTCCCCATCAGCTTCAGTTTGCTAGCGAACAAAGTGATGCTAGCTGGAGCTCAGCCAATGCCAAAGACCTCGTCTTCCTCGTGCAGGTCTCCTGCCAGGTGAGAGCTGATGTACCTACTGTTTATTTAGCAACATTAGCTATACTTCTCAGCTTTTTTTTTTTTTTAATTCTTTTTTTAACCTCAGTCACTTCTTCTAGCCTCACTCATTTATGCACATGTATTCTTAAAGTCTTCTAATTCTCCCTTTGTTCTCTGTACAATTTTTTTTTTTTAATCCTACTTTCTGTCTCTCTTTGCTCATTTCTCCCCTCTCCTCCTCTCTGTATACAGGGTAAGACATGGACCGTGCGCCGCACATACGAGGAGTTTCGCACCCTGGACGCTCACCTGCATCAGTGCATCTATGACCGGCGTTACTCCCAGCTCCTACCCCTGCCATCGCTTTGTGAGATCGGGGACAGAGTGGAGGTGAGAAGCAAACAGATGGCACCCTTTCCTCCCCCTTTAACTTGCTTCTGTTAATACTAACAGTTATATAGGCCAGGTTGTATGCCATCGGTATTTGGTCATGTGACTAATATGATTATGGATCAAGCAGCGCCTTTGTCTCACGTGTTTACTGTACTTTTGTAAACTCCCTACATGTACACATATCTGATCTCTTCCTTTGAATCGCTTTCTCTGTCTCTCTCTGTTCCTTAGCTCTTTTCCCCCATGCTATCCGAGTACCTGAGCCGTCTCTCCGTGATCGTGGACAGTAAGCTGAACTGTGGGCCCGTGCTCACCTGGATGGAGGTTAGGCCAGCATGCTGCATAATATTTTATTGTTGCAGTTTATGTTAGAAAGAAGCTTAGGTAACATTTATGGAAGGAGTCTCCAGTGTCAGCTCTTTGTAACAGTCAGAGGAAAAGCTGTAGTAAAAAATAAAACACCACTCCATCGTTGATTATTGTCCTATAACAACATGCCTCGTTGTGCTCTATTCCTTACGTATTAGGAGGATTTGGGGAAGAAAGAGAAACATGTTTCTGTTTCCATACATAATAAAAAAAAAAGAGGTAGTGGAGATCCTGAGAATTCTGCATTTCTGCATTTTTTTTTTTTTCAACTTCAGGCCTTAAAAAGTTCTTTTGGCCCCCTTCTATAATCTTACAGAATGTTTAAAGTCATAGTCGTTCATACCTAAAAGTGTATTTTATTATAGTAGTGAAAATTTTTTTGGGGGGGTCGGGGTAAATGCCATAGCATTTAACTAATCTCTAATAGACAGATCTCATATAAGGTGTCATCGGTGTCTTTCAGATTGACAATCATGGCAATCGGTTTCTGCTAAAAGAAGAGGCCTCTTTAAATGTCCCAGCAATCGCAGCAGCGCATGTCGTCAAGCGCTACACAGCCCAAGCCAGTGACGAGATTTCTATTGAGGTAAATGTGCATGTTGAAGAACCCCATTCAACTCTATTATAATTTATTTAGAGGAAAGAACGTAGCATTTATGCAATACCAGTTGTACAGTACTATTGGTAGGGTTGCTGTGTGGTTTCCATTTACCTGTGAAAATCTGAAGGAAGTGCCAGAAAAAAATGCCCATATAGACAAAAATGTCTACACATGATTCAAGTGTGAGGGGGAAAAAAAAGGATAAAATGTTGACTTCAGTAGTTTTCTTATGATTTTTATACTTGATGCTTCTCTTCAGAATATTAGCATAATAGTAGTTGGTGGAAACTTGGCAAGTACTGTTGCTGAAGTTAGCTAAACGTTTAAAAGAAACCTACAGGTTCGTCTTTTCAACATTTCTTCCCAGGTACCTGACCGGGTGTTTTTTCAGAGCTTGCGTCTCGGCCTGATTCTTCACTTCCACACTTTGCTGTTCTGTCACACACCTCCTTTTCTCTTCTCTTCTCCTCGTCATCACCATCATCTTCCTCTTATCTGCTTTATTCTTGTTCACTCCCCAGTCTCTGCTCTATATAGTGGCTCTTTCTGGGCCAAAGAACAGGGTCACCTGGCACATTTTAGGACTCTCTTCTCTTTTTTTTTTTTATTCTCTCTCTCTCTCTCTCTCTCTCTCTCTCTCTTTTATTGTGTCTCCTACTACACCACTACCTCTTTCTTTCTTTCTTTAACTTCCTGCAACTGTCTCTCTCTTTCTTTTTGCTTCTTGTCTTTTTCTCATTCTTTTTCTCTTTAATGCTCTGTATCAGCCTTTCTTTTGCCGTCTGTCTTTCTTCTACTCCCTGTCTTTTTTCTCTCTCTTTTACTCACTCCTCACTTTCTTATACTCTCCCTCTGTCTCTGTCTGTTTGTTACCCTCTGCTTACTCCTTGTCACTGCCTCTCCTTCTTCTCCTGTCTGTCTCTTTACTACTTCATCTTTTGTCTCTTTCTCAGTCTCTGGTTCTCTTTGATTCCTCTCTCTGTTTGTCTCTCTCTTGCTTTCTGTCCTTCTCAGACTTGTTGTATTGCATATTTTTCCTCTTAATTCTTTTTGTGCAATTTGTTTTTCTCTCTTTCTTTATCATCTCCCCACAGTCTCTATTTAATCCTTTTTTAATCCTTTCTTGTCTCCTTTTTCTCCTCTCTTGCTTAAACTCTCCCCCCGTCACTTTCTGGCGAGAAGTGGACACTACTTTTTTTGTTGCTTAATTCCTTATCTGGGTCAGGGAGAAGTTCCTGGGCAGGACCGGGCGTGTAGTGGAGCATTTTTTGGCTCAGCTCACAGCTGTTGTGGCTGGATAGTTTGGTGTTGTGTTTTGTCTACAAGCTCCAGATTCATGTGTACGGATGTTGTGAAGCTGTGTTACAGACGTTTGTATGATTTGTATATACCACACATGTAGCTGTACAAATTCTAGCCTGGTAGTTTACAAATAGCGTCTCAACTTGATTATCAGTGTATAGTTGACGTTCTAGCTGAAGCGCAAACATTCACCTATAACCTAAACAACTCTAACTGAGACGTTGTCTCTGGTTTTGAAGGTCGGTGATATTTTGTCTGTGATTGATATGCCACCCAAAGAGGAGACCACCTGGTGGAGAGGAAAACATGGCTTTCAGGTACCAGCTTAAAACATTTGAATGCTTAGATCAACCCTGGTTTTCTCACCACATGTAAGAGAAGAAAGGTTGTAGCACAACAGTAACAAATAATTTTTTGACCTTGAAGTATGTGAAAGAAAATACCTTATGTGCTTTTCAGTAAGAACAGAAATGACGGTGTACATAAAGGCTTCGTAGTAAACATTGAAATATAAATGTTACATAGAAGAGGTTTAATTTAAATACTTGGGTATCGCATTGGACCTCCAATTAAAATATGATGCACGTATTTGTCCAAGACTAATAAAAATAATTATAAGGCCATAAAGGCAGTAGGACATTTTTTTTCTCACACGTTGTGGTCTTACGGTCTGGTCTCATCATGTATAATGTCATTTATACAAGCAAGCTCTGAAGATAATGGATCAGAAGTCAGTGAGGTGGCTATTGCATTTTTCATTTATAAAAATTATTTTTTATGGTATAAACAGGCTCGTCCCAGAAATACTAAGTCGAACACCGATTTTTACCTTGATAAAGTTTTACCAGTGAATACACAAATAGTTGTATATTCACACAAATGTTCCAGTTCCTACTTGCATTGTTTGCATGTAAAAAAAAGTCATGTATATCAGATGTAAAAAGTCTACACACTCCTGTTAAAATTGTAGGTTTTTGTGATATAAAAGAATGAAATCAAGATAAATCAGATCTTTTTTCCACCTTTTAATGTGTTATTGTAACAAAATTCATATGAAAAAAACAAACACTTTAGGCAAAAAAAACAACAATTACCCGGTTGCATATGTTTGCAGACCCTTTTATAATGGGACATGTGACTATGCTCAGAATTAACCAATCGCATTCAAAAGTAATCATCATACACATGTCATCAGTGAAGTG
>CM040996.1:5709500-5851688 GCA_022985145.1 Pangasius djambal | reverse complement strand
AAAAAAAAAAAAAAAAAAAAAAAAAAAAAACATTAAAAAGAAAACATACAGATGTCCTTATATCGCCCCAAACCATGTGGCAAAATGTGTTATAGACTGATGAGACCAAGTTAGAGAAGCATGGTGGTGGTAGTATCATGCTATGTGGCTGCTTCTCTTCAGCTGGGACTGGGGCTCTAGTCGAGATAAGAGAAGGGAATCATGGATAGCTCCAAATACCAATTTTGGCACAAAATCCACAGGCATCTCTTAGTCAGCTGAAGCACAAATCCAAGTCAACAAAAAGGAATGCCTTCAGAAGATGATGATCCAGAGTGAGCCCAGATCCAAATCCTATCGAAAAACCTGTGGAATGACCCGAAGAGGGCTGTGCACAGAGGTCCCTTCACAATTTGATTAGTTAGTAGACTCTTATTCAAACAGACCGAGTGCTGTACAAGCAAAAGGTGCTTTAACAGTGTATTAGTTAAGGGGTGTACACATTTATGCTATTAAGGGTTTTTTCTGTTAATTTGTTTTCTTCTCCCTTAAACACTTCCATTTGTTTTTCACTTGAATTTTTTTTTTGGTTGTGATATCATAATGGTGGAAAAAGATCTGACACAATTTATCTTTTCACTTTATATTATAGAATTTTTTTACATCACAACAACAAAAACAAAAACTAGAAGCTGTTGCATTGCATGTAAAATGCTAAATAAATAAACAATGAACCATAGGCTGTGCTGACTGATCCCCACCACGCTTCATTCATTGTTAATCGTGTTAACATATTCAGATTAAGTGTTCCATTAAGCGAGATCAGATCCTGATTCAATTATTTTCTTTTTATCCTGTAGGTTGGCTTTTTTCCCAGTGAGTGTGTAGAGCTGATCAATGAGAAGATGCCTCAGTCTGTCAGCACTCCCGCTGCCAAGATAGGTACTGCTCACCATTCTTCACTCATCCATCTTTATACGCGCCATCATTTGTTCATAATTACTAATTGCCTTTATTGTTATAGTAGAGTGTGATGCAGGCAGCTCTAGACCTGGAGTCGCCAATGCGCCTGGTTCATCTTCTCCCACATCAGGTAAGAGTTGTATACAGTACCAGTTGTTTCTGGCAACTCTCTGGTAAATCTCTCGTTTGATTTCGCTTTCTGGTTGCCTTCCAAATGCTGCAAATTGAAATGTTCTTTTGTGACATTTAGTTGGAATGTTTAAAAAGGCCAAAAACTTTTTTTTTTTTCCTGCTAGGCTGCATTCACAAGGACTTTTTGATATCCATTAAAGATAAACCTGATGAGAATAATGCATGGAGAATAATGCATGGAAAATAATGCTCTGTTGGCCATTAAAAATGTACAAGAGTTTTGACAGAGTGTACCATTATGTGGCAATAAGTCAGCCAGTAGGATAGCTAATCTGGGCAAGGCTTCAGTCATTCACATAGATTTTGAGCAAGGTGAAGAAGACAGTAACTGAAGTTTGGCACAGTGGGTAGTGTTGCCTCACAGCTCCAGGGTCCCAGGTTTGATCCTGAGCTCGGGTTCCTGCCTGTGTGGAGTTTCACATGTACTCCCTGTGACCACATGGGTCTTCTCTGGGTTCTCTGGTTTCCTCCCACCTCCCAACAACATGCCAGGATAAAGTGGTTACTGAAGATGAATGAATTCACATGCAGAGCTGTACGATCCAATATGAAACATCTATAAGCCCAGTCACTATGCGCACAAGTATATCGGATACAGTGGCCAAGTGATGCACAACACTGCAAACATACCACGGCAGAAAACCAAATCCGACAGCACATGCAAATACACACTACCACAGTATCGTCAGAAAACAAAAAACAAGTTCGGCAACAGATATAGGGAAACGACGACAAAAATGTTTCCTCATGACGTTTCCAGGCAAATTCTGGAGAACTAGAGACAACAGAAGTATTTGTCTTAAAAACGTTACTTGATGCTAAAGCAGCACATCCAGCCATGGGGTTGAAGAGGTGTTGAAAGCTTTTTTTTTTCTTTGTGATTTAACGGTTTTATTGAATAAACATAAACAAATATTCTTAATATTCTGGTATAAGAAAGCCAAGCCCCACAGCCTAGATGTGCTACGGTTAACAAGCAATACTTTTTAAGACAAATACTTGTGGTCTTTGTGGTTTTTCTGTATGGTAGTAGAAAGAGGATTGCCTCTCAAATCTCCTCAAATCAAGATGAGGAAACATTTTCATTGTTTAAATTATTCTGTCGTCAGGTTCGTTTTTTTGTGTTTATTTAATATTGTGGTGTTGCAGATCTCCTGTATTTGTGTTTTTGTGTGGGGTATGGTAATTTCATAGTGTTAGACATCTCTCTGCCACTGTGAGCCCAAAATACATTTCACAATACAGACCATCACTGCCTGCAAGCAGGCCTATGAATATCCAGCCATGCATATCCATGCGTATTTTCTGACAGACACCAAAATTGTCTTGTGGACGCAGTCATAGACCACTACAACACTTTTGCTGTTGCAGTGCATTTGTTTATAGGAACTCTGATTGTTCTGTATGTTTCTTCTCTCTGAGCACTGTGCTGTATCTTTAGACTATCTCTCTTTTTCTCTGTATCTCTTTCTCTCTCAGTTTTTCAGCCTTGGTTCCTAAGACTCACTGGTAACACCTTTCGAGTGGAAATTAACACGCCTTCTTTCTGTTGCAAAACAAAGCTCTCCTCTGGCTTTCCCTAACGTTTTGTTTTGTCCTTAAACCCAATCGAAGTGTGTAACTAGGATTTAAGCCATTTATACAACGAGCAGATTGCGTGGAGAGCAGGAGTGGGCGGCCGAGTGGAGTAGGCAGAAATCATTATGAAACATCGTGACTATTTCCCTCTGCTCAGGCATCTCGCTGTATAAATGAGAAGCTGTCATTTTATCTTAATCCTGATTTCTCTAACTCAATTCCACTGATGCTCACTAGGGATTCTTCACCCAAAAATGCTATTAATGAGCAGGGGGCCAGCAACCACTGTCAAAATGAAATGGTTGCCTGTTGGCTTTTATTCAGTGTTGGCATTTTAGGATGAAATATTCTTTTTTTTTTTTAATCGTCCTTTGTGTACACCTTAACTACCAAAGGCTGACATGGATTAACACTACACCTGTGGTATCACTATCTGGTGTATAACGATGGCATTATGCATATACATACTCCACATACAAACATTTTCTAACACTGACATTATGTACATTTTGAATAGTCAGCAGTCGGCCATCTCTTCTTCACTTGTCATTGCATTCTAGAGAGCTAAGGCTAAAAGAACACACATTTGCTTTATTATTCCTCTGTCGCCCCCTTTTGGCAGTTTCCAAGAAGCACGGCAAGCTGATGGGTTTTCTGCGAGCCTTCATGAAATCCAGACCCAGCAAGCAGAAGCTGAAGCAGAGAGGCATCCTGAAGGAGCGGGTCTTCGGCTGCGACCTGGGAGAACACCTTCTCAACTCTGGACAAGATGGTATCGAGACACACAGGCTTCAAATGTGACATTCACCATTGCTCAGATTGTTACATTCAGACTTGAATGTGTTTGACATTTTAGTTCCCCAGGTCTTAAAAAGCTGCTCGGAGTTTATTGAGAAGCATGGCATTGTAGACGGCATCTACAGGCATTCTGGGATTTCCTCCAACATCCAGAAACTGAGGTCTGTCTGTCAGAAATGGACTGCTGGCACAACAAGAGAATGTTTGATTTATACTGTGGTCCAATTTGTTTGCAAGTTACTGAACTGGGAAAACCTGTGGGATTTCACTGCGGCCGTGTTCTTGACTGAAAATGTTTTTCCCAATAATATACTCTGACATGTCTGCTGTAAGAAAACAACTATATGTTATCAAAATTTTTATTTTGGCTAGTTTATAACCTGGCCTTGGCTGTCTGCCTTTCAAAGATCACACTGAAGGAGCGACGTGTAAGGAGCCAGCTCAGAATAAGCTATGTTTTCTAGCTGCGTGTGATTTTTTTTTCTTACCAAATCCAAGTTGTTGGATAGCTTTGTGCCATAGCAAAATAGCCATAAGCCTAAATCAATTTAGTTTGTAATCAAAGTCAACGAAACCCCTGCACCATTGCATCATCAAAACAGAGACAATTACACAATCTGTACTGATGACAGTGGGCGAACTTTTAAAATGTTTAAATGAACTAATAAAAAGAAACGAATGACAAGAAGTTTAGCCAATAGAACAGAACTTTATGCTTTATTTCCCCACCGATGTAGCAGACCGTGAACAGTCGAGTCGAGAAACAATGATGAGGCTTATGTTCAAGTGACATCATAAGTGACGTGCAAATAAGACGCCAATTTCAGTTCAGGAAGTTCTGTGGTTTTCAGAACTATATATACTAGAAAATCTCAAATTTTGACCATGTGAAGGGTTTTCCCTGGCTGCCACATATATATGATAAATTTTAAGAACCTGAAGTTTAGATACAGAATGTCTGCTCTTTATGTTCAGTGATAAAGGATGATATTATTAATGTCATTATTACACCACATCACTCTTGTATTTATATCTGTGCATGTTATGGGTCACCTACTTAGAGTCATGTGGTTATAAATCCAAGTCATGATTAAAATGGGTCAGTCTCATTCCCCACCCAACATATGCTCTATTTTGATTGGGGTTTAAGGGATACTTCTGACGAAACTGACCGCTTCCATTTATTAACTGACCTCTTCCATTTATTTATTTTTTTTATGATGTCCAGGCATGAATTTGACAGCGAGAATGTTCCGGACCTGACGAAAGATGTGTACATGCAGGACATTCACTGTGTAGGCTCCCTCTGCAAGCTGTACTTCAGAGAGCTGCCCAATCCCCTCCTCACCTACCAGCTCTATGACAAGTTTGCTGTGAGTCTGCTTTTTTTTGTGCTTTGGTGTGCTGTACAAGCATAGTGCCTGGTCTGTTTAATTGTAAATATAGAACTTTAATTTAGCGGGTGCTCAGTTTGTGTGTATCGGGTTTGGATTTGTAGGATTGCATGGGGGAGATGACGGAGGATGAGCGCATGGTGAAAGTGCACGATGTCATCCAGCAGCTTCCTCCGCCTCACTACAGGTAGATTGCTGGTGCTGAATTTTAAAGCCCCTGGATCGAAATGTATAAAACTGCTGTGTGATAATGACCACTTTAACCAAGTGTAGATTGGAGAAATGTGTATTCTTCACTACAATTTAATTAAACATTTTAAAAACTTACATATTCTCTCTGAGAATATGGAGAAGTGTGTAAGTGTGCCACATTGCATCACGATTTACCCCAGAAGCTGTAGCTAAGAAGCTAATCATGAAAATAATTTCATGGATTTTAAAAAGCTGCATCCAATCACAATCTCACTGTCTGCCGTGCTGCTGATCATGATGTTGATAATGATGATGCGTGTGTCTCTCAGGACTCTAGAGTACCTCATAAAACACCTGGCCCGTCTAGCCACCTTCAGTGAAGAGACCAACATGCACATTAAGAACCTGGCCATCGTCTGGGCTCCAAACCTGCTCAGGTAAACATTAAACATCCAACATTTTCATTTCATCAAGTAATTGATTGTAAAAATGCTAACTTTTATTTGTACATCAACTGGAGAAAATTAAAACAATATAGACATATAGTATTATTCAGGGAAAAATATGTATTACAATATAAACCGACTAAATACAGAGTAAAGGTCACAAGTTGTTTAATTGAATCATTTGCTGGAGATTTTATATGATCTTCATTCTATTTATACTTATTAGAACTGTTGGTTTGGTTGTAGTTGGAGGTATAAGGTGTGCCTTTAATATGTTCAGAAAAGGGCTGTTACAGAGAACGAACACTCAGTAAAACCTATCCTGAGGTGTTCTACTTGTTGTGTGTGCTAGATCCAAGGAGATCGAGGCAGCGGGGCTCAACGGTGCTGACCCGTTTAAAGAGGTGCGCATCCAGTCTGTAGTGGTGGAGTTCTTACTCACTAACGTGGAGGTGCTCTTCAGTGATTCGTTTACCTCAGTGGGACGGTTTACTGCAGGTACGTTTCACCTTAATCATAACAGATCTAATCTTTGCATCTTTACTTCTATGAAGAAAGTCAAAAACTCGTTAAATGTGATGGGTTTTACCAGTCTGCCACTCGTATCTTTTCATGTAGCACATACGGACTTCATTTAACAGCGCAAGAAATGATGTAAAAGTTCCCGTCTTCGCTACTGATTTCTAAACATTGCACACTGAAGCTGAGCTTTATTTGCGGTAGTATATGGTGAAACAGGAAGTTGCAGCCTGTGTGTTTCCATAACAGCAGGTGGCACAGAGCGCAAGACACCACGCCAGCCTCCGAGAACACGGTTGGTTAGTCTGCAGGAAGCGCGGGGGGAGGCCCCAGAACCTGGCCCCACCTTTCCAGACCTTGATGCAGACCAGCGGCGTTTCTCCATCATATGACACCATCCAAAGCTTGGACTCATTGGCTATAATAATGGCTCTGATACCCAGAATTCTGTGTTTTCTTTATGGTGCAGAGTGCATACTTTGCAGTTTTTAGCCCTGCCTATTTTTTATGTGAAGGATTATTGTATTGTTTACACCTGAAGAGATCCAGGCATTGCAAAGGCAGCTTTGACTCTTTTGTAAAGAATGATTTATGTTTGTACTGTACAGTCTGAAAAGGCAACAAAAAAAAAAAGATAAATAAATTCATTTTTGACCAATTTCTAAATATTTGGCTGTAGCCAGCTTGTCATTTTAATGCTATTATTTCTATTTATAGTTTTCAACATTATTAAGAAGTTTTATTTCAGAAATCAGTGGGGAAGTGGTGTGGGTCAGTGTTCAGTATTGGTGTTTTTGAGACAAACGAGGAAGGTAAATGATTTATATCTCAGTTTTAGTGTGTGCTTTATGTTTGTCAGCTTTGCTTATTTGTGCATTACTGGATTAAAAAAAAAGTCAAAATCACAGTAAGAATTAAATTTAGGCTTCAGAGCAAATTGTTTCAAAACCTTTTGCTTTTCCTTTGTGTACTGTTCCAAGCAGAAATTATGTGCCTATGTTCATTGTTTATGCAAGCTTTGAGTGTGATCTTTGAGCATCCAGGTTAGGCGACCCTGGTTTTGTACGCCTGCTTGCTATGTTGAAGAACTCTAAAAGGCTTTTGTGCAGTCGTATGGAATCAGGATGTGATCATCTTGATGTGTCCTCACTTTCTTAGGCTTCCCTATGGCTCTCTGTCTTTTCCTTTTATGGATGAAATCAGCTTCCATTACAGCTGCCATTACAGCTGTTGCTCTTCGGCCATAGCCTTCTCACTTTCTGCGTTGGCCGGATCTGACTCCCACTCTTCTCTCTTTCTCTCCAGCTCGGCAATCCCTGACCAGGCCCAAGTCCTTTGTATCCACCAGGCTGCTGTCTTTGGAGGAGGCTCAGGCTCGTTCCCAGGCTCCTCTGCTCCTTCAAGGATCTTCTCACCCCCTACAGGATCGCTTCCACACCGTGCTGGACCTCCCTACTCACAGGTGAGGCTGTCTGAAACAAAATAAACCATGTTTGCTACTTAACACACATTGCTACTCTTCTACAACCTGTAAGTCATATCCTTCTCTCTGTGTAGAAGGAAAAGGGGACCGAAGGTGCGGAAGGCAGCTGGAGGGAGCTGGAAGACGTTCTTTGCTATCGGGAAACCTGCAGGCTCAGGCCGTCGTAAGCCCATTCGGATCACCTCGCTGTTCCAGCCCGCTACCTCTCACGCAGGTACAGATTTACTTTAAGGATGATCCATGGGGATCAACGGTTGGGTTGAACCTTTATCACACATTATGATTATAAGAGTAAGTTGTAAGAGTTAACTGTTTTCTGTATAGACATAGCCCTAGTTTAGACTGCCATTCCAAAAAATTTTCTTTAAACCAAAATACCTTTAATACTCAAGCCTGCTGCACCATAATAAACTGAAGCCTAAACTCAATGGAGAAGTACAAGAGAAATATAATCCCACCAAATCAGTCATATCAGGTGTAACGGTACTTTAATGGTAAATGTGAATGTGTATCCTGGGAAAATACAGTTTTAAAAAAATACAGTGCAAAACTAGAGAAACAAATGTGATCTGTCAAGCATGCCTTGGCTAATTGACTACTTTTGTCATTGGAAGCAAATAAATTTTTTATTTATATATATATATATATATATATATATATATATATATATATATATATATATATATATATATATATATATATATATATATATATATATATATATATATATATATATATATATATATACACACAGTATAATGTGCTGACATATCAGTGTTGAAGGAGAATCATTACTGTGACAATGTCTGTGCTTGTGTCATGCATTAGGTTGCAGAGTGGACAGTGTCACCCTGAGGTCAGCCAAGAGTGAAGAGTCTCTTTCTTCCCAACACAGTGGAGCAGGTAAGAACAAATTATCTCATACAATGAAGCTCATTTATTTAAAGAGATAATTTGCCTGAAAAATTAATTAAAGCTTTTGAACTAGTTTGCCAATATGTTATCTAAGGTTGTTAAGGTCATTACAGTATTACTCAAGGTCATTACAGAAAGTACTCTGTGTCCAGAACAGTGTATTAAAGAGTATTTTGTAACACACTATCCCTTATGCTCAGGTCAGGGGAAGCTGCAGCGCTTACGAAGACCTCGCTCCAGCAGCGATGGTCTCTCTCTGGCTGCCTCCATGGACCCTCAGCTCCTGGCTCAGCCACTTCCTTCACAAATCCCACCTAGCCGCTCCTATGACAGCTTGCTGCCTGATGAGGCCCGAGACACTAATGACGACGAAGATGATGAAGATGATGAGGAGGGAGTCTACATGCTGCCCGATTTCTCACAGGAACCTGCCACATCCTGGATGGCTGAAGACGTGGCTGACTTTAGCCCCACCTTCCCGGATGAGGGGCCAATTGGAATCGGAAGCAGTGGCCCTGTTGCCCCTGGTGATAGGGAATCGCCGTCTGCGGCCACTCCTCCTCCCTACCGTTGTCTGAGTCGCCAAGGGCACGCCCGTTCTGGAAGTCAGCGTTCAATCACAGAAGATCCAGACTCGGTGCTCAATCAATCAGAAGCAGCAGCACGTAGGAGTCTGATTTTGGCCGCAGCCGCTCCAACCCAGCAGGTGTTCTGTCAGCATAGACCTCCTGCTGTTAATACCCCTGCCTCCAACACCACCCAGCCTGGAGATCCCAACCTTAGTCCCTCCCAAAGCCAGCCCACTGCCCCGCCAGCTCCTGTACCGTCTGCTCAACCTCCACAGGAAAGGCGCTCATTTACAAAAAAGGTGGTGCATGCCCTTTCACCGAAAGCACCAAAGTCGCCTCCACTGGACATATCTGACCCCATTGCCATCAGTGTGCCTGCCAAGGTGAAGTTCACCCATAGGGAATTGTGTAACTAATTAGTTTTAATAAATTATGCCACTCTTGATATTCGTACAATTATAATGGCTTTACATTGACCATGAATAAAATATTGTCTTGTTTTGTGCCTATAGATGGACATGCTTATGCAATAGTCACAGCAATGACTCATTACCTTTCAGGTGCTGGAAATGATTGGCGGGCGAGCTGGCGAATTGCAGTCCGGGAACACCGGCAGTGGACCTTCCCAGCCACCCCAAATGATATCTATGCTGCTGAAGTCCTGTGACTTCCAGCTTACAGAGAGCTGCCAACAGGAGC
Source organism: Pangasius djambal (assembly GCA_022985145.1). NCBI lineage: Eukaryota > Metazoa > Chordata > Actinopteri > Siluriformes > Pangasiidae > Pangasius > Pangasius djambal. The sequence goes on along the minus strand of CM040996.1, from coordinate 5,841,961 downwards.
TAAGCAGCAAATTTGGCCAAGAGGTTAAGACCAGAGGCCCCAGTGAGTCATTCTGTCCCTGTGTTCCAACCTCATATCATGTCTTTGGTTGTGGAGGATATAGATATTTAAGTTTATGTTTAAACTCAGTGTTAAATGTTTGTGAATAGGGTCTAGGGTCCTTGCAGAGTGCATAATTAGTATTTCCTTTACAGGGCAGCTAACTCTATCATCCACATTTATGCCTAAATGCAACAAGTTTTATTATTATTGACTCGCTGAAATATAAGCATGGGATTAATCAAGGACTATTGTCAGTATTGGATTCCTAACTGCTAAACTCTGTCTTTGCAACTCTCTGCTGTCTCAGGTGTTATTGGTCCCACTGGTGCTCCCCTGCCCTCCCAAAAGCCCCCACCTCCTCCTCCTAAAAACCCAGCACGCCTCATGGCTCTGGCACTGACCGAAAGTGCCAACAAAGCTCTTCGGCAGGGTGCCTCTCCTCCCTATCGTCCCCGCCAGGCCGGGAGTCCCCCTGATGCTGACATCCGTTTCCAGCGGTCCCTGTCTGCTGACACAGGGGCTATGCTCTCCTCTGATCCAGACCAGCTGTACTCCACTGTGCGTCCACTGTCTGTGTGGATGTCTGAGGGTGGAGGTGAAGTTAACACTTCTGAAAAGACTACAGACTTGGCACAGGAGGAGGAGCCAAGATCACCTCCAGGCCAGGTATGTGTGAGTGTGTGTATATATATATGTGTATGTGTGTGTGTGTGTGTGTGTGTGTGTGTGTATATATATGTGTATGTGTGTGTATGTGTGTATATATATGTGTATGTGTGTGTGTGTATGTGTGTGTGAGAGAGAAAGAGAGAGAGACTGTGTGTATGAGGGAGAATGAGTGAATGAGTGCTTGTGCTCATAAAATATTTAGAGCTAGTTCTTGAGTGGCACAATAGAAAAACGTTTGCCCTATCGTCTGGAGATCGATAAGTTTGAATCCCGACGAGTTCCGGATCCCACAGCCATCCGTGGTCAGGAGTCAAGGGAGCAAAATTGGCTGTGCTCTCTGGGTGGGAAGGATGGCATACACTCTCTCCCCTATCAATCACAGCAACACTAGCTGTGAGCACGTGACTGTCTGTGAGCTCAAGCATGTGAAAAATTGGCCGTGCTCATGTGGGAGGGATGGCATGCACTGTTTTACCCCTGTCAATCACAGCATGGCATACACTGTCCTTCAGCTGTGTTACGCAATTCTGTGTTATGTGACGCAGCATGAGCAGCAGTTACGGCTGCAAGATACAGTTGGTGGCTTCACGTGTCTTGGAGGAAGCTTGTGTTAGCCTTTTTCCTCCCAGGTTGGAAGCTGTCGTTTTATAGGGGAGAGCTGGCTGGTGGGTGGGAATTGGCCAAGACTAAATTAGGGAGAAAAATCTGGTTAATGCCAGACTTAAAGCCACAGTCAGCTACTTGAAAGTCTGGCTTAGTTATGTGTGTATTATGTGTGTTTGTTTGCACGACGTATGCCTAGGGTGTAACCCACTCACACTCCTTGTGCATTACCGCATAACAACTGACCTGGTCCTCATGGCCATCTTCAGTTGCAGCATCTATGTAGTGGGGCCTCTGTCATGTGGTTTCTTGGTTCTTGCATATGACAATTGAGTTCTCATCGGCAACAAGCTTCCATGGTTCTGCTATATATATATACCCTAGTAGTCTTAAAAAATCCACGATGTGTTGAATGCAGCTATATCACGTTATTACATCAGTGTATTGCTTCTTTGCTTTTTAGGACACAGGTACGCTCTCCTCTGATGCCTCAGTTTCTGACTCTGGAACATCTAACAGTGAGCTGTCTGCTGGTAGTTCCTCTGGGGACAATGAGAAAACTCCAAACCCCATCTACAACCAGAAGCCACAGCTACCTGCACCTCCAAATCAGACTCCTAAATCCAGCCCTCCTGCTGCTAGCGAGGTTCCCTCACAGAGGAAACCCCCAGCATATGGCAGGCAGTTCTCTGCTCCACACCTCCAGCAACAAATGTCAGGCACTGAGTCCAAATCTCCCAACCAGGCTCATTCCCAGCTCCTGCATTCCAGATCAGAGAGCTCCCCCTTGGCTCACATACATGCCTTCCAGCCCACACGCCCCAAGGTGCCCCCCAGGCCATTAGATTCTGCCCCACCGAGGCCCCCAATCTCCAAGACTGACCGACATGACTTCACGCGTCGCTCCCTGGATGCCGGTCGCATCCGACGCATGGTGGGACCGGCTCAAGGCAACCCACCACTTTCGAGAGCTTTTTCTGAGCGCATTAGTAGCACATCAGATGCACTGTCTCGCTACCATGCAGCCAGATTGGCCAACCAGGCGGCACAGGTGACAACTGCTCAACCCCTCATGCAGCAACAGCAAGCCCAGACTTCTCATATCCGACCTGCATTCTCATCTTCTGAAGATCCCTCCAACATGGAGAATTTATACTATGAGATTAGTGCCCCTGATCATCCACCTAGCTACTCTCAGCATAGCTACCAGAACATGAGGTTAGATGTGGATGGCAACTACCGGCTTTCAGAGCCAGCCAATCAAAGGCCCCAGTCTAGGGGTCACCACCCGCCCCCCTACTCACAAGTGCCAGGATCTGCCAGGGCTCCTCAGCTTTGGTCCTCTGAGGCCACACGTGCCTGGACTGCAGCTCATTCACACTCCTCCTCCTTCTCTCATTCTCATTCTCACCGTCATTCTCACAACAACCCACCAGGTCCTCGTGGTCACCCTCGGCTGCAGCGTCAGACCTCCTCCTCTGTCAGGCTGACTCGCAGTGAGCTGCACCCCATCCCTGCTGCCACTGGCTTGGGCTCAACTGTGGGGCTGGTGCCTTTGTCTGTGCACCAGCGTAGCCTACACTGTTCCATGCGCTCACCCTCCTCCAACCTCACCGCCTCCCAGCTACATCCATACTTTGAAAATGGGAAGGTGTGTTATCGCTATTTTGAGACATCTGGACATGCGGAGGGACCACTGAGCCACCTTCAGCCATCCATGTCAAAATCACATCAAGCCTATTCATCCCAGACCTCCCCAGTACAAGCATATAACCCACCCTCCAAAGATGAACCAATTTATGTGAACTACCCTTTCATCAGCCCTCCAGGTGCTGGAATGAACGCTAAGACTTGGACCACCACAGACCTGGACGGAGATGTCCACCAAGGGGCAGAACCTGTCACGCACCCTCCTGAACAATCTACAGAGGATGAGCAGCAGTCCCCAGACAAAGCTCTAGATCAAGAGTGTCCCACAACTAGTTTTGAAAGCCCTACCCAAAACGATGGTGCCTCAGATTCCAAGGCACTGGAGATGCCCACAGCCTCTGATACAACGCACTTTCGCAGCCACTCTGACCCACAGAGCTCAAGCATAGAACCCAGTCAGGCCCTGACCGGGAAGGACATTGCTTCGCTGTTGATTGAGAAGCTTGCAGAGGACGAAAGAGAGGGTCTAAGTGTGGCTACGTCATCCTCTGCGTCTTCCTCGCCCCATGTTGAGTACCCCCCTAACCCATACCCCAGCCAACATCATAAACGCCCACCACCTGCCTACAACCCAGGATCCTCTCGGGGTCATTTTGAGGGCCAAGGTCTGCCACGAGAAGGCTCAGGAGCTTTTCAACGCCAAGATCCGATGCGCCGTTCTTCCAGTGGCCAGTACAGACAAGCCTTTGATGTTATGCCATCTGGAGACCAAGTTCTTAAGTTTTACAGAAGCCAAGACTTTATCCCAACCCTCCAGGGAGAAAGCACAACACCGAACCCCTACCCGACAAGACCTCACTGTCAGGATTCCACCAGTCATATCTTTCAGGCTCACCCAGACACACCCCATTCCTCTGCTTCTCCTTTGGTGGCCTTCTCAAACTTGGCACTAAGCACACCAAGAGGATATGGGGCTCAAATGGAAGTTAATCCATATAACCAGTACCCGTACCAGGCAGGTCCAGTGCTTCCCCCCTATCCCAATGCTCCCAGGAGGGATGTGATCCTGGATCCTGCTCTTCGACCTCCAGGACTTCGGAGCCAGAGGGACTTGAACCGGCAGGGTAATCTGTCTGGTCCCAACTGGTCCATTCACACAGAAGGTCAGACTCGCAGTTACTGTTAAAGCACAAACCAATGGCAATGGTAAACATTCTTTGGACTGGAAGTGAAATCCATTGGGAGTAATGTCCTAAAATAACCCCACTGCTGTGCTGCATAACTGGACCTTTAGAGTAAAGGAAAGAGAAGTGGACAGAGAGGGTAGGGCATGATGGTTAAGAAAATCAAAGAAGTGAACCATATAGTGGCTTAGATATGTAAACATTCCAGTAGACACTGTGTTGTCCAGCAGAGGGCGTCAGAGAGTTGTATGGCTGCTGTCCCTCTGAAGGGAGTATCAGGTATTCTGCATGGTGGAGTTTTTCTGCTTTAGGTACTTTCTGGGTTTAAGTTTATTGCTAGAACACTAGGTGACAGGACAGAGAGTGGTGTACAGGGAAATAAGCTTAGTATGTCTTTTTTTTTTTTTTTTTTTTTTTTTTAATGCTAAAATAATTTGATGGTAACCTTATGCTGCTGGCTGGTTCTAAAGAAGTGACTTGTTTTATTTTGCCTCAGTATTTTTCTGTTTGTAGCAGTCTGACATTTTCATTTTTACAGCTTTTTAAGTTAATTTAACTTCATTACAAAGAGCATTTAAGATAGTTTTTGCTGTGTTTCAAAGATTGCAAAGAATAGGAATGTTACTATAGTTTTTAGTCATTGGTTTATGTGTGTGAGAGAGAGAGAGAGAGAGAGAGAGAGAAAGGGCATGTGTTTTCATTTGTGAATGGGTGCTTGTGTCACAGTAGTCTTCTATGTCCTGTGAAACGTACATAAAAGAAAGTGAAGGAAACACTGCCATGTGCTTAAGGGATAATGTGTATGTGTGCATCTGCGTACATTTATGTGTGTGTACTGGCATGTATCCATGTTTATGGAAGGTACTGCACATGTAATGAGTACTGGATGTGGGATTCATAGCTGAACTGTCATCCGATGTGCTAATCAATGCATCAGTCATTACATTAATGGTAAATACAGAGGTTTCCTCAAACAGTTGCGCTGTAGTTTTTGCTGCATGGCCCATCAAAAGTTTTAGGACATCTTGTCTTATTATTATTATTATTATTATTATTATTATTATTATTATTATTTAGATTTGGAGAGGTGGGGAAGTGCTTTGTGTAATGAAAGCCCTGCCCAGTCACCTAACCTTAACTTTAAGTCAGTCGAGCTGCTCTGGGAGGAGTTGGACAGAAAGGTTTGTGTCATGGCGGAGCATCTCTGATGAATGCCTGGAAACACAGACTGTTTAGTAAAAAATGTGTATGCAGTAGTTGTAGCTGTTTAGCATTTTTTTTTTTTAGACAAACCTATAACTTATAATTAAATATTTTCTTAATTATTGTGGCAAATATTTACACAAGATATTTGTCTTTAATATGTTTTATTACTGCAAACCAATAAAGAAAATGCTGTTAGTGAAACATTGTGAAAATCTAGATGTCTCCAAATTTTTGATGGGCAATGTTTGTCCAGTTCTGATACCTGTTGAATCTGTTGTCTTTCCCAGTCTGAGGAATTGTTGAAACCTTCTCACAAATCTGTGTTCACACAATGATTATATTACCACAACAAAAGTGTGCAAAGTGTATCAGAGGTTCTTAGTTCTTAGTTTAGTTCTGCCACTATAACACCTGTCCATCTTCCCCCTCGAAACTTTTGTTATCTAAATATTGGAGCCAAGTCCATTAGGTAGTTCTTGCATACTGCCAAAGTTTAGTTAAGCAGAAACAGGGTTGGGCAGCTCAACACTACTGTAAATGCAATATGACAATGTGAGGATTCCTTAGGGCAAATGAGCTCCTGGTGATCTACCCTTAATTTAAACACACCTGACTCTAAAATTTAAGCATGTCTGAAAAGTTCTCCAGTGAATAGATTTGGGTGTGATGGCTTTTTAGGTTGTGTGTAATTTCTGTAGGAGGGTAGCTCTCCAGGAGCATAGTTGCACACCTCTTAGGGTGGAACAGGGATGACACCTGTAGTGGTTTCCTAGCAACGGATGCCTTTCCTTGAGCACTTGTTTCGTAACGTGCCGAGACTTGAACATTACCTCTTGAGTCAGTGTTAATAGGGATACATGAGCCTTTAATTGCTTCTTTCTCGTTAGCAGTATGTCCGGTGTCCTTAAATTGCTGGCCCTAAATGTTTAAGGTGAATACATTGCACATTTTTATTTTTTTTTGTTTGCTGCTCAGGAGTGAGCAGCTTTGTTGAAGTCTTTAAGGTACAAAGTTTAGTTGTGTGTGTGAGCGTGTGCATGTGTGTGCGAAGGCTCTTTTGTCTTTTTTATCCATAACTATGCAGTGAAGTACAAGGGAAGATTTCCTACAACATAGTAACTCTTTACTCCAAATGTTATGTATGTATTCCAATAGATGTGTGCGCGTGTGTGTGTGCGCGTGCGTGTTGGTTTATGTGCTTTAAACCTAAACATCCTGTTCAGTGGTCTCTTTTTTGCCTTGTAGCACTTTGCAAAAGGCAATTCACCATGTTTTGTAATATTTACCAATGTGTGAATTAAAAAAAACTTGGATGCATCAGTCATATTTTGTGTTTGTGTGATATTTTTTTTTGTAACACAGTGCTTTTAATTTCTCAAATCTGATTGGTCAGAAGGTGTTGATTAATTTTCTATAACAGCAACTCTGATAGTAGTGCCAGCTGCAAGACAAATCATGTTTATATTAGTGTGCTTGTTGTAATACATTGTTTCTATAGCAAAAGCTTACAGGGACTGACAGCATGTAATGTAACAAAAACATGAATTGATTTTTAACAAAGAAAAACGTGTAATTTTTCATGCTGTGACGCTTTCTGTAAGGAAATGTTTAATATTTATGGAATGTTTATGGTCTCCAGTGTCAGCGCTTTGTAACAGTAAGTTACCACACAGGAAAGTCTTCAGGACAGAGGATTTCCTCTGTAGTGTGTCAAGTTGTGTTTTTCTTTGTCCTATTAACTTCAACATAGAGGAAGAAAATGAGGCTTGTGAGGGAACGACTGTTTATAATTGCTGGAATGTAAGAGATAACAGGAGCTAATTTTCTCTCATGTACATTCCACAACATTATAAATAATTTTAAATGGTAAATGGTTTTAGCCTTTAACTGGTTAAAAGTATGACATGTTGGTCCTTAATTTTGCCAAATTGCTATAAGAAGAATAAACACTATGTGGTGTACTGTTACTGGAAAATAATCAAGTTTGGGGCATCACACTAGGGTGTCGTGTTTTATACCTTATTTAATTATAGCATGTTTTTAACACATTCACAAGTGATGGGTGGAAACGCTGTCACTAAACTTGAACTCTCGACCTGCAACATTTTTTGTCATGAAGGGAGGGAATTACAGACCTATTGTATTAATAGTTCTGAAGCGCATGACACATACTCCAGATATGCTTTCTAACCAGAATTATTCATTATTAGACTTAAGTCTAAGTTAGTCTTGGAGAAGAAAAATAATTTTTAAAAAATGAACATGAAAATATATTTAAGTGTGTATGTGTTTATATATATATATATATATACATTACATTAAACTCTTAACCCACCTGCCTAATACTGTGTAGGTCCCATTGTGCCACCAAAACAACTCTGACCCGTCGAGGCATGGACCCCACAAGGCCTCTGAAGGTGTGCTGTGGTATCTGGCACCAAGACGTTAGCAGCAGATCCTTTAATTCCTGTAAGTTGTGAGTTGGGGCCTCCATGGATCAGACTTGTTTGTCCAGCACATCCCACAGATGCTGGATCTGATTGAGATCTGGGGAATTTGGAGGCCAAGTCAGTACCTTGAACTCTTTGTCATGTTCTTCAAACCATTCCTGAACAATTTCTGCAGTGTGGCAGGGTGCATTATCCTCCTGAAAGAGGCCACATCAATCTCATGTTCAAAAGTAGTTATCATAGAGCTGTCATCAATGAAACTACAAATTAGTAAATACAAATAGTTTTGACAAATAAATTTCCAAAAAGTGTTTCCAATTAAATGTACCATGGAACACCATGAAAGCCATCATCAACAAGTGGAGAAGCCCTTTCTCACAAAAAACATCTAAGCCCGACTAAATCACCCCAAACCATGTGGCAAAATGTATTACGATCTGATGAGACCAATTCCAAAAGTTGTAATAATTCCAAAAGGTATGCTTAGTGCCAAAAAAGCACATCAACAAAGGAACACCATACCCACTGGGAAGCGTGGTGGTGGCAGTATCATGCTTTAGGGCTGCTTTTCTTCAGCCAGAACTGGGGCTTTTAACAAGGTGGAGGGAATCATGAATAGCTACAAATACCAGCTGATTTTAATGCAAAACCTTCAGATATCTGCTTGTAAGCTGAAGATGAAAATTTCACCTTTCACACAGTGAAATGACAGTGACCCAAAGCTTACATCCAAATCAACAAAGGGATGGCTTAACCAAAAAAAGATCAGTGAGTTGAATGACCTAGCCAGAGCCCAGACCTGAATCCAATGAAAAATCTGTAGGGTGACCTGAGCAGGCTGTGCACAGGAGATGCCTTCACAATTTGATGGATCTATATGTACCACGCTGATAGACTCTTACTCAAAAAGACTGAGTTGGTGTAATAAAAACAAAAGGTGCTTCAACAAAGTATTAGTTTAGAGGTGTGCAACTAGGTTATTGTAAGGTTTTTATTTTTCTTTTGTGCCCCTATAAGTTTTGCTTGTTTTTCACTTTATTTGTATATTTTGCAATTGCACATTAAAGGTGAGAAAAGATGTAAGATCTGACATGATTTATCTTAGCGTCGATCTTTTACTTCACAAAAAGCTGCCATTTTAACAGGGGTGTATAGACTTTTTATATCCGTTGTGTGTATATATGAAAACCAAGCTGTCCTCACAGCTTATTACTGAGTCAGTATTAAACTCTTTTTGCCATTCCTTTGGTGCTATAATAATAACCTGCTATAGTAGGTTTTATTTTGTTTTCAGCTATAACATGAGCATGAGAGTGGAATTTCTTTCTATATATCCTAGAGGAATATCCTGTAAAACTAGTTAGCCTCTCCGTCACAGGATCCACTCCCAGATACACACAGATATGACTAAGATTATACACCTTCATTATTCGACTCCTGTGTAGAATCAGGTATCGTACTTGTGTTGTAGTTTCCTGGGTGTAACCGTCACTATGGTAAAAGTCCTGTTACATACAGAATAAATAAACACTGAAGTACCAGTTTGCTTTTATTAACACAATTACAACAGTCCACATATGCAAACATGTAACTGATTAAAACATAGCATAAATATATATTACTATAAATGTACAATTGCCATAAGAGAAAAACCCTGAAATGGACTGTTCTTTCAAAGAATGTAATGAAATCTATAATGAAAACCCATGACAGTTCAAAAGGAACAAAGACATTATCATGCCAGTCAAACACAAAACACATTGCAATCACTAAGCAAACAGAAAACTGTAAATGTTGTGCAATCAGAGTTCAGTATCAACGTTTGCAGGAGGCAGAAATGGCGAGGTCATATGTGGCATTGTTCCAAAGCCAAGAATGCTATAAATGAACAAAATCTAGCAGGTACTTATTACACTGATAGATTTATTTTGTAAGCCACATTAGCACTGTTGGTTGAAAAATCTGTTTAATGATGTTATTCCAGGAGTATGAAGTACACAATTGTAATCAGCAGAAGGAAAAACTGAATGGGAGAGAGAGAGAAAAAAGACATTAGCAAACATCTTGTTGCAACTTCTTGCAAAAATGTGTGTATGTATCTAAGTCTTAAGGAAGAAAGTTATTGAAGCTCCAGTCAGTCCTGAAATCATGAGTCAATTCGAATTTCCTGTTAAAGAGCAGAAGAAAGGCATGTGTGGTGGCCTGGGAAAACACTTCACACAGAGAAATTCTGATATAACAATTGTGTGGTCCTCATCAACAATAACTTCAGCTGACCAAAAAAAAAAAAAAAAAAAAACAGATTTCAGTAAGTAGTCATTTTTCCAAAAAGTAAACCAGCGTTCAGAAACCATGTGGGAAATGTTTTTTTTTTTTTTTTTTTTTTTTTTTTTTTTTACATTTCTTCAGTTTATTGGTGGATGAAGGCATTCATTTATGCACAGCTCTCTTAAGATCCCACTACAGCATCTCAGTAGGGTTGAGGTCTGGACTTTGACTTGGCAATTCTAACACCTTGATTTTTTTTTTATTATTTAGCTATTCAGATGTCGATCTGCTGTGGATCTGGCAGTTGGTATGAGGTGTTTGTGGTGACGCGCTGTGTTTTGTTTTCACCGAACATCTCCACCTTGGTCTCATCAGTCCAAAGAATATTGTTCCAGAACTTTTGTGCTTTGTTCAGATGCAATTTTGCAGTCCTAAATCATGCTGCCATATTCTTTTTGGAGAGAAGGGCCTTTTCCCGGGCCACACTTCCGTGAAAGCAGTACTTGTTCAGTCTTCTTCTGATTGTGCTGTCATGAACATAAACGTTTAATGTGCTTACAGAAGCCTGTAGGTCACATGATGTAGCTCTTGGGTTTTTCTTTATGTCTCTGAGCATGAAATGGTTTGATGGACTGAAACTGTTCAGATGAAATATATTTATGTTTTCTTAAAGTAGAAGTGTCAAAGTATTTATTCAAAACCTGATTTTTCATCATTTTACACTGAATTCCACCACATCAAGATCTGACAGGTTTTCCAAGACCACCACACATATATACTGTATTTTAGTATCTTAATCTTGGAGCTAGTCAGGAAAAATAATAATGTGACAATTACAACTCCAACACTGACAGGTAGTGCTAATTCCTGTTAAAGAAATGTATCCTCAGGATATTAACATTTAATACTGTACATTGGAAATTATTATTTTTTTAATAAAAAAAAAAAGTCTAACACTCACCACAAACATTTGCACGGAAAAGCCATACCAGCTCACAGACCAGGTATAACGATTTAACATAGACTGGATGTAGCTGAAACAACCCTGCAGGAAAAGGAGCAAATAAACTCACTTCAAATACAGTGTAAAGCAGGAAAAGTCTTGCTCTTGCCTTTGGCCTCTACTAACCTCTAAGAGATAGATTAAGATAGCGGATATATTAAGCATATAATGATCATGAGGATAGACAGGCTTTGCTTGCTGTAAACAAATAGGCCTGGACCTGAAATGGTCTGTAAAGTTCTGGTATTGCCCACCTTGCTGAATATTGCACTGTTCTGGCCAAGCTTGCAGCCAGTTTGGTCAGCAGCATCAAAGCTGCTCTGACGTTGGCAGCAGCTGATAGGCCAGGGGTATGAGGTGCCATACATCTGCATGAAGGTGGAATTGTACTCTACCCAGTCCAGTGGGCTGTCTGTCCCACAGCATTGAGCCTAGACACAAAATTGATATAGTATTAGAACATTGAAAGAACATTAGAACATTGACTCCTTCAGTAAACTCAGTGTCTAGAACTTAATTAATACCAGATATATTAGAATCACAATGCGAAATGCTATATTCGTTGTCTTCAATAACTGCTTTATCCTAGTCAGGGTCAGAGTGGACCCAGAGTCTATCCTGGGAATACTATGCATGAGGTGGGATATACCCTGAATGGCATGCAAGTCCATCACAGGGCACCACGTACACACACATTCACACTAAGGCACTTTAGTGTAGCCAATCCACATTCAAGCAAGTTTTTAATGGGGGAAATAATGCTGAGCAGAAAGGGGCAGGCTTATCAAGGTTCGAGCCCACACATTGTTGCTCCATTGCTTTGGAGTCCAAAACATTAACTACTCAGTTTATGGCATGCTCTCTAAAATGTTACAATACAGATTATTATTATTATTTTTTAACCCAACGTGTGCATTAAGAGCACAGACGCTTACATATGTGTCATACTAATTTTGTTGAGTCTGATGTTGTGGAAAAGGTTTGACTTTTTGATGCATGAAGTAAAGACATGCCATTCCACCACTGGTGTTTATAACATAAACATAACTTTGTGTGAGTGAACAGTTGAGCCTGGCTCTTTCACAACCAACAGTATGAGCTACAGAGACTTGTTTAGGGTGATGGATCTCTTCAGGATCTCACGAAGCTAAATCATTAATCTACAGCCAATAAATCACAAACTGCAGGATTTTTTCTATTTGAAATACTGTATATACTGATGTCATCTGTATGGCCAACAGAGTAAGCTCAATACAGGGGACTAATAGTTAAAAAATGGTTTCCATTTATACCTGACTGATTCAGTGGAAGGAATGAAACACTTTGGGACATGCTGTTATAGGAAAATAATCAGTTTCAGGGTGATAACAGCATCACACTACCCTGGCGGGAAAAGCACATCCCATCATGTTTATTCATCTGATAGCACAGCAATTAGCCAATGCTAACAATTATTTTCTTAATTAAGGGGCAACATACACTCTTTATTCATTTTGATTACATTTAATGTGATGGAATGTCTGCAAAACAAGTTATTTCCTGTTATCACTTACGACAGCAAGAAACAGCCGTTCCCTCACCAGCCTCTCTTGAAGTTAATAAGACTTGCTTACGCAGCTTGTCTTGAAACCGCAAAACCCTCTGCCCTGAAGACTTTCCCGTGGCAAAAAATAAATAAATTACAGCTTTACCTCTGGCTGTTGCAAAGCACTGACACTGGAGACTCCTTCCAAAAATGATAATTAAAAACATCACCTCATAGAAATCAACAATTACACACTTAAAAAAAAAAAAAATCCCCGGAGCAGATGTATTGTGTGGAGCATCTTCCACACAAGTCCCTGAGTAAGTATAGAAACAATAACATATTGGAACAATTGCATTAATATAAACCTGTGATTTGCCTTGTAGTCAGGTCTACTATCAGAACTGTTGTTAAAAATTATTATAACTTTTGACTAATCAGAATCGAGCAATAGTATAACTTGAATCATTAGTGCATGATTATCTTCACAAAGCTGATGCAAAAATAATTTGGTTTAATGAGCATGAAACCTGAATTATCAAACTGCAGAAGAAATCATGGTCCCTTTTTATGCACTGGAGAGAACAAAGAGAGTCTGTATGTAGCAATACTGAACAAGATCCTGGATTTATTTTCTCTCTAATTTAGTCTTAGCCAATTCCTACCCACCAGTCAGGTCTCCACTATCATTCGACAGATACCAACCCAACTTCCTCCAAGAGACACATAAAGCCAGCCATCTGCATCTTTTCGAACTGCCATGCCTGCTGCGTCACAGGACAGCTTAACACACTCAGACAAAAGTGCAATTCGTCCCCTTCCCCTTGCATTAGCTCAGAAACACCCATGATTGGCTACTATTCCCACATTTCCAGTTTACACTTAGTAAAATGGTACTTGGACAGTTAAAGGGATCTTTGCTTCCTAAGGTGGTCCTATTTGGAACTCTCTTTGATGGAGAAATCCTCTGATGTAGGGTTAAACATTGAACCTTTAGGGGATTCCTCTAAACGACAAGCCAAAAAGCTTAACTTAAGGTTTTTTCTCCAATATACAGAGTACCCTCTAAAAATGTTTTATCTACCCTGCTGAAAAATCCAGCTTTTTCTGACCAGGAGCCAAGCTGGTTGAACTGGTAGACCATCATTGCCAGATGTTCTAATAGAAGTCCTGGTAGAAAGGAAACAGCTTCTGAATTACCGCTACTAATTCAACATCATAGACAAGTTATTTTTAAGATTTTAAATTTACAGACATTTACTGAACAATTTAGTGAAGTAATAAGGAAACTGGTAATTAACAGCTGGCAAAGATGGTCTACCAGCTTAACCAGCTCAACCTGAGTTTCGGCAACCAAGTCAGATTTTCAGTTTTTTAGATTTATTCTTTTTAGAGTATATAGTTTGTGGAAGAGATGTATTGCATCTCTCACAAAAACGCTCAAATCAATTACCCATAATTTGTATGTTTATTATAAATGTGTACATTTTCTACTTTTATTGCATTGTTTCCAAACTGAGAGTTTCATGACTAGTGCACACAAAACCTGAAGTGTGTATAACGAAAAAAAGGAGGGGTCAAACATGCTGTGTCAAGCCTGAGTTGAAGAAAATCCAAACTAATGTTGCTCAGTTGTGTGAAAAGCCAATCCACAGTGAGTTTAGTGTGAAATTCACCAAAACGTGATTAGGAATGTGGCTCATTACAGAGTAAAGGCAGAGAATTTTCCAGAACAGGATGTACTTACATCTAGCATTACTTTGTTCCAAGTACTAGTGATCTGCGTTCCTCGGTCACTGTTGTCTGCGTAGTACTTCAGCATCTGGCTCTTCACCAAGTTACTATTTCCAACCAGCTACAAAGCAGAGAGACAAGGACAAATGGATAGTTCAGCTGAAAATACTAACATGGCTAAAAGTGAATGAAAGGATTAAAGCTAGCATAACTGTTAAGGCTTTTTATGAAGTTCTTGACAGAAAATATTAGCATTAACCTTTTGTTAACATTTTCTTCAAAAGAATTAGGAATAAAGATAAGGAATAAATTATATGTTACAGGGACCCTGTGTTTAAATACTGTTTATTGTATGCTAGGTCGCTTCCCCTTTGTGAATCCTGCTCCCCTAATGTCATGGGGCTTTTTTTTTTTTTTTTAATCTGAAAACGTTTGTAGCTGACAGAGACTACATAAGATATGTCTATTTATGTAGACATGTTTTAATTTTTTCAACATGTACAGCTAAATAGTATTTCATAGCTAGCTAATTAGGTACAGTGCTAACTACCTGGCTTGCTAACTAGCTTGAAGAGTAAAGTACTGAGGTTATGCTAGCTGTATTAAGAGTAGTCGCCTAGAGAAAATATGAATATGACAAATCAAATGGTATAATTTTAAAGTATTTTATTACTCTTTAGAATTTATCAAGAACTACACAAATGTACAGGAGCAGACTGTCAGACTACTCATAATTTCTCTGGGTGGGATTATCAGTAATATCTTCCAATTTGGTCTTTTGCCAGTTCCCACCCAGAGAAATTATGAGTAGTCTGACAGTCTGCTCCTGTACATTTGTGTAGTTCTTGATAAATTAGTATTATTATGCTTTTATTAGCACGTCTAACCATTTTTAACAGAATTAAGACTGACACTAAAGTAAGAAGTGATGTGTTACAGTGAATGTCTGCTCCTGTACACTTACGTAGTCTCTGTTGGTGACCGCTGTGATGCAGGATGCACATTCGAATAGGAAGATGATGAACATGAGGATCAGGTACTGTTGAACAAAGTAAGTCATAGTTTTTCAGATATGTTTGCAGTTTCATCATTAAAAAGACAATTAGTCCTTTTGAGATCCGTGACAGAAACATACCGCCAGTATGAGTGACCTTTTCTTTTTCAGAGCAGCGTAGATGCCAAAGATGGCAGTGCAGAAGTAGGCAAAGCCAGTGAAGATGGCTATCCAGGCTGCTGCAAAGATATCATCCTTCCCCGATACGGCAGCTATTGGGTACAGTTTATATGGATCTACAGCCACCCAAATGGCTAATGCAAATAACGCCAGTCCTGCTGCCTAGAGTGGAAATAAATATTTTCACCCAATAATACAACTGAACAGAGATCACCTTGCATTATCTTATTGATTAAATGCTAACATGCTCTTACTCTCATTCATTCATCCACTCAAGGATATATGTGTCACATTTTGACATTTTCTCTATATGTTTCTCTTTTGCATATATATACACTACTGTGCAAAAGTCTTAGGCACCCTATTTATTTTAGTACAAACTTTGTTATAGATTTTTATTTTATGACTTCTACATTATTGATTCAGTACAAAAACATTTTAGATTCCAAACATTAGAAAAATGTTTGTATGTCAGTAACATAAGAGACCACTTTTCAGACAAAAAAACATAATGAAGGCTCCTGGGTTTTGCTGCAAAAATAAGAAGCAAGTGTGACAGTCAAAGTCTCCAGAAGAACTGTGGCTGCTTCTGCAAGATGCTCAGTAACACTTACAGCTAATTTCCTTATAAAACTGCACAAATTGTACCAGAGACTACTAATTTCTTTTTTAAAAGCGTAGGATTGTCACACCAAATATTAATTTTGTTTAATTTATTACTGTTTACTGCACTTTATAGTATTTTTTTTAAGTGTAGAAACATTTACTTTCATTATTTTTGAAGGCATCTTTTCTTTGCATGTCCCTAAGACTTTTGCACAGTACTGTATATCTCTACCAAAGTAAAATTATAGCATGTTAAAATCTGGCTACTCCCAAAAGGGAGAAAGTCACATTTAAAGATTTCATATCAATTCCACTAAACGATGCCTCACCTACCTCCACATTTGTAATCTTATTTATCTACGGAAAAACATTACTGCTAAATTTGAAAGAATTATAAGTTCACAATGGGAAATGAGTTATCATTCTGATTTTCAGCATCATTCACATCAGTCTTTTTCTCATTACCTGAGGTAAAAGTCAATCATGGCATTGTCATCTCTTCACTTGACAAATCTGTGTTTCTTTGGAAATAATCACTTAATAATTGATTCACTCATCAGTTCTGTATTGTTTGCTAATTTGCCTGTTATTAATGTCTTTTTAGTAGGTCATTTAAACTTTAATTTAGTTACCTAAAGTATATATTTTCTTGTCGTTTTGGTGAGGGAAGTTTTTGTCCAGTCTCACATATAATTTCAATGTATGCTGTGGTTGTTCAGTCATATAAGTCAATGAACAGAAGAAATCATAAAATTATTTTCCATATATTATATCAGGAAAGAAAGTCGACATAGCAAGACTGAAATATGTGGATAATCTCTGAGCCTTCAAATAAGAGGGTCAAGAAGAAAATTGAAAATTACAATGGGACATTAATTATATAATTACATCAATATTGTATTGTATTGTATCACTATAAACATAACTATTATCACTTTATTATTATTTTATAGACTTACCGCTGCAAAGACATTCAATAGAACAACAATGACCATCAGAGCAATGATGCATCCATTTGCCATGGCTGGAGTGTCTCCGTAGGTCTTCTCACGGTGGTCCAAAAAAATCAAATGATATGTGTCACAGCTTACTGCTAAAGAAAACTTGAAGCCTGGGATCACAGGATGGGGAGAGGCTTGATCTGTTTACGCCATCTGCTATTCAGCGGGAACCAGGAGGAGAAAAAGTAAGCAAACCAGTTTTGCCTCTATTCTCAAAATCATCACAGCATTTTTCTAAATCTGGGTTGCGGTCAGATCTGTTTGTTGCCTTGTGTTACCTGGACAAATACATTTAAACAAAGTTATTAAGAACTGTAGGTTATAGTGGTCAAGTGATGTCCAATTTATAATTAATAAACAAATGTACATTATTTCTCTCCAAATTCAATATTCATCTTAAATGTGTACCTTTATGAATAAGGGACTATAATGTGGGAACAGACTAACAACAAATGACATAAGACTGTTGAACATGAAGGGACGTGTTTCTCATCCCGAGACTGAACCTGTTCCACCTGTGCTGACTCCTGAACATTTGTTCTCATAACATCAAAGTGACTTTCTATGTTTATCACTGGGATTAAATTACAGTGAGAATGGTAGCACTGCCATATTATCTTCTACCAGTCTGAAATGATCAAATTTACCAAACATTCTTCTTTCTCTATCTATTTTACTGAGTTTTGGGTTTGTCAGTAGTGAGTCATATTCATACCATATCAATTAAAAGCCAAGTTGGGAAGACAAAAAGAACTAGAGGGCATGTCTTAATTTGCATTATTATCTGGTCAAAAGGGTGAGGCAAAACATATTTTTAGCTTGGTAAAAAGTATTTACAGTCAATGTCTCATTTATTCCTCTATTTATTAAGATCAAATCTGCTGTAAAACAAAGCTGATTTCATTTCATTGTATTCATTACTCATTCATAATCTAATAGTGTCTTATATAATAGAGTGCTTATGTGATTAAACATACTACTTTTTAAAAATATTATAATGCAATTGCATCCAAGTCTGAGTTCACCACCAATGTTTATTTAATCCCTCATAAGGGACTTATCAAAGAAAATAAAATTTATAACTGAGACACAATTTGATACAATCAAACTGTTACTATTGACAAAATTAGTATGGTTCTCAAGAAGGTTTTTTGATTACAAGAACCTTCTAACAGTAGGATTCTACTGTAGGTTGTGATTCTTTTTTCTCCTGATGAGTGGTAAATATCTGTATCTAACATAGTTTCACTGTAGAGTTTAATAGAGAGGTATCTGATTGGTTTCTCACATATAGATCACTCCCGTATAGATGTATGTATGTATGCTTCTACATTTTTAGACCTATATTGAGCAATGAAATACTACAAGATAACTTTTACTGCTTTAAGAGCTGTTTCTTTTTGTTTGGTTGTTTGTTTTATTGCTTTAAGCCAAAATTATTGATATAGCACATTTCATACCCAAGACAATTTAAGGTGCTTTCCATAAAAAAGAGAGAGATAAAGAAAAAAAAGGAAAGACAATTGAACAGGAAAGTTTTCAGTCTCAATTTAAAAATGTTCAATGTTGGGGCACGTCTGAGACTCTATGACTATCTTAGAGCAGCGTAAAAGCTAAAATGCACTTCTTTGTGCTTAGTATTTATCAAAATGACTAGTTCTAATGACCTAGTTCTAAAGAGTCCTGCTAGGCTCATATCGCTTAAGCATATCCAACATGTATGTTCCTAATCTGTGTAGTGTTTTATAGACAAGTAGGAGTACTCTGAAGTCAATTCTGTACCATAGAGGAAGTCACTGTAGGGATTTAAGAATCAGGAAGATGCGTTCCCTTCTCTAGTGAGAACGCAAGAGCTGTTTTGTATCAGTTGAAGTTTCTTGTCTTTTTGGGAAGTCTGGTCAGGAGACCATTACAGTAGTCAACCCTACTAGAAATAAATGAATGAATGAAGTCTTGTTTTGACAGGGAATCTCTGATTTTGGCTGTATGTCTAATATGATATGAATGATGATAGATATAGTAGAATAATAAGTATAAATGTATGTGTATGAGCACTATAATCACTTCTTTTCATATTGATACAAACCTGAACTGAATTGATTCACTGTCAAACAAAACATATTGAAATATCATGTACATGGAAAATAGCTTGATATCTCTAACATTTTTCATTCAGTTGGAGATTTCTGGGACAAATGTCCAGTTAACAGAAAAAATAAATAAATAAAGCACCAAACCAATGACATGAGATCTCACAGTATAGCAATTCTGACATCTGCTGGAGATCTCAGTCTTTACTTCTATGTTCTTTGTTTTTTGTAAGTAGGTGGCTGTTAATCATACTGGTCTGTGTTTGTACTAAATGGTAAGCTGGGAGGGTTTCTGCTTGACTGCAACTGAAAACTGGTTTGTGTTTGTCTATGTAGTTCTCTGTGTACAATTCAACAGGTATTCCGTCATAGAGTGACACAGAGTTAGCGGCATAGTCCTACTGACATCACCTGAACAGAACATATTGGCCCTTATGTTGTAATTTTGTTGTATATAATTTAGAAAAGTCAAAAATATTTTCCATGGAATTATTAGAATCCAAAAGTTGCACAAAATATGGCAAGGATAAGTACCTTCTAAAATTATTGCAATATTTTTCAAATTAAAATTTGCCCACCTTTCAAACTACCAAGGTCTTTATGAACATTTTCACTTATCCACTACAGATGTTTAGATTATCTACACTATTCGTATATTTCTGGACCTGGATCACCAGAAAGCACTTATAGACACAATGCCACACATTTCAGAAAGGGTATATAAGGTTAAGGGTATATAAAGAGAGCCAACAAACTAAAATGGTTACAGATCCACACAAATGAAAAGCATCTAGGAATGTCTTATTTGATATTATTCCATTCATTCATTCATCAGTAACTCCTTATTCCAAGTCAGGGTTGTGGTGGATCCAGAGCCAATCCCGAGAACAATGAGAACACACCCTGAATGGGTTGCCAGTTCACTGCAGGATAAATAAATGAAATAGAATGGCTAAAAACATATATACTCTTTGCCTTTCTCTGTATATTGCACTTATAATGTTAATCTAATGTTATTCTCACATAAGTCAGTGAAAAAGTAAGAACCACCAGCAGAGTTTAAGCTATAGAAAGTTGTTTGGGTATCGTGTCAAAAAACTGTTCCTTGTCTTACTTTTGTTTGCTGAGAGTAATTATCTACACCATGTAAACTTTAAACGCCCTGAAAACAGTTTACATTGAATTAGTGCCAAAAAACGTATTGACTAAGTGTGGTATCTTATGTCGTACTTTGGCTCAGCTGCATTATGATACAGACAAATTTTGCTGCTCCTGTGTGAAGGTGATATACATCTTAGCTGCTTCAGTGAGTGCTGAAAACTCTACACAGCATTTTTCTGCTTTGGGAAACACAAGATTGATAGATATTTGTGGTGGACACTAGTTACAGAGGTTCCAGTTGTGACCTTTTAACAGACTTTGTCAAAAGAATGGAAAGGAAACTTTCAGAAGATCAGGAAAAATCTGTGTTGGCTCCATGGAGATTTTCTTGGCTGTCAAGTGGATTTAAGAACAGGCTTGTGGCAGCGCTGGAACTTTATGAACATTTCCCATTAGATATAGCTGTCACTGGAGGAACTAAGTCAGCAAATGCAAGGCTCGCTTCTGCTGTCTGTGGATTGAAAGATGAACAGGAAACAGAAGGAGAAGAGGAGGAAACCGATGAAGACACTGATGAGCAAGGGGATGAAGATGAGGAAGATGATGGATCAAGTATTAACCTATCTGCTAAGGTCTCTGTTAAGAGAAAACCAGTTGTGAGATTTATAGCTGACTTTGCAGAAGACGGTCCTGACTCTACTCCAGTGCTTTTCCACCCTCAAATCCCCAATGTCCGCATTTTGACAGTACAGGGAAGTTCTGGTCTTGCTCAGGACAGCTATGATGTATTGGTGGTCCTCACGACAGAGGTTCACCAGGAGGACCATATGAAGCTCACCATGGAGCAATGTGAAAAGAATAAGCCCTTGTATCTGGTTAAAGCCAAGCAAGAAATGGATCTTGTCCGTGAAAATCTGGCTGGACCCTGTAAGACCTGTGCATGGGAACGAATGAGAGCTCGCACTTTGGAATTTCAGAAGAAACACAAGGCAGAATTTGAATCAGCAGAGAATGAAGAGCAGCAACAGACTTCCCACGGTCCTCTTCCTCTACACCAAGGTATTAAGCTCTGGGACCCTGAAGAGATTTCAGGAGTTCTAGTGAAAGCTATACCTGAATTGCGCAAGAAGGCTTTCAGTCAGTTTTTGGTGGATCTCACAAGAGAATTTAGCGGCCCGAAAAAAGAGAGCTATGGCACAAGGTAAGTAGTCAATCTATGAACTTAAAATGATTTTAGCAAAGTCATATTTTCTGGGATATCGCTGAAATCTGTGTCCCACATCTCTAATTTTATGCATGCATTTTCAATACATTTACCCAACAGACCCCTGGTAAGCTCTGGTTTTAAAAACAGCAAGATAAGCAAGGAAGACCTAGGCAGAATCTCTGTGGTCTTTCAATCTCAGGATCTCACTGACCAACCGTCCAAACTGCTCTCCATTTGCAACGCCCTTGAGTACTTTCGTCTGGATGTGGGTGTAATAGGGGAGACGGGTTGTGGCAGCTCAAGCCTCTTCAACACCCTCCTGGGTCTTAAGAATGGGGACAAGGAAGCTTCCCCTATTGGGGTCTTTGAAACCACAAAGAAGCCTCTGACACATCCATACTCAGAATACCACAATGTTCTTCTGTGGGACCTCCCTGGCTTGGGAAGCGTGGAAGATTTTAAGACTGCATCTTCTGGCTCCACACTGCACCAAGTTCCTCCAATACCTCCAATACCTCCAATACCTCCATGTGATGTCTACATCCTGGTCTCACCCCTGAGGATCAACCTGGGGAACCTCCAGCTATTGAAGCACCTTTTGTCGCAAGGAAAATCTTGCTATCTAGTGCTGTCCAAGGCTGATTTGATTGAGGAGAAATCAACTGAAGAAGTGAGGAGATGGACTGAGGAGATTTTGGATAAGCTAGGTCTGAAACAGAATGTCTATCTGGTATCTGCACTTCATCCAGAGACCTTGGATTTGCCCAAAATGAGAAAGACATTCAATGATGCATTAGAAAGCCATAAGAGAGTTGCTCTGGCCAATTATGTGGCAAAACTATTGGAGCAGGATGTGTTTTGGAAGAGGGTTGACCCTTGCAAAATAAACTGACTTCATGCAATGAGTTACTTTTACACCACTTTATAATGTAGGGCTTCATGCAAAATGATGGTACATCATAGTGTTTAACTTGATGCAAGTCTCTGTTGGACTGTATAAAGAAATGAAATTCTATTCAGTAAAACAATCTGCTTATCATGTTGGGAGTGTGTGTTTGTACTGGATCTTCCGTGTGTGTGTGTGTGTGTGTGTGTGTGTTTGTAATAGAACTTCAGAAAAGCCTATCTAACATCTACAGTTTAGCTGTAGCATTTACAATTTTGCCCTCTTGCCATGACAGTTTGAGAGACACCTGAATCCTGCTGGGCTCAACAGAAAAGTGTTTGATCAGGAGATCATGAGATCCAATCCACAACAATGGCGCATCCATCCTTGGCTGGGGGCCAAGTGAGCATAGTTGGTCATGCTTTCTGGGTGGGAGGGATGGCATACTCTCTTATCTGTGAATCACATAAACACTAGCCAATTGTGGGTGTCTGTGAGATCACATGTCCGGCAAAGGGCAGAAAGCACTTTCCCCTGGAGTGTGTTTTGCTGCCCTGTGACACAGCATGGAAAAGATGCGGTTGGCAGATTTCATGTCTTTGAGGAAGCACGTTACACTCAGCTGTTTGATTATAAATACAAACATTTAAGCAGATTGCAGTTAAAAATCTGCTTAACCAATTCACACTTTATCATTTATGGAGTAAGCCATCCTATCCACTGATATGCTAGGGTAAGATTTTGTTTTTTTTCTACCTGCTAGGATTTTCTTGTTGGCAATGGTAGGGTCAAATCACAAGTTTATATTAATGCTTTCATAATTGTTTCTGTATTAACAGCTTACTCATAGTCCTTTATGGCGGACACTCCCCATAAAAGTAATTTTTAAAAAAAAGTGTGTAATTATTGATGTTGTAAAGTTTTCTGTGAGGAGATTATTGAATGTTTGGGAAGGAGTCTCTATTGTCAGCACTTTGTAATAGTTCGAGGTAAAGCTGTAAGTTTTCAGACATTGGAACCTGTTCAGGGCTGTGGGTATTGTGGCTTCTTAGTAACATGACAAGCTTTTTTTTGTCTTATTAACTTCAAGAAAAAAAAAAAAAAAAGCTGGTGAGGGAACGACTGTTTATAGCTACTATAAATTAATGGAGAACAAGAACTAACTTCACTGATGTTTTCACTGATGTTCCACAACATTAAATGTAACAATAAATGGATAAAAAAGTATGATGTGTCATTCTTTAATAAATAAATTGTTAGTGTTGGCAAATTTCTGTGGGATAAGAGGAATACAACACTTCTTGACTTGCTGTTATTGGAAAATAATCAATTTGGGGATGGTAATTCTGAACCAGTCCACCCCATCACTGATTATTTTCTTACAATGGCAGACCCCCAAGCGTTCAAATCCTTATTTTAACATCTCTATTATTTGCTATAATGTGCTTTTACCTGGAACTACTTGGTGGTAAAACTAAAGAACAGCTGTCTTCCATAGAAGCCACGTCTTTTTCCGTTGAAGCCATATCTTCATAAACAATGATTAAAAGGTCTTGTTATTGGAGTCTTACTTTCCTGATCAAGAAAGCTTTAAGCTTTGCTCTTTACATTGCAGTCCTGGACACGTTATGTGCAAGGAAATTCATTAAAGCTTTCAGTTATCTGTCAATATATGAGAATACAATACATACAATTATACAGTATTTACAGAGTAAATAGTAAACATTTAAAATCTTTATTTGTAAAATCCCAAAACATTCTTCATAACACCGAATCATTAAAACCTGCATCACTGTACACAAACATTTAAATCCATTTTTATAGTAAAATCCTTGGTGTTCATGTTCTCCCAGTCTCCATTTCCTTATCACTGGATAAGACTGTATTCTCTTTCATCAGCAGGCAGGCATGTAGTTTGTTCCACCACCTTTCCTCAAAGTCCTTGATGGTAAGACCTGATAAACCCTCACCGTCCTGGTTCTCTTCACGCATCTTCTCTGGGATCAGATCTTCCGCCATTACCTGCATTTACGACATCAGAGCAGCCTTTTAAACACACTGTGCTCAAACCCAAACCTGAGGTTTGCACACCAAAATTGAAGCTTAATGTTAAAAATAGCATAATTCGACTAGAAAATACTGTATGTATTTATTGTTATTTTGATGGCCTGTAATCCACCACTACTTATTCATACTCATATAAATATGTCATATTAAATTAGACTGCATTTAATCACTGATCAAGAGCATTAGAGAGTTCAGGCACTGATATCAGGCGCAGTCGGAGTTCAGATTCATCCCAAAGGTGTTCAGTGGGGTTGAGGACAGGGCTGTGTGCAGGCCACTCGAGTTCTTCCACATTAAACTTGGAAAACCATGTCTTCATGGAGCTCGCTTTGTACACAGGGGCAATGTCATGCTGGAACAGGTTTAGGCCTCTTAGTTCCAGTGAAGGAAAAGGTTAATGCTACGGCATACAAAGACGTTCTATACAACTGTGTGCTTCAAACTTTGTGGCAACAGTTTGCCACATATGGGTGAGATGGTCGGGTGTTCATAAAATTCTGGCCACATGGTACATCTTTCTGGGTAGTAATTCAAGTCCTAAACTTCCAGGACACTTCAGAAGGTCCAATTAAACAAAAAGCGATTGAATATAAGGGGTTCCAAAACCCGGCAGTGTAGCTATCAAAGTAAAACCACCCAACAAATTCCATACACCTGTTGAACTAAGACGATGTTGTGTTAGCTAGCTAAATTTAACTATGGAAATTAATATTAGTGATCTACAAACAAGCACAGCTGTTTTAGTATGACTGCTTTGTTCGTTTTTAATTTTCATGCAATCCTTGCTGAGGTGGAGAACTGCACGTTTTCTCTTTGCAGAGAAGGACACAAGCAATGCTCTCACCAAGTATGAACACGTATTCCAAATGTACTCTAGTTATTACTCAGTGTACAAGTCACCGTCTCACCTCAGAAATGAGTTGGAGTGTTTCCTCTTTGAGCTGCATCTTGTGCAGAGACGCCTCAATGGCCTGAAGGGTTTTCTTGCTCCTTTCCAGGACAAATGCGAACTGCTGAATCTTCAGTATTTCAATCAGCAGCCTTGAAAGGCAAAGGTAATAGTGTCAAAATGATATGCAGTTATTCACATACACCAGTTTTACGTTTCAGGGTTATTAAACAGTAGTGATGGGAATTCCGGTTCTTTTCGGTGAGTCTGCACAATTGACTCAGTTCACCAGTAAGAGCACGACTCATTTGGCTTTTAAATGACTCCTTGTTTTTTTTTTCTTCTTCAAAACAGCTAAAAGTTGTTTGTCTTTATCTGTCTGTGCACCACCACAATGGATTTGAAATGATGCAATCAAGATGCGATTGAAGTGTAGATTTTCAGCTTTAATTCAAGGGTTTAACAAAAATATTGCATTAACTATTTAGGAGTTACAGCCATTTTTACAGAGTCCCTCCATTTTAACAGGCTCAAAAGTAAATGGACAATTGACTGCTACGCAGTTTCAAGAACAGATGTGGCCTGTTTCCTCGTTATTCCTGTGTTAATATTATGTTAATATTATAATATTAAATAATATTATGTTAATGATTATTTTTGATAAGACGTCGATATGATCCAAATGTTGCACTGTGTCTCTTATTAACAGCATTAGATAATCATGAATACAGAACACTTTCAGCAAATGGATATTATGTACTCTTAAACGTACCCCTTAACGATTCAAATCGTTTATGAATGACACATAACTATTAAGCTAACAAACTGACCTTGTTCTAATAAAACACATGCTGGCCTTCAGCCGCACTTCCTTCTTCTCCTGCTGCTGAATGAAGGCGTGAGGTGTCTGAGATGTGTCAAGGGAGGTGGATGTCTCCAGCAGGCTTTGGTAGCTCGTGGCCAGGTTCAGCCAGTGCCAAGGGTTGAAAGGATGCACAGAGCAAAGCTGTTTCAGACTAGAGATGCTGCTCGTCACGTCTCCACAGCCCTCGTGGATGCTCTGTTCCAGCTGTAGGATGCAGGTCAGGTGGCACGTGTTGGTTGCCTCGCTCCTCTGCCAAACCAAAATACAGAATCAGTAGCAGGCTATTTTAATGTGAACAGTCGAATGGTCATTTTTCTGAAGTTGGCTACCAAGTCACAAAGGGTACAATGCACCATAGAAAATCTAAAAAAAAAATTTTAATAAATGAAAACATTGTTTAGAAAAATCAGCTGCTTAAAAATGAACAAAATACAAAGGTAAGTCATTAAATAACAAATAAAAATATGCCACAAAATTGCATTCTTGATTCCAATTGGTCAGAAGGTGTTGATTTATTTTCTACAGTATAACAGCAGCTCTGACAGTAGTGCCAGCTACTAGGCAAATCAAAGATTTATGTTAATGCACTCTTTTTTCCCCACTGATACGTTAACATTTGTATATTAAGGGCCCTGAATAGCAGATTAATAATAAACATATAAAGAGATGTGCTGTTTTTTTAACCAACAAAAACATAGAATTATTGATATGACAAAGGTTTCTGTAAGGACATGTTAATTTAACGTTTATTGAAGGAGTCTCTAGTGGCAGCGTTTTGTAACAGGCAGTAAGTTTTCCGCCACAGGACAGTCCTTTCATGGATGTTCCACAATATTAAATGTAACTATAAATGGATAAAAAGTACATGTCGTTCTTCAATTAATTAAAAATAAATGTGGTAAGTGAAGTGGTATCAGTGGAATAAAACACTTCAGGACATGCTGTTATTGGTAACAATAACTTGTTGATGATGTTATGCTTTATTCCTTACATAATAATCAGCTACATGTTACCGTAGCTGAGATTGGACAGCTCTGTAACTTGTCTACTGGTGACTCCCATTATATGCTCAGAAAAGTGCTAAATGTTTTCACAGAACCTATAAAATATCACTGTATCACTCAGGCGGGATATATTGTAGCCTACCAGTTTCTCACAGATCTCTAGGGCCTGTCTGCTCTTTCCCAGATGACTGTAGCACCGTGCTATTCCCTCCAACACATCTCTTTTCACTGACAGATTGTTATTAGGCACCAGAGGAAGGCATGCTGTGTAGTCCTTTATAGCTTCCTGTAAATATTCAACCAGAAACCACACTGTGTAAACTGGGACAAAAATCACACGATAACACACATATTTGTTCATTTGCATATCAGTGACTCACCTGATATTGTTTTTTCCTGTATTTCAGATCTGCTCGGAACTTCAGAGTTTTCTGTTCATCTAGCTCGTCTTCGAATTTTTCATAGTGACAAAACCACTACAGCCAAAACACAGGAAGTAATTATGCACAGAACATTATTCCAAAAGAGAAAATAAGTGAATGTATTGACACAGTGCTAGATATTCA
Source organism: Pangasius djambal (assembly GCA_022985145.1). Taxonomy (NCBI): domain Eukaryota; kingdom Metazoa; phylum Chordata; class Actinopteri; order Siluriformes; family Pangasiidae; genus Pangasius; species Pangasius djambal. The sequence continues at coordinate 5,814,171 of CM040996.1, read as the reverse complement.
TAAACTAGCTTCCTTCTGGTGTCAGTAAATGACACACACACACACACACATATATAACTGGCTTTTATTCACTGTAACGTACAATTGAGACAGAATACATGAACTTAAAATGACAGCTTGATCTCTAACTGTTACAAAGCAGTGACACTGGAGACTCCTTCCAAAAATGTTAAATAAAAGTCTCCTCACAGTAAACATCACCATACTGTATGTTTTTCATCACAGAAGTCCTATATAGGTCCTTCTGAATGAGATGTTACTATAGAAACAATAACTGCCCCCAAATATTAAAGGAATAGTGATTACTGTCCCCAAATATTAAAGGAATAGTGATTACTGTCCCCAAATATTAAAGGAATAGTCATCACTGCCCCCAAATATTAAAGGAATAGTCATCACTGCCCCCAAATATTAATGTATAGTGATTACTGCCTACAAATATTAAAAGAATAGTCATCACTGCCCCCAAATATTAAAGGAATAGTGACTACTGCCCCCAAATATTAAAGGAATAGTGACTACTGCCCCCAAATATTAAAGGAATAATCATCAATGCCCCTAAAGAGGCAAACTGCGATGTAAACCATTTGTGTTAAGAAGATTGTTTCAATGCTGCTGGTTTGACTTATTTCAGCTACATTTGCTGCTATGTGATGCAGCTGCTCACCTCTGGATCGCAGGTTTTAGGTGTATATGCGGGAAGATCTGTGGATAAATCCCTGTTTCGCGATTCCTCAAATACTGAATCATCAAACGTGCTCCCGAGGATTTCCATGATCTGAAACAGAGGAAAGTCTCATGCCTTCTCTGTTTACTGCAGCCTGCCTGGGTGAGCTGGAGCTGCTTCTTCTGCGACACTGAAACTGTGGCTGAAGAACAGCTCAGGTGCTCAGAGCGCCCTCTAATGGACGCCATGCTGCTTGTACACAACACACTGTACAAGGAATACAGAATATTTCACAAAGTTTAAGATGTATGTTAAAGATAGGATTTCTAAAAAAAAATGTATACTGTGAAAATATGGCATTTTAAGACACGTTATATGGCCAAAAGTATGTGGACATCTGACTAACAAAAACCTGCTCTATTTGCACAAGGACTATTAGTACTATTGCAATTTTCTGCATAACTGTTACATAACTGCTACTGCTGTCCATAATCTGGCACCTTATTTCTACTGTAAATACTTTTATTTAACATATTTGTTGCTATTTGCATTTCTGGTCAAAGGCTAACTGCATTTCATTGTCTCTGTACGTGTACAATGCACAATGACAAGTTCTCAGTCTCACTCTCAGTATGTGTTTTTTCCTCCAAACTGTTGCCACAATGTTGGAAACACACAATTGTATAAAATGTCTTTGTATCCTGTAGCATTAACAATTTCCTTTACTGGAACTAAGTGGCCCAAACCTGTTCCAGCATGACCATGCCCCTGTGCACAAAGCGAGCTCCATGAAGACATGGTTTGTGTGGAAGAACTCGAGTGTCCTGCACAGAGCCCTGACTTCAACCCCACTGAACACCTTTGGAATGAAGTTTAACACTGACTGCACTCCAGACCTCCTCGTCCACCATCCGTGCCTGATCTCACTAATGCTCTTGCGGCTGAATGAACACAAATCCCCACAGCCATGCTCCAAAATCTAGTGGAAAGCCTTCCCAGAAATGTGGAGGTTATTATAACAGCAAAGGGGGAATAAATCTGGAATGGGATGTTCAAAAAGCACACATGGTCAGGTGTCCGCAAACTTGTGGCCATATAGTGTATTAACAAATAGTGAATATGATATAAATATGGGCTTTTATTCATTTTGCCTCTACTGATATTATAAATTATGTCACAATATACTTATATGAGATATCGCCAAAATCGTGATATCTCTTTTAAAAACTTTTTTTTTTAAAATAAAAATGACAAACTTTGAAAGCAGCTGATTTGATGGTGAAATTTCATACTGAATTTTCATACAAGAACAGGAAACTGAGCTTATCATGAGCACAGACTCACCCAAACTGGACAGTTGAAGATTAGAAAGAAAAAAAATCACCTGGTCTTAAAACAGTCTAGTTTCAGTGAGTCTGTGCTGCTGATGTGCCTCAGATTCCTGTTCTTGGCTGACAGGAGTGGAATCTGATGTGGTCTTGTGCTGTTGTAGCCAATCCACCTCAATGTTTGATGTGTTGTGTGTTCTGAGATGCTTTTCTGCTCACCACGGTTGTAAAGAGTGCTTATTTGAGTTATTATAGACTTCCTGCCTGCTCAGAATAGTCTGGTGATTCTCCTCTGATCTCTCTCATCAGCAGGGTGTTCCAGCCTGCAGATCCTCCGCTCACAGGGTGTTTTTTGTTTTTCGCACCACCCTGTGAAAATTCTAGAGACTGTTGTGTGTGAAAATCCCAGCAGTTTCTGAAATACTCAAACCAGCCCTTCTTGTACCGCCAACCATGCCACAGTTAAAGTCACAGAGATCACACTTTTTCCCCTTTCTGATGTTCGATATCAACGTTAACAGAAGCACATGACCTGTATCTGCATGGTTTTATGCATTGTGCTGCTGGTACATGATTGGCTGATTAGATAACTGCATGAATGTGCATGTGTACAGGTGTTCCTACTGTAATGATGTGGATGGTGAGTGTATAAACTGTATATAGAGTGCATTGGAGAAATCTTCAAGTATCATGATACAGTTTTTATGTTATATCGCCCACCCCTATGCGTATTTAGGATTTGATGGTGTACTTTGTGTTTATGTTTCTTCCACTTCTGAAAATTCAGCTTTCATTGTCTGTAATGTTAAAATTAAACCATTCTGATAGCTTTTAACACCATTTTCCAGGCCTAGGAAAGGCATATATAGGTCTTGTGAGCTGTTTTTCTGTGTGAGTTTGAGCTTGTTTGAACCTTTCTTCTTTAAATAAGACTGAGTAAACGTGTTGACTGGTTTAAGTTGTTAGTTAACTGAATTACCAACATCACAGTGACACAGAAATGAAGATAATTGATGAGTTAACTGATATAACATTGATGTAATGGTTTAAAATAGGAAAACACTATTAAGTTAAGGTACATTTTTGCACTGGTTTTGTCTGGGGATGCAAACTTTTGCGCCCATTTGTAAACATAAAGCACTTCCGCCTCTCCGACAGCAGGGGGCAGCAGCGCCATTTTGTCTCTCAGTCTATCCCACAATGCGTTTGGGGCACCACGTGACCTACGTGCACTAGTCGTGTCACGTAAATACGCATGTTTGAGTCGTGGTTGTTTTATTGAATTATTAATTGTACGCTGTGGAATAAATAAGCGAATAAACGCACAATAAACAGTTTATAAAGCGGTATGAAGGTGAAAGTGCTTTGTCGGAACCCGGACGATTATGTTCGAGAAACTTCAAGAGATATCCAGCGCGGTGAGTGGACTGTTTATGCTAAGCTAATGTTACACGAGGGCTGAACCCCAAATGCTTCAAATGCTTCAAGGTGCACTACATAGGGCATGAAATAATGTTATAATTTAGTGTGACAAAACATATTGCATGTCAGAGTGGTGTCAGGCTGCATCACAGCACCCTGTCGTTGATTATTTCCCTAGAACAGGGATCATTTGCATTTAAAACTGTGGAGAATTTTTAATTACTTTTCACACTGTATTCACATTATAGTAGCTATAAACACTCGTCTCCTAATCAGCCTCTCTCGCTCTTTATCCTTTTGAAAATAATAAGAAAAATAATCATAAATAAATAAAAACACACCTTGTTGTTTTACTTCAAACTGTCATATGGTGGTTTATAAAACACTGACCCTGGAGACTCCTTCCATAAATGTTAAAGAAACACCTCCTTACGGAAAACCTTGCATGCATAATTTATTAAATATCTTTTTATTATAAGTCTTTGGTTACGTTACAGTTTCTGATAATGGTCACGATTTGTTGAACCTGTCATTTTCTCTAAAGTTCCCAGGAATTATGATCCTACTCTACACCCGTTTGAGGTGCCAAGGGAGTACACCAGAGCCCTGAATGCCACCAAGCTTGATCGAATATTCGCGAAGCCCTTCGTGGCATCGCTGGACGGCCACAGAGACGGCATCAACTGCATTGCCAAGCACGTCAAGAGTCTCTCCACGGTGTTATCCGGGGCGTGTGATGGACAGGTATACCACTGCTCAGTATTACATTACTGCAGTGTTTAGAATCAGCACGTGATCTTCAACAGCGTCAGAGTTTTTATTTCGTGATGGAATTCAAAGCTGTTGATGTATTTAATTCGAAACGTCTGTCACTTCTGCATGGTTTGGTTAACGGTCCTGACATTGCTCACGCTTTCTGTTTATGTTAGGTGAAGATTTGGAACCTGAGCAGGCGGGAATGCCTGCGAACGATCCAAGCTCACGAAGGCTTCGTCAGGGGAATATGCTCACGCTTTTGTGGAACTTCGTTTTTCACGGTACTTCTAGCATGTTTTCCAGGCAATATGTACGTGCTTTTATACGGCTGAGCATTCTGCAGCTTTTCAGATCTCTGCAATTGATCTGTATTTATTTATTTTAAACATTTTGGCATAATATATTACATATGGTGCAAGAACTCTTAATCTGTATTCCCTGTGGCAGGTAGGAGATGATAAGACCATTAAGCAATGGAGCATGGAGGCCCCTGGTTATGGTGTGCAGGAGGAACCATTGGCCACTATACTTGGGAAGGTATATGATTTCTATTTTTTTTTTGTAGATCATAAACTACCACATTATTAGGTACACCTGTTTGTTAATGCAATTCTCTACTGAGCCAGTCATGGCGCAGCAGCACAATACATAAAATCATGTCAAGAGCATTAGTTAATGTTCACATCAAACATCAGAATGGGGGAAAAAATGTGATCTCAGTGATATTGATCATGGCATGGTTATTGGTGCCAGACAGGCTGGTTTGAGTATTTCAGAAACTGCTGATTTCCTGAGATTTTCAAATGCAGCAGTCTCTAGAGCTTGCACAGAACGTTGCAAAAAAAAAAAAAAATCCAGCGAATATGTCCCCACTGTAATCTCAGATTCCTGTTCTGCTGTGGTAGCCCATTCGCCTTAAAATGTCTTTTGTTCTAAGAGGCTTTTCTGCTCACCACGGCTGTAAAGAGTGGTTATTTGAGTTACCGTAGCCTTCCTATCAGCTCGAACCAGTCTGGCCATTCTCCTCTGACCTCTCTTATCAACAAGCCATTTCAGCCTGCAGAACTGCTGCTCACTGGATGTGTTTTTTTCACCATTCTGTGTAAATGCGAGAGACTGTTAGGCGTGAAACTCCCAGAACCTAATAAAGGGCTTAAGTCAGTGTATATTCAAACAACAAACTGAGCAAAGCGAACAGACAAATAAAGAACATGACATTCTTTTGCGCTGTCTGTAGCGGCTGTGTAACAATGAGCACAGACAATATCATTCATTCATCTTCAGTAACCACTTAGCCTAATTCTATTAATTCCTTATCATATTTACTCCCACATCCTAAACCATTTTGCTTACGCACTCTGAGGAGCCCGACAACCAAATATGCCTTATATTTCATATGCCGATTGTTTAATTTTATTTGTCTTGTTTATTATATGTAATTTGATACAGACTATAGTGATAATTAAATCACTTTTCAGTGTGCATTGACTCTTGCTGTACCTGTGCTGGCTTTATTTCCTGTTGCAGGCTGTGTACACAGGCATTGACCATCACCGGAGCGAAGGCACTTTCGCAACATGTGGCCAGACGGTGGACATCTGGGACGAGCAGAAGAGCAGCCCCATTCGCTCCTTCAGCTGGGGGGTGGACAGCTTCAGCTGTGTTCGTTATAACCCTGTGGAGGTGAGACACACACACACACTTTATTAAGTTCTATGTAACACCTCACTTAGTCTCCATTTTTCACTATGCACTGCTAGGTTAGGTTAAAAATGAGGACTGCAGAGAAAAAGTACCTGATACGTAATTATTGATACCAAAATGCATCACCCAGTGTAGTGACCTACAAAAAAAAAAAGAGAGAGAGACAAAGAAAAGTGAGGTAGTGGCTGAGACAGAAATTGTGGTTTGTATGAATACAGTGTATGTCGTCGTTATGACCATAATCAGTTTAAAGAATAGATTAAAGTACATTACAAAAATATGTCACATTAGTGCCAGTGTGTCCTGCGCAGTAATTGAGTTTCAGTTGAGTTTACGGGATTACCGTGAATTGTAATTGCCTGGCACGTATTTAATTTTAACATTAAAAATAACAGATGTTATTAAACAAACACGTACCCCTTTTTTAAAATTAATTTATTATTATTTTTTAAATATTTTTTTTAATTAGATTTAAGCAGATTAAATGAGTTGACTAGATTTTTCTGCCAGCCCCCAGTTTGAAAAACGATGTCCTAGAGCAACTAGTCAGAGTCTTAAAACGTTGCAGAGCTACCAGATTTACCTAAAAATGTATTTAATCAGACATATTAGTCGGAATGTACGCTATATGGTCAAATGTTTGTGGACACGTGACCATCACACTCATATGTGGACCGTCTGCAAACTGTGGACCCAAAGTTGGAGTGCACAGTTGTGTAGAATGTCTTTGTGTGCTGTAGAGTTAACAAATTCCTTCACTGGAACTAAGAGGCCCAAACCTGTTCCAGCATGCTAATGCCCCTGTGCACAAAGCGAGCTCCATGAAGACATGGTTTGTGTGGAAGAACTCGAGTGGCCTGCGCACAGCCCTGACCTCAACCCCACTGAACACCTTTGGAATGAAGTTGAATGCCGGCTGCATCCCAAGGCTCCTCACCCGAAATCAGTGCCTGACCTCACGAATGCTCTCGTGGCTGAATGAGCACAAATCCCCACAGCCACGCACTAAAATCTTGTGGAAAGCCTTCCCAGAAAAGTGGAGGTGTTATTATAACAGCAAAGCGGGAATGAATCTGGAATGAAATGTTCAAAAAGTACATATGGGTGTGATGGTCTTGTGTACACGTCTTTTGGCTATGTAGTGCATGCTTATATCGCAATTTAAACATTTTTTTTTTTATTAAATATTAAGCATTTTTAAAATAAAAATGCTAACATTGTGAATGTTTTTACAGACTGAGCTCCTTGCCAGCTGCGCCTCGGACAGAAGTATCATACTGTATGACATGAGAGAGTCGACTCCACTTAAAAAGGTATCAAACAAGCTCTTAGGATTCATGACTGCTTGCATTTTTTTTTTGTCCCATTGCGGTGATGATGACAGTGATGACGATGATGACCCTGTCTTCTATTGCAGGTTGTAATGCAACTGAGAAGTAACACACTTTGCTGGAACCCCATGGAGGCGTATAATTTCACATGCGCCAATGAGGACTATAAGTGAGTCACGTGACATTCAGTATTGATGTAAAGGTAATGAGTGATTCATATTCATTCAGTAATGATTATTTCTGTCTGATCATCAGCTTGTACACCTACGATATGAGGCGTCTGGACGCACCAGTTACAGTACACATGGATCACGTGTCCGCAGTGCTGGATGTGGACTACTCGCCCACGGGGAGAGAGTTTGTGTCAGCCAGTTTTGACAAGACAGTTCGCATCTTCCCCAAACACAGCGGCCACAGCAGGTGAGTGAGGAGAGTCAGATCACCTATAGTTATACACCTATACCCCGTTAGCTGTATGTCATCCATACCACAGCGCTGCATTCTCGATTCTGATTGGTCGGAAGGTGGTGGTTACTTTTCTGTAACAGCACCTCAGACAGTGTTTGCAGGTTTATGTTCGTTTTAACTTATACACAAAGACTTGTATAAGGATAGCTCCACGTTAACAGATGTGTGAAAAATGTAAATGTAAAAAAACGTGTGTAATTGTTGATATGTTGAACTTTTCTGTAATGAGATGTTTATTTAATATTTATGGAAGGAGTTTCCATTGTCAGTGCTGTGTAAAGGACAATGGTAAAGCTGTAATTTTCTGACATGTGAAAGACAGTTAGGATGGGGGAAAAAAGTCTTTGCTCATTGGCTTCAGATGGGATTAAAAAATGGAAAATTATAAATGTAAATAATGCAGAGCTGTTGGTTTAAGAGGACGTGTTTAACCCTCAATAGTTTATCAAAACAATGTTGCTGCTTTGATTGATATGCTGTAGATGTTTTAATAAGCTACTGATAAATGAATCTTCTCTGATTTTTGATTCCAGCAGTTCCTTTATTCAAATAATTTAATCAGAGAATGCAGCAATAGTGGATCTCAGCTGTAGAGTTGTAATGACTGCATATATGTAGGATACAGTCTCAAACTTTCATTGTTACAATAACGTCACTTCCTGTGTATATATGCACACATTGCTTTAGCGCCCCGGATGCCTTGTTTCCCGTTTAGTGCATTAATAGGATTTTTCTTAACAATGGTTTTGCCGTTTTGTCCAGGGAGGTGTACCACACCAAGCGCATGCAGCACGTCATCTGCGTGAGATGGTCAGCGGACAACAAGTACATCCTGAGTGGCTCAGACGAGATGAACATCCGCATCTGGAAGGCCAACGCCTCGGAGAAACTGGGAGTGGTGAGAGCCGTTACTACTGAGAATTCTACATCTTTTCTACGTTTAATACAAAGCGGTTTACGCTGCTTTAGAAAAAGGTTGAAATATTTCTTCCTGCATTCTCTGTGATATAGTGAAATAGGAATCGTTGATCTTGTGATGATTTGGCTTTCTCCTTTGACGGAGCACGAGTTTAATTAGCTGAATCAGTGCTGAAACTGTTATACAGCATGTGACTGGATTTGATCCACGAAGTTTGCATTTTTCTCGGCCGTGGCTCGGATGCCAGTTTGTCGAACCCTGCCAGGATCAACAGTAGCGGCTGCTGCCAAGCACTTAGAATAATGTGCAATAAGAAACAGCATCACTCTCAATAAGTGGCTTTATGGCAGCGTGGCCACTGTTTAGCCTTTGCCAAGAAAGGACCTGGTTTCTCTCGTCAGAGTGCTGTAATGTGATTTTATGATGCAGATAACGGAATGAACACTAAAAATCAGGCATCAAATTTCCTACTGCCAGACCTGCACTAAAGAAAATAGATACAGAACGAAGCTTCAGTCTAAATATCCTGATTTTCTAAGATCATTTAGTGTACTTCCACATATGATGTAATTTCCGGCATTTATGTTTAGTGACATTTCATATTGATGAAGGAACACTGTTGAGTGGGTTGGTTCCCATATTCATCGGAAAGGTCTCTCCATCCTCCTTTAGCCTCATGGACTCGTTCCGTCTTTGGCTCCTCACAGCACCATATACGTTAAATAAGCTAAGATTTATTCTAACGATCTTAACTGCACTGGACAAGCAGTGCGCCCATCAGCACTTTAAATCATCCAATCACTTAAAGCAGAGCCTCTTCGGAAAAATAATGAAGCATCAAACAATCAAGAGGGTTTTTAATTAAATGCAGAGGAGATGCTGAATCAAGCCTCAGGCCTCGAGAGTTTTCTATAGATGACAGTGCAGTGTTGGGAAGTCAGGTGACTTGTATGATTTAGCAAAATGTAAAACACTTGTTTTTCTTCTTTCTCCAAAATAAACACAAAAGAACTGCAACACTGAAGTGGACGACCACTTTATATTAATGTGCTCGTTCTGACACGTTAGTGTTTCTGCAGGAACAGCATTTACAGGGACTTGTATGGGGAATGCTTCACATAGTGATTTAAAAATGTGGAGTTGTTTATATGGTGAAGGAGATTTTTATTTAACATTTCTGGAAGGAGTCTCCACTTTCAACTCTTTGTAACAGTCAGAGATAAAGCTGTAACTTTTAGTAAGTTTTCTGACACAGGAAAGAGGGCTTTGTGTGTGTGTGTTTTTTTTATTTTTTGTCTGTCTTGTAAAATTCAGGAGAGAGAAAAAAAAAAAAGAAGCGACACTGGTGAGGGAGCGACTATTTATAGCTGCTGTAACAGAAATGATAATGGGAGCTAACTTTTCTTTCATGAAAGTTATGGGACATTAAACATGACTATAAATGGATAAAAAGTATGATAAATAAATCAATAAATAAAAATTAAGTTCGAGTTGGCAAATTGCTGTGGTAATAGAGGCATAAAACCCTTCAGGACATGTAATAGTGTTCTCACCCCACCCTGTCGTTGATCATTTTCCTATATTTCCTTGTGTTTTAGTCCTTACCTTAAGCCTCTTTTTTTTGTGTGTGTGTGTCTTCCTTGTGTCATCATTTTTTGCATTTTTGTTTCCTAGGTTAGAGGAGCAGTTTCCTTGTGGTGCATGCTAAATGTTGCAGAGGTTAATGTCAGTGCTCTAGTTTATGCAGGCTTCACATGCTCGTTGTTAAGAACAGTGTAATTAAGGTTTAACAGGCCTCTTGGTTTTGTCGAGTGAAGCAGAGCTCTTCCATGGCATCAGCAGTTATTAGCCTTAAATAAATTGCATTTGGTGGGGGTAAAGAAATCATTGCTTTTAATTAGAATGAAAGCTTTCAGCTGAGGGGCACTTAGACGTGAAGCAAGAGGAGGGGTTTATGGGACTCTGAAAGAAAGGAGACAAAGGTGGTGATCCTGGTGTCTTTAGAAAGCACAACTTGTCTTTTAGTGCATTTATTTTATCTATCGTGTCAGGTGGAGTACATGTGGTTTAACAGCACATGCTTCAAAAGAAAAAAAAGACAATAATAAATAAACTAAATAGGTTAGTAGTAGTTTCTTTCTGGCAAGTGTTTGACTTCAGCATGCCAGTTGTTTGTTGTCATAAGCATCCTTTACTGTTAGCCCCAATGCAAAAATATTGGCACACCAATTTCTACGTAATTTGTCTAAATCTTGACTCACAGCTCACATCTAGAGAAAGGGCCGCCTTACACTACAACCAGAAGCTGAAGGAGAAGTTCCAGCACCACCCGCAGGTGAAGCGCATCGCCCGCCATCGCCACCTGCCCAGAGACATCTTCAAACAGAAACGAGAGCTGCGGGAAATGAAGGAGGCAAGATGCAGGAAGTAAGTCGCCTCCTCAACTCAACTTCCTTTTCGGTGCTAGCTATACACTGATTTAACACATGAGTTTGACTGAACATTGTTTTATTTCCATGAACTACATTGTGTAATAGATTATGGCTTTTGAGTATACACCAACCTGCCACTTTACTAAGAACGCCGTACTAATACTCGGTAGGACCCCTCTTTGCTCTCAGAACAGCCTCAGTGCTTCATGGCATGGATTCCACAAGGTTTGGAAACATTCCTTTGAACTTCTGGTCTGTGTTGTTTGGATGCAGATAATTGCTGCAGATTTGTCAGCTGCACATTCATGCTGCAAATCTCCCATTCTACCAAATCCCGAAGGTAGTCTACTTGGATTCAGATCTGGTGACTGGGAAAGCCCTGCATTATTCTGAACTTACTGTCATGTTCATGGAACCAGGTTGAAATGACTTGGCACATTATTATGTTGGAAGTAGCCATTATAAGATGTGTAAATTGTGGCTATAAAGGGATGCGTGTCATCAGAAACAACACTCAGATAGGCTGTGGCATTCAAACAATACTCGATTAGTACTACAGGGGCCCAGTGTGTGCCAAGAAAACACTCCCCACACCATTACAATACCACCACCAGCCAGAACTGTTGCCACACAGCACGGATTCATGCCGTCGATGCCATGTTCTGACCCTACCATCTGCTTGAAATCAGACCAAGTGACATTTTTGTAGTCTTCAGCTGTCCAGTTTTGGTGAGCCTGTGCTCTCTGTAGCCTCAGATTCCTGTCCTTGCCTGACAGGAGTGGAACCTAATGTGGTTTTATTGCCCAAGGTTTGACGTTTGTACATTCAGAGATTCTTTTCCGCTCACCACATTTGTAAAGAGCGGTTATTTGACTTACCGTAACCTTCCTGTCAGCTCAAACAAGTCTGGCCATTGTCTTCTGACCTCTGACCCGAGTAACTGCCGCTCACTGGATGTTTTTTGTTTTTTCGCACCATTCTGTGTCAACTCTAGAGAGATGCAAATGAAAATCCCAGGAGAGCAGCAGTTAGTCAAAAATAGTCAAACCAGCCCATATGGCACCAGCAACAATGCCAAAGTCATTAAGATCACATTTCTCACATGTTCTGATGTTTAATGTGAACATTAACTGAAGCGCTTGACCTGCATTCGCAGGGTTCTATGCATTCTGCTGCATCTATATGATTGGCCGGCTGGATAATTGCATGAAAATAATGCTAGAAAAAAATCTTTTATGAAATAAAATATTTTAATGTAGTATTAATTTATTACATCTGTCATGATAGCAATTGACTTCACAAACAGCAATTGACTTCATCACATTTTTTGCCCATGTTGTGCAGCCGTAATGGTTATTACTACGGAAGGCTAGTATTCAAGTGGTAGTGTTTTATCCATTTTGGCACACACTGCTCTGGCACAGGAGCTCCAGCAGGCAGCAGAAAGGTCCTCACGGATCTCCTAGCTGTGTGCCAGGCTTTACCGCTCCCACTGAGCTTGCAGACGTACAGAGAAGACCTTTGCCAACTCTCCTAGGGCTGAGTCCGAAAATGCACGTGGCATTCTGAGAATAGTGTAATTGATTAGTAACACATGAAACGAGTCTTTTGATAACGGTCACTGTCGACAACTTTTTTTTTTTTGTTTGTTCTTTTCAGTATCTCTCAAACTGCATTTTCATGTAACGTGTATCCAGATCATTTACCAGATATTTTAATATCTCCCAGGCCTGGTTTCATGTATGTTGCTGTTCTGATAGTGCTTCACCGGATCTTCATAAAGACAAAGATTTCTATATTCTTGCTGTAAATGTTTGCTGAAGCTTACTCAGTACATGCCAAAACAATAGTTAGTGCTATGGCAGTGCTATATGAGTGTGTTTGTGATGTTTGACTCACCTGTGCTAAGGAGAAAATGAGCGGCTGTTTGAGTCATGCATTCTCATTGTCCGTCTCTCTCTCTCTCTCTCTTTTTTTTTTTTTTTTTTTTTTTAGGGAACAAAACGTACGCAAACACAGCAAGCCGGGCTCCGTTCCCTTGGTGACCGAGAAGGAGAAACATGTGGTGACTGTAGTGGAATAACACGTCACTGCCTAGAGGAGCTTCAATCACACACACATACACACACACACACACACACAAAAAGACTTTTGACCCGAGCAGCTCTGCGGTGGTGCCATTCTGAGACATTTTCAACAATTACAGCTGATTCAGTTTGTCTACATTGTGGTAGACTGTCTCAGGATCAGCTGTGGCAGTCATATTCATTAGGAGGCGTTGTATTCATCAAAATACGATGAGCGATTCGTTACTTTTGAGAACTGAATGATGTCATCATTATTGAACATATTTAAGTTTTCCACTCAGAAGGATGTCATGCTCACAAATAAAATGTTGACTTTATATAATAATTTGCCTTGAGATTTGTTTTTCTACACTTCAGAAACTTTTTTTTTTTCTTCCACCTTTGGTTTCTCTGTTGATATCTAATAATTGCCTTAGCACTGAAACGAGCTTATTCTCTTAATAAGAGCCATGCTCAGTCCTTTCTCCATTAATCCAATCATTCCTGTCTCCTCAGCTTTATCTCTAATCCCGACTCAGAGTCTGCCTTTAATACGATCGTTACTGTGACTCATGTTTTGTTCTTCATTACAACAACTAAGTTATATATTGTTTTGGTTCGAGTAGTGGACAGTTAAAGTGACATCTACAGTTTAGTTGTAGTATTTATGGTCCTTGCTACAGTGTATATAGGAGACACTTGAAAACTACACTTTTCTAAAACAGTGATCAGACCAAATATTCACTCGGGGAAAAACAGTTCACTGAAGGGGAAAGGACGTGGCATGTGAAGGATGCACAGTTCCTTACTTTAGCTGAACTTTGGCATGAATTTACAAGCCTCTGTGTTGTGAACCAATAGAAATCAAGTAGGCGGGACTGTGGTAAATTTGATCGGCAAAGAAATTGAAGAGCTTTTAATTATTAACTAGCACACACACCGGTCCTCTGCCGCAGTGTTATTTTACTGTTGCTTGGTGTGCAAATAAAATTAACATTCACCAGGTTTTTGTGGCAAAATGTATTTTTCCTTTACAATATAGGATTTTCTTTCTTGTCTTGCCATTTTTCTAGGCTTTTTGGTATCTCTGACGTGTTTGCAGTGGCATTAATGAAATTTGTACTCATTTCCAACTAAAATTTTAGACAGTTGCATCGCGCTAAAAGACATTGTGAAAGAAAAATTGTGAATTCTAATTAGATTAGCAAAACCCAACGCATGAGTTGGAAAGATAAAATCGTCAAGATCTTTTGAGTCAGTCATTAACTCTGCTTTGGAAAGGGCTCACCTTCTTGTCTAATTAACGTGTGGTCTAATGTTGCCATTGTGTTACTACAGTTGTTTTGTAATGGTCAGTACAATGTAATTTACGATGTAATTTATGTAATGTAATTTATATAATTTATAATGTAATTTATGGGGGCATTCGTGGCCTAATGGTTAGCGAGTCTGACCCGAAGGTCATGGGTTCGAGTCTTAGGTCCAGCAGGGATTGTAGGTGGGGGAAGTGAATGACCAGTGCTCTCTTCCACCCTCAATACCATGAGCAACCCTCAAAAACTTGAGCAAGGCACAGAACCCCCAACTGCTCCCTGGACAAAAAAGGCTGCCCACTGCTCTGGGTGTGTGTTCACGGTGTGTGTGTGTGTGTGTGCACTTGGATGGGTTAAATACAAATTCTATGGGTCACCATACTTGGCCACAAGTCACTTCACCTATGTTACAACCTATTGTGGACCATGAAAGTTTTTGTAGACCACATGTTGGGAACCTCTGGTCTAAATTCATATCCTGCATTATATATCCAGCAAACAATTCATTTTCAACAAATTCCTTTGTTTGTCACAAAGTTAAGGCTATATCACATCTATTCAATATTAAGTAGTGTACCACTAGTCAGAAGCTGATTCATTTTTTTTTAATACAGCAGCAGCTCCGACACTAGCGCTGACTACTTCAGTGAAAATCTAAAGAAAGAAAAGATGTTTACATTCATTCATGATGTATTATTATGTGATGTCTAATAATACACTGTTCTTCATGTCCAAGAATTGGCTTTTTTTTTTTTTTTAGAGTAGAATGGAGTAGAATCATGCTTTATCCTGGTCAGGGTCGAGGTGGAGTCGGAGTCTATCCCAGGAACACTGGGTGTGAAGTGGGAATGCAACCTGGACGTGACTTCAGTCTGTCTCAGAGCACCATGCACACACACATTCACACCTAGAGCCATTTAGAGTCACCAATCCACCAGCTGCATATTTTGGGAGGTGCAAGAAAACCAAGGAAACACATGCAGAGATAGAGAGAACATGCAAAACAGTAACCTGTCCTCAGGATCAAACTGGGGATGATGGAGATATGAGGCAACAACGCACCCTGCTGTGCTGCCCTGCCACTTGAGAATGGAATATTTCACTGCAAAAAATATCTTAGTGTGATATATCTTATGTGATATTTCTTATCATATAATTATTATCAGCAAATACAATTTTATTATATGCTTGAATAGAATAAGACAATTTGGAGCTTGAAAAAACAACAACTAGAAATAGGCTTAATGATTTTATATTTGTTTACAAAAAAATCTAGGAGAAATATTAGTTACATATGTCTATATTTATATAATATACTGTATAAGATATCGTACTTGCTAAGATTTTTTTTTTCAGTGCATGGTAAATGCAATGTTCACTTTTGGGTGTAATCCTGAACATATTTCAGTTCAGTAAAGTAAATTTCTGAGCTATATAGTAGAAAATATCATGCTGACCATGTCTCAGGCCACCACACAGATCGGATAAATGACAGGCCTGACAAAATAAGCTTTGAGTTATATAACTGGAATCATCCATTCAGAATCCTGGTTTTGAATGCAGGTTTGTGTTCTGCTCACTGGCACCACTGGCCAATCAGAGCAGGGCAGCTCGGTGGGGGCGTGGCTTTGGAGCAGAGTGCTTGTTATTTTTAGCTGGAGGGGTTTTTCCGATCCCGCGGTGTTCCTGCTCCAGTCCGTGTTTTCCAGCTGCTCTCTCCGGCAGTCAATGAGCGAGCGCCGCTGTCGGTGCTGAGCTCTGCGTCCATTTTTCCCCTCTTCCTTCTGTGCGTTTAAGAAACCTTGAAGAAACACACAAACCTGGAGGAGAGAAGAAGAAATCGCAGGGATCCAAAGCGCAAAACACTGGATGTTTTTTTTTTTTTTTGTTTTTACTTCAAGGTGGGCTGAAGCTTTGCTGAGTGATGGGTTAGGACGGATTTGATCATGATGCCAGAATAAACGGGCTCCTTTCGCACATCTGTACGTCCGGACAGGGTGAGATATAAACTACCTCCTAATCTAACCTCCTGAACACACACTTCTACCATCATTGGCTTTCTGGTATCCATACAGATCCATCTGCCATGTGCAGAAATGAAAAGCATGGATGTGAGGATGGATTTGAGCGTTGATTTCATGACCCTTACAGTTTTCTCTTTAAATAGCTAATACTCATCCTATCCATCTTTCTTTTTGTTCCTGTAACCTAGTGACCAGTGCTTTTAATTCATACTAGCCTCAGTTTCTTGTTGTTAATGTTTTGCACCAAATATTGTGCATGCATTTAAGCATTTCCACACAAAAAAAGATGCTCTTTAATAATAGGCCTTTATTCTAGCAGATCATGCCATGCGCGTGCACATGAAAGTATCCCAGATAATAATCCGTGCACTGATTAAGCCTGACTTTTCATGTGTGTGTGTGTGTGTGTGTGTGTGTGTGTGTGTGTGTGTGTGTGTTGTAGCGTGTGTGTGTGTGTGTGTGTGTGTGTGTGTGAACATGGCCGCGCCGCTCGCGCACCGGGGCCTGGCCGACATGCCGGACCTGAGCCACCTCACTGATGAAGAGAGGAGGATCATCCTCGACGTCATGGACCGCCAGAAGAGAGAAGAGGAGAAAGAACAGTCCATGCTGAAGTAAGCAAAGCGTAGAAAAGGGATTCTCGAGCTCTGCCAAAGCACTGTTTTTATCCTAAGAGTGTGTATCAGAGAAGCTCGCCTTTTTTTTTCTCTTTCTAACGCACTTCCTGGATTGATCACCCTTTGCATCCTTACTCCCGGGTTGAATGTTGAATCAGACGCCATTTTTGATCCCTTTGTACGTTGAAATCAGTTGGTGTTGTCATCTTGGTTGCTGCAGATCCAGCGGTTGGAACTGAGCAGCAGCTGTGTGTGGTTTCAGCACCACGGAGCTGTCCATGAGCTAGGTTTCTCAATCAGTCCTCTTGCTGTAGCTGTTCTGTCCATCTGTCTCACCTAACACACCTGATTCAAATATTCAGGTCATTAACAAGTCCTACAGGGTGTGTTAAGGTGTGTTAGAGCATAAGTCGTATGTTTACACCTGGTCTATTCATGCATCTTTAATGCGGATTGTATCACTTGTAGCCTACATTTACATTTAGTCATTTGGGAGAGATCTTTTCGTCCAACGTGACTTGGAATTGAGCAGAGCTGATGAGGGTCAAGGGGGCACAGTGACGCAGTGTGTAGCCTTACTGCCTCCTGGTTTCATCCTGAGAAGATAAGCCAGACAGTAACCCAAACTCAGGATCGAATCAGAGACCCTGGAGCTGTGAGGCGGCAATGCTACACATTGCGTTATCATACCAGCCGTATGCCATTTTTAATTTCCTTTTGGAGGTCATAGTCCACGTGTCTTCTGTTGTATTGTATTGGTGGGTTTTTTTTTTTTGGTTCTCAAACACTGGCTTGGAGATTAATATATTATTACCCTTGTAAACCTCTGGCTAAAATATACAGCATCCCAGACATCCTGCTTTCCTGGAACTGCCTGCACCCAGACTCTGTCAGAGCAGGTGGAAATTCATAATGCACTTATAATCCTGATACTCAAGACACATGAATTGACCAGGTGTAAACAAGGACCTGGAGTGTGTTTTGCAAAAATAAATAAAATAAATAAATTTTAAAAAAGTAGCAATATACATGATTTGACCTCATTACTATACCTTAGAGGATACATTTACACTGTAGACCTACTTTCTCCTGCTCTAATACATCAGATTCAACTCACCAAGTCATTAACAAGCTCATCGTGATGCTATAATTGGTGTATTAGAACAGGCGAGTTACTAAATTATACCGTGTAAGGTTACTGCGTGACTAGGATTGAGTAACAATGGAGCAGTGGCTCGAGCAGTGCTTTAGTCAAACACTTTAATTTCTTTTATGGAATCTTTTGTGCAATATGTTGGGATAAAAAGAAGGTATGGATGATAATTATCCAAGACTATAATATAACACATTTCAATATAATATGACACAAATAGCAGTGTACACTATGATTATAAATACAATGCAACTGTACTTGGCTTTTTTTCCTCCAGTTTAAGCATGCTCAGTGCTGGATTTACGAACCATCTACAAAGCTGTTCATGATATGATCCTTTTGATTATGGAGTTTTGTGTGTTTAAGTGTGTCTTAGGAGTGCTCTTAAAGCTGAGCTGTATTAATTTAAAAAAGGCATACAAGGTCAGATTCAGAAGCTGAAGAATAGGTATTCACCTGTTAAGTTATGGATCATGCTCAGAATAGTTATTATTGTTTCCAAAACTTGACGTATATGAGCTCCCCGTGCCAGGATTTGTTTGGTTTAGCATTCGGAACGATTGTGAAAACTTTACAGCAGAGCCATCAAGGAGCCTGCGTAATCACGGTTTCCCGTACTGAGTTAAATATTAATGCTGTGTGTGTGGCAACAGAGCAGACTTATGGTTGAAGTGACTCATCGACTTAAAGCCTCAGCCACCGCAGTGTCGCTGTGTGAATCATCCATACGCGCATATACACACTTCTAAGCCATTAAGCTATTCATTGTGAATGAGCGAGAGAGAGAGACACAGAGAGAGAAAGAGAAAGAGAGGAAGAGAGTGTTTAGCGTTTGGATGACACAGATGTCAGTCATCGCTGCTTAGCACCACTACAAGCCCCGGCTCAAGCATATTGTGTGTACGCATTGGTGTAGAGTTACAGGACGACTCAGAGGCTTGGTAACTCCCAACTACTATGCAGACTCATATGTTCTCTTTGTCATTGGCCTGCTGTTGGGTTGGGCTAGTCATGAGCTTTGCCTCAGAGGAAGCTATTCATGTAACATTGTAAAGTACTGCAGAAGCAGCAGGCTACTTTCGACCATGCTAGTATTTAATAATAATAAATATGTTTACTTGATCCAGTGCTGCTTTGCTCCTGAATAATTCTAACTCGATGGTGTTATTTCATGTTTTTTTTTTTTTTGTAAACCAATTAACTATTAAAAAGCATTTAATCAAGTCGTCTTTAACATCTTTGACTTCATAAATAGTTCTGACCCACCAAATCATTCCACCAACCGAGGTTATACTACAATGCTGAAGAATTCTTGAATCTGATTGGTCAGAAGGTGTTGATTAATTTTATTTTATAAGAGCAGTAATGGGGGGGCACAGTGGCTTAGTGGTTAGCACTGTTGCTTCACACCTCCAGGGTTGGGGTTCGAATCCCACCTCCATCCTGTGGTGTGGTGTTTGCATGTTCTCCCCGTGCTTCAGGGGCTTCCTCTGGGTACTCTGGTTTCCTCCCCCAGTCCAAAGACATGCATTGTAGGATGATCAGCTGTTCCAAATTGTCCGTAGTATGTGTGTGATTGTGCTCATCCAGGGTGTCCCCCTGCCTTGTGCCCCAAGTCCCCTGGGATAGGCTCCAGGCCCCCCATGACCCTGTGTAGGATAAGTGGTACAGAAATTGGATGGATGGAAGAGCAGTGATTCAGATCACAGGTTTATATTAATGCTTTCGTTCTAATACATTATTGTTCCTATAGTAACAGGTAATTCAAAGAGACTTGTATAGGAGACACTCCACATAATCTAAGACTAATAATAAACTAAAGAAATAAATCTTTATGGAGGGAGTCTCCAGTGTAAGCGCTTTGTATCAGTGAGTTAATTTTCCTTTATTGACATGTCAGGATGGAGAACATGTTACTCTGTAAACATGCCTCTTTTTTGAGGGAACAAATCTAGGCTGGCGAGGGAAGGACTTTTTTTTTTTTTATAGCTGCTATAAGTGATAACAGGCACTATCAGGTCTCGCAGATGTTCCACAACATTAAATGTAACTATAAATTTGTACAATGTGTCATTACTTAACTAATAAAAAGTGTTTTATTTCGTACTTATTGTGATTTTAGCTCAGGGCTGCACGATATCTTTTTTAAAGAGGTAGCATTATAGCACGAATTAAAATTTTGTAGCATTGAGGTAAAAAGTACACGTTGATCCTTCTAAAAGGTCACTTCAGGAGACACATTTTTTGATGATTATTTTGTGAAATGCAAAGATATTTACTTTCTTTTTTACATAATGCAGATGATTGTCAAATAAAGCCTTGGCTTCCTATCCAACATCAGGAGTACAACATTAACTTTGCCTCAAACAGGCATGCCTTATCCACTCAGCGTTATACCTGGAAGACTTGATCCTAATGCTAGCACTGGTATTAGTAGAAACTTTTATTTGATTAACGAGTCTTTGATGATTCTTGATCTAGATGTATCACTGTCATGAATTTGTTGTCTGTTCTATATTTCGTGGATTTTCTGTAACAGCAAAACCCCAACGCTTCATTCTGTTAGCATTAAAAGCACTGACAGCAATGCTATATTTGAATTCCAACTTCTTTTTCACGACTGCACATGACGAGACGCTTTGACAGATGTTTGATATAGCACACACACACACACACACACACACACACACACACACACACACACACACACACAAATTATTTTGCATGGGTGCAACTGTGGTCTTTTTTTGGATAAAAATTTATATACATATATATATATATATATACACACAACCGTGATTATGCATGGTCATGCTATTTTCTGTACCTCTGTAACCAGAAAAAAGATACTCCACATAGAGAAGCCACCCACACACACATACACACACACACACAAACAGGCTGTAGTCCAACCTGAGGAATCCTGGGAGAGCGGAGGCAGGAAGAACCCTCAGTGTTTGCCAACTTACTGTCATCTCACTGGAAAAGCCACAAAGAGAAAGATGATAACTCAGAGAAAGCTATACAGAGAGGGAAACACTGGAGCAGTGTGAGAGGATGATGGGTGTGATGATGCTCATAGCAAAAATACAGTTTATGTAGTGTTGTAGGGTCAGAAGTAACACAGAGAATAACTAGATTTGCATTTCTTGAAGGAAATACTACAATGTGCACCTGAGCCGTGTATGTGTGTGTGTGTGTATGTATGTGTTTGTGTCCGTGTGTGTGTGAGTTTAAAGCAGAGCTGCTGGTTGGACGGCTGTAAAAGTCAAAATCGAACTAACAGACATTCTGTCAATGAATTTCAGTGTGATGATTTCAAAATTTAAATACAAATATTCTAATATGTATGTATATATATATATATATATATATATATATATATATTCATAAATTTGTTCGGAACCAAAAATAGATAATAATAACAACAAGAATAAGAAGCAGAAGTAGTAGTAGGAAAAGTCTGATAAATAAAAATACAGTGCTTGTTTTACAGTTGTTTCTGGTTTACAGTGGATAACAACAACAACAACAATAATAATAATAATAGGTATGATAAATACAAATACAGCACTCGTTAGGCAGTTGATAATAATAATAAGATGACGATGATGATGATGATAGTAAGAGTGAGGAAGAAATGTGTGTAGGACTGACATGACAACATGGCAAAGCAACATGGAGGTAGTTCTTGGGTTAATGCCTTGTCTTGAAGCCTCCATACACATAGATTTTCCTCTAAACCCATGATCAACAGGTTCCAAAGGCCATCAGCCGAGCACACACTGCCTCATGAACGGCGTGTAACAGTGTGCTGGTAAAGTTTAATCTAGGCTCGGATCTAAGTGTACACGAGTGAAAGATCAGGAGACACCGGGTGCTTATATGCTGACTGAATTAGCTTATCTGCTGCGCTTTCTCCACTTGCAGTGTGTTCTGTAGCCGTTTGGGCAGCTGCTTGGGTTCAGAGGCAGGGGAGGTGGAGGTATTGTGTTACAGAGATCGTTTAACCAAACATGGCTAATGTGGGTATCAGTGAATGTAAACTATAGTGCTTAAAAGTAGGCTTTGTGAGTAAGCCTTCCGCTTGCCTCTAAGCACTGGTGTTAAATCAGATGTAGTGGTTGAGCAAATAGCGCTGTATAATGTGTTGCATGCATGTCTGTCCATGTTTTGTCTCGGGCACTGATACACGGAGCAGTGGGATATTCATATGGAATTCATGCTTCTGTTTGTCAGTTGTAACTTAATAATGAGCATTATAGTTTAATCGTTATTCTTGGTCAAAGTCTTTGTACTAGGAATTATTTACAACCACATACGGGTGACAAATGAAAGGAAAGGCATTTCTTTTTCTGGCATGGTTTGCATCCATTTGTCCTCTTAGAGACATCTTATGACTCTTCCAGCATGACTCCGCCCCCGTCTGCAGGGTATGGAGACCCTCTGAATGATTTATGAATATGAAAATTATGTAAATCACATGCTATGGCCTTCACATTCACTAGATCTCAAACCAATTGAGCACCTATGGGAGTTGTGTCTTAGACAGCGCTCTTCACCACCATCATCAAAACACCAACTGGAAGAAAGGTGTCCATCACTGCAGTACAGTTCCACTTCCTTTAATTTGTCACCCACCTGTATGCTTTTTGTTGTGTAACACGGCAATATTTAGTGGAGTTGTTCAATTGCTCTAGTTCAATTTTCTTTATATATTATACCATAGTGCAGTTTGAATGCTTAATTCCGATTGGTCAGAAGATGCTGCGAAGGTTTATATTAATGTTCTCATTTTAATGCATGATCTTTTCTATAGTAACGACATATACAGGGACTTGTATGGTGGATGAGCCACATAAATGGATTAAAAATGTATAACTTTGATAAGAGATGTTTATTTAGCATTTTTGGAAGGAGTCTCCAGTGTCAGCACTTTGTAACAGTCAGGTAAAGCTGTTCCTTTTAAGATTTTCCCACCATGGGAAAGGCTTCTGGATGGAAGGCTTTGTGGTTTCTTGGTCACATGACAAGACCATGACTTGGTCTTATTAACAAAATATAGAGAGAGAGAGGAAAAGAGAAGCTGCTGAGGAAATGACCCTTTATAGCGGTTATAACGTAAGTGATAACAGGAAGTAACTTGTTTCCAGGACGTTCCACAACATTAAATATAGCTATAAACCGATAAAGAGTATGATGTGTTGTTCTGTATTTGATAAAAATTGTATTTGTAAGCAAATTGCTGTGGTATAAGAGGAATAAAACACTTTGTGACACGATGTTTATTGGAAAATAATTAACTTCTGGGTGCTCATTATTATTATTATTATTATTATTATTATTATTATTATTATTATTATTGTTGTTGTTATTTAACAGCATGGGCAAGCATGAAAATGCTTCTATTTTACATATTTAAGGGTAATTTAGAAAAAAGTAAGACCTCATTGAATTATATTATTAATTATATTATCAGCAGTAGCCTAAGTTAGAAATATTTATATGAATTTCAGAATTTCTCCGTATTTGATATTTCTCCCTTATGCTATAATGAGAGTGCATTTGAGCTGAGAGTGCATTTGAGCTGAGAATGCATTTGAGCTGGCATGGACTGCACAAGTTTGTAAAAACCTGCTGATTCATGTTATATCAAATCTATCAGTGTGTGGTCTGAACATGTGCTGTAATGGAAGGGATAAGACTCAAGAAAAACATGACTTTTTGTGCAAAGCAGTTAACGTGATCAAAAGCACAAATTTGCTTAGATTTAAATAGGGACTTAGAAATAGTGCAGAACCTTGAATATTATCTTGAATATTCAAGATATTGAACATTTACTTTACATCCTTTAACTATTTCTAAATTCTAAAACTTTGGTCATTTCCAATTTTTAGAAAAAAAAATCATCCGTCATGTCTAACACTCTGAAAGACAAATTTACTTAAACTGATAAATGTGTGTGTGTGTGTGTGTGTGTGTGTGTGTGTGTGTGCGCGAGTATGTATTATTCCACTACCCAGTTATGTGTATGACAATCGGCATCCAAACATACATAATCATGAAAGGCCGGCTGGTTTACTATGATATGAAGAATAAATAGACTTTCCGATGAACAGACTTCTGGAAACAAAGCATTAGGGTCATTTAGGAGCTATGGACAGAGCAGAGCAGTGCAGCACAGAGCATCCCGTGTTCAGGACAGCAATACTGTTACATAAGAGCATTGAAGCATGGACAGAGAGATCCAAAGAACATGAGCATTTAGTAGCCATGTGAAAATATAATAGGAACAGTGGGGTTGTAAATGTACCAGTCAGCGGCTCCCCTAGTCTGACCAAACATTAACTCACTTCTGAGCATTTGTAAAAGAATATGCCCATGTAATAATCACAATTATATTAAATATTATTAATACATTATTATTGTGTTAATGATAAGTACTTTTATAACACTGACTGGAATGGGTGTTAAACTATATTTTTGTACCAAATGTTTTATTTGATCTCATATCCAGTGCCTTTTTTTTTTTTTTTTTTTTTTTTTTTTTTTTTTTTTTTTTTTTTTTTTTTTTTTTTTTTTTTTTTTTTTTTTTTTGTGCAAATATTAACAGACAGGTATTGTGATACATATTTTTTGGGATATATTTCCCACCCTAAAAAAAAGATGGGTTGTATGTAACCCAATTGGTGTCATTTCTCTAACCCTGAACATGGGTAGAAGTCTTAGCAATAAGCTTGTAGGTGTTTGTTTAGTGAGCCTGTGCTGGGTATAGCTAACTTTAGTGGTGATAGATGAGGGTATCTAAAGCCTGACATTACGTAGCTAATACTGGATACCTAACTTGAGTACATTTAAGTAACATTTCTAGCTGGCAATAAATTACGATATAGCTGTGAGGATTTAGACAACGAAAACTTGTCAAAATGTTAGCTAGCTGATAGTTATATAGAATTACAGGATACCTTTTAACAGAAGAATTTATTAAAAAAAAAAAAAAAAAACGGTTTCTGAGTATGGCTATGGCTGTGCATGTGGTAGATAGAAATTAGCTTGAAAAATGCTTGAGTATGCCTTTAATTTTTATTTATTTATTTGTTTGTTTGTTTGCTTATTGATTGATTGATTGATTAATTGGCAGGTGCTATTTGCAGCTGGGTAAAAATAGGAATGTGTAATATTTGCCCCAGTTTAGTCATTGCCACTAATGATAATGATTTTCTTTACACAATGTAAATTATTTACTTAAGATTTAGTAGCTTTTTAACCAAAGTTGCTTACATAATGTTTGCTAGCTTGCTGGAAACCTGTGCCATTTTTAATGACACAACATGCTAATTCTCATCGACTAGCACGTTAGTGAATTGGGATAAGTACTATCAGTAAATAGCTACTTCCAGAGAGATAACACTAGCTAAGCTCATTTGCTTTTCTTAATTATATTGTTTTCATACTGGTTTGTAAATGGATTGTAATTTTTTTTGTCTTGCTCAGCTTTACAGAGATTTACGAGGGCAATTCCAAGGCCACTAAGCTAGCTTTCTGTCTTATTCACATTCCACATATGTATTTTGGTGCGAAAACCAAAGAAAGGTGATGAATCCTCCAGGAAGCAGATCATACACAAAAGTCTTAAGGCTTATGCTTTTTAATCATGCATTTGTAGCTAAGATAACTAGCTACAAAGCTAGGTAGTTCTGAACAAGAACTAACAAAGAGCACTATGATGTAAATAGTCTGTGGGAAACTGTGGGGATTGGGGACTGATAAGATCTGTTGTCTTAGGGCCATTTGGTTTGGCAGGAAGTCTCATGGGGGCAGTTCTGCAGCCACAGAACAGTCATCTACATGATTCTTTTGTGTTGCAACACCACCACGGCTGTTGATATCCAGTGATCAGGAAGTTTGACTGAGGACTGGACTGGAGTGGAGATTTGAGAAAGCAAGATGGTGGGTGTTTGAAGGTGGATTGTCGATGCAGTTGCTTTTGAATTGGACAAACCTCACTGTCATTGGTCAAGGATCATTAATAGTTCAAACACAACGGCTGAACTAGAAATCATCAGGAATCAAGGTTCCAGCATATACTGTACTTTCTGAGAACTATGGTTCCTCGAGGGTTCTTGGAATGGCTAAGGGTTGTACTGTAGCTTACTAAAAATGGGCTCTACATGGAAAATTTGATGAAAATGAAGCCCTCTGTTTTAGGGTTGTACATAGAACCCAAAAGGGAAAACCTAAAGAACGCTTTATGATTCTAGATTTAACCAACTTCGAAGTTTTTAAAATTATTTTATTTTATTTTTCTCGCCACCAGTGGATTAAAATACAGAAAGATGCAATAAAAGCTTATTTAATTCAGTGCCATCCCTAAGGAGATATCATAATCTTGGTTCCATAAAGAACCTTTTGGTCCGTGATCCTTTAGACACTATTTTGTTGTTGCCTCAGTGAATGGAATAATCATCTTCCACCACAAAGTAGTAACATTTGTTGTGAGACTTTATTTTTTAGTTTTATGTGGCACCAACCCTCCTTAGAACCTTTTCCGTCACCTTTATTTTTTAAGAGAATACATCTAATTACCAAAACTCATAGTCTGGCACTGGTTGCTCTTATCTAATCTATTTGGGCAAGAGTGTTTTGTTTTGTAATTTTATGATTAAGTGTACCTTTTATTTCTCTTTACTTGAATCATTTTGCATTTTACCTTTTATTTCATATTTAGTACTGGATTGCTATATGGAATTGATTTTGCTTGTATGATTGCTGGAAAGAGTGATTTCCTTACATTTTTGATTTACCTACTCTCTTTAAGGTGGCATAGTGGCACAATGTTACTGCCACTTACGGCTCCAGGGTAACTGGTTCAATCCTGAGTTAGGGTTACTGTCTGTTCAGACTTTCTCTCAGTGTACATGTGGGTTTCTTCTGGATTCTCCGGTTTCCTCCGACTTCCCAATAAACGTACCTGTAGGTAGATAGGTGTGAATGCGTGTGTGCATGGTGCCCTGCAATGGACTTGCATCACATAAAGGGTGTATTCCTGCTTTGTTCCCAGTGTTCCTGGGATAGGCTGATATCCAGATCCCTGACCAGAATAAAGCATTAAAGATGAATTAATACATGGATGTAATTTATTGACATAGATATCTACATAAGTTATCTTACAACTGTGGAAGAAAGGGTTCTTGCTTAAGGCCCAGGAACACACAACCTTCTCACATGGAGTATTGCACTCCAGGGAAAGGATTTGCACATTCTGCATTTAGGAATCAGGCAACATGTCTGAGCTAAAAGGGGAATTCATTGTCTTTTAAGAAATAAATCCATAAAGTTAAACTTCATCTGTCTTTTTTTTTTTCCTCTACAGTTTTGTTAGGTGTGACACCCACACTCAGCTTCTTTACAGCATCAGCTAGGCTTTATCTCAGTAAAAGCCACGAACTGTGCTAAGGCAGCTTATGCCTAGTGCTCAATGCAATCACATCAGAAAACTCCAATGCCCAAATCTGTAGAATTGTTAACATACAGTAGCTCTCTAAATATGACATGCATTAAGTTAATGTTTCTTTTTAAGTAGAAAAGCCCTTGTGCTTATGATGTAACACTGCTGGTCCACAAGGATTATCAGATCGCTACAGTAGTAAACGAAAGCATGAGGTGATGATGCTTTAGATTTCAGGCACAGTGTGCATTATACATAAACGGTGGTTGCTTTGGAGTGTGTGCACGCTCATATGACCGGACATAGTCTGTGAATATGTTACACATTCATTGCAGAGTGTGTATTCTTAGCTGGGATAGCTGATGCCAACGTTTCATTTGAAATGCTGTAATCTTTGTGTCAATGAAAGATTTTAGCATTTACTGTAGCAGTCTTATTGGGTCTCAGAATGCCAGCAATCTTAGCATCAAACGCCAACAAAGTTGGATAATTTTCCTAATTCCTACATGATCGTAAGTTGTAATTTTTCTAAGTCCTAGTGCTTAGAAATGGGGATTCGAGTTAGGTATTTTGACAAAGATATCAATCAAGACTTGTTCATTTGTAACTTGGATAAAAACCAAAAGAAAAAACGAATAATTAGGATCAACCTTAACACAGTAAACGAACCTTTCTTATCCAATCTAATATGAGCAATTTTGTGACTTTATGTGCAGTAAATTATTGCAATTTTATTTATGCGCATTCTGCAGCAGAGCTTTGAGAAAAAAACTAAACTGACCAATTTCTGAAATTCAGATCTACATTATATCTATACAGAAAGGGATTCTGTTTATTGTTACATGATAGATAAGGTGAACGCTAACATTACTACAGAAAAAAAAAAAAAACTTTTCTGTTAACTAAGGAATACAACGGGTTGCGCGGTAGTTATTTATTCCAGTTACACGAGCAATTTTGTATAATAGGTACATTTAACATTGTGGATGTATGTAATGTATGTCCATGAAACAAGTTACTAAGACAGATTGCTTTGTTGTTTTGTTACCGAGAACCTGCAAAATGCAAACTCGTCTTTGTCTGACATTACGTAGCTAATACTGAATAACTAACTTGAGTACATTTAAGTAACATTTCTAGCTGGCAATAAATTACGATATTGCTGTGAGGATTTAGACAACGAAAACTGCTGTGAAGGAAAACTGGACCCTCTGACCGAGCAGAATCGAGAATTCAAGAGCACAGTGATATAAAATACATCCATGAGGCTGATGTAACCACCGCACACAGTGCATACTCATGATGTACATGATGTGATTGTCTTTCTGTAGGACATTGTCTGACTATTTTCCATGATTTCTACTCTGTGCTCTAATTCTCTCTGGCTTGCTTGCGTACTAGGGGGAAAGGGAGGAAGGGAGGGAGCACATCTGCTTGATTGATGTGGAGTAGAATGGCTGCTGATTGGCACGCAGAATGTGAAGTTAGTTAAGCTCTGGACTGTACTACTGAGACCTGAACACATGCATGTGGAGTTCTGCCAGGAATCATTTGGATCGCCCTTTCTGTAAAGAGTGATGTTTTTGTGTGTGTGTGTGTGTGTGTGTGTGTGTTTGGCTTTTATAGTGTGAATCTTTTTATGTGTGCCAGTGTGAGTCTATATATATGTGTAGGTCAGTGATTCTGCTGGTATTTAACCAATGCCTGATCTCAGCATTAATCTTGTGACATTGTTGCACAGTGAGACTGGGAATTAGTGTGCAATATAGACATCTGGGGGAAAAAAAAGTGTATCTAGATATCTTGATTTCTATGTAATAGTCAACATGTTTCTGTATAAAGGGTTTATTTTCCTTTCCGTGACAGCTGTGTATCTCAGCCTCTTCTGCATGCTTCATTTCAATTCAGTTCAGTTTGACTTTGTCATTATATGTCATTATATTGTCATTATATCATGGTTATATGTATGCACAGGTGTGCAGTATAATGAAGTGTTTTTTTTTTTTTTTGTTTGTTTTTTTGCTAGCTCAAGTGCACGTCAGTGTTCAACATACAGCATGCTGCATTACCATGCAGTAATACAACATAAGGAGCTGTATAGCATTACGTACAAGAAACTATGCACACTTTAATTAGAAGACAGTGTGGCTGTTAGAATAGGTTCATATTCTGCGATTTTTTAAATTTAAAAACAAACAAACAAACAAACAAGCTCTGTCCAGAGGTGATATGTACCGCTATGAAAAAAATAAACAAAACATGCATACTCTAACCATAACAACACCAGTCCTAGCTAGTTTCGGCTAACTATCTAGCCTGATCTGATATCTAAATTAGATTTATTATGATCAGTAATGAATTTGCGTTAACTCTGGCAATGAGGAGTTTTTTGCCTTCGCTGTAGGTTTGGAGGCAGACAGTCAGGGAAAAACGAGCTGCTTGTGCGATATGACTGTATGCAGTTTAAGTGGGATGTCAAATCGCATATTGCTGAATGCCTCAAAATTTTCTATTCAGCGTGTCGTAAATCTCATCATATTCACTCACTAACAAGACAGATTCTGGGCAGAACCACCTTGTTGATAGAGAGAGAGAGGTCAGAGGAGAATGGCCAGACTGATTCAGGAAGGTTACGATAACTCAAATAGCCACTCTTTATGACTGTGGTGAGCAGAAAAGCATCTCAGCACCTATATATACATTTATTTACATTTGCGGAACATTGAGAGGGCATGATATTGGTTGAATTTGATGAGACAAAATGTAATAATCATATTTTATGACTTCTTATTGCTCGTAGTCTTTACCTAAACTGTAGACTACATTGTTTTTGCACTAATTCCATGGTTTTGTGTGTGTTGGCGGATGTTTTGCTGACTGGTATTTAATCTACTTTCAGCCATATTCTATTTTCCAGGAAAAAGTCGTAATAAGCAGGTGCATCCTACTAAAGGCTGATTTCAGGTTTTCTACAATCTCTCTCTTTCTCCCTCTCTCTCTGCATATGTGTGTGTTGCTGCTGATCATGATCATGTGCTCCATACACACACATGCACAGACGCACAGACGCACACACACACACACACACACACACACACACACACACACACACGTGCGCATTCATAAAGCTGCTCATGTCAATTCATAAAACACTTCCTGTCATGTGATGTGAGTGCCACCTGCCCAACATGTCTGCACACACACACACACACACACTTTCATACAAATGAAGCACCATGGCGCCTCTTTGTCCTACATTAACCCCAGCCACTGCCATACTCTAGCCTGTAGATGGGCACAGCAGCCATGCAGTGAAGTCTCGTGACTATCAGGGACCAGCACACTGGCAGCTGTAATTGCAGGATAATTATGCTTGGTGCTGGAATTCAGCCTGGCATTTACAGGGGCTTTTTTTACCCTCTGTATCCTACTGGTAGAGGAGCTCAGTGAGTGAGGAGAGAGAGAGAGAGAGAGAGAGAGAGAGAGAGAGAGAGAAAGTCAGGATTAAATTGTATCATTAATAATTTGACTAGTGGATGTACTCTTGTGTTTATCTGTGTCTCTCTGTTCATCACTCTTGTCTCTAGTCAATATTGTTGCACTTATTTCAGAGCACTATGCTTGGATTTGCTAACTTATTATGTTTTCAATGAGGAGATGTTTATTTAACATTTTTGGAAGGAGTCTCCAGTGTCAGCACTTTGTAACAGTCAGAGGTAAAGCCGTTTAACCCTTTCTAGCAGTACACTGGCGTTCAATTCCTCCGGCGGAATGGAAATCGACATCGGACATTTTCGATCAGTATAAACAAATGAATTACTTTATCGCCACAAGTCTGTTATAAGATTAGTCAGAACACTGTTGGGTTTCTGTGTGTAGAGTATCATGACTCTATGTTTAGCTGCTGGTGAGCAGGGTGATGGGAAAGGGGAGGGGTGTGAGCCCCCTGTTGGGCAAACAATTCACACCTCTCCACAATAACACAACCAAAGCTTTTTTGATAGTAAAATACCGTATACAACTACAACAATAAAATTATAAAATTTGGTAAAAAAAAAAAAAAAGGAAATACTTATGAAAAACATGGTTCATATGAACCATGAACCACTGCTGTGGAGTGTTACATCACAAATAAATTCAATTTTGAACACAGGCACCCCAAAACAGGGGAAAGTCAATTTTTTTTGGCCTCTAGTAAAAAGAGTTATTTAAGTTTTCTGACACGAGAAAGTCTTCAGGACAGACGGCTATGTGATTTCTCGGTTTTTGTTGTACTTTTAAATTCCAGAGTGAGAAAGAGAGGCTGGTGAGGGAACAACTGTTGATAGCTGTAATAATGTAAGTGATAACATGAACAAACCTGTTTCCCAGACATTCCACAAGATTAAATGAAATCGTAAACAGTAAAAAAGTAATGCGTACAAAAAAAAATTGTAAGTGTTGGCAATGTGCTGTGGTATCAGAGGAATAAAACACCTCGGTACGTGCTGTTATAATAATCAACTTCAGGTCAGTAACAGTAACTCCAGTTTGTGCCAGGCTGCGTCACTTCTGTTGTTGATTGTTTTCCTACAGCTAACAGCAGGACCCCGAGTGTTTTATTATTTATTTAGTACTGACTCAGTTTTCTCTCTGTTCTGTTGATTTTGGTAACTGTTAATTTTTTTTTCTTTTTTTGAAAATCAAAGAAAAACTTTTGTGAGTACAGTTCTTGTCCTGGCCCTCTACTCTTTTTGTCTTTGTGTTCTTGTTTGTTTAAATTGCATATGTGTGTGTGTGTGAGAGAGAGAGAAAGAGAGAGAGAGAGGGACAGAGAGAGAACGACATACAGAGAGAGAGTGAAACAGAGAGAAGAAAACAGAGAGTGAGAGAGAGAGGCTATTTGAATTGGCATTCTGACTGGCCTCAGATATGGTGATGATGTGACAAAGAGAGAGAGAGACAAAGAGAGAGGGAGATAGAAAGACAGACAGTAAGAGACTGGACTCAGTTCTGATGATGACGACGATGATGATGTGAGAGAGAGACAGAGAGAGAGAGAGAGCAACACACACCAACAGCGAGACAGAGAGAGTTGTGTGTATTTAGCACTGGAGAATGTGATGACTCAGTGCTTCCTGTGTATTTGCTGCTTCAGTGCAAGTCCTCACTCACTGTTGTACAGAAAAGTGGTACTTGATAGATTTTAATGTTGAGATGAAATTAACTTCTCAAACAAACAACTAACTGAAGAATGCCAATGAAATGTCATTAACATAATCAGCTTTAAAATTGCGCTACAGTCTACAGTTCAGAATTTTGACACATTTCCCTGGTACTGAGAAAAAAAAAGATCTTGAGTAGTATACCTACTTTAATCTTGACATGGTAGCGTCGGTTAACTGATTCTGTTCATGTTTGCAGTTTCTTAGGAGATTTAGGGTTGCCAATTTTCAGTCCATCCAAATATGGGACAGAAGGTGGAGGTTGGAGATCGCCATCTTTTTCTCACTGTTGGATTTTGAGTTACAGTCTTCAGTCTGCGAAGATTCATAGCTATCATCTCTGCTTTCGTTCTTCCCATGTGCATTTTCTTAGCACTGTCACGTTTAACCAGGCAGTCAGTACTGTTGTATCTCAGCCCATGTTTAACCGTACGTACACTTACGAAGGTTCACCAGCAGCAATTTGGTCAAGTTTGTTGATATATGCAACAAAGAATGTAGAAATGTTACTTAAACGTTACCATCTCAGTAGAAGCATCAAGTCATTTTCTCCTCCATGGATAATAAATAAGTTGCAATGACATCCATCCATTTTCTGCACCACTTATCCTACACAGGGTCGAGAGCCTATCCTAGGGGCCTCAGGGCACTAGGTGGGGGACACCCTGGATGGGGTGCCAACCCTTTGCAGAGCACAATCACACACACACACACACACACACACACACACACACACACACACACACACACACACACACACACACAAAATTATATTTTAATGTTGTCTCAACAGATGCATTAACTTGATAGCGACCTCTAGCAGTGATTCCAAAGGGTTTGGTGTTTGGTGTTGTTTTATGGGACAGGGTTAGTCCCGTAGAGGATGAGAAAGTTTTGACTCAAAAACAGGATGTCCTGGCTAATACAGGATGGTTAGCATCCCAAATGAGATTCTTATATGAAACACTATAATGCTGTTTATGAAGTCTGACAGAAACATTGCTCACTTAAACTTCCTCACTCTCACTGTTAATGATCCTCATGTTACGGTTTATCTGTAAACGTGCACTAATTATGATTAAGTGATTGTTGCACATGACTGAGAAGAATCATTGTAATTATGATAAGTTGCTTTAGGAAGAAGTTTTGGATGTTTCCTTTCAACAAAACCCAACAAATATAAAACATACTTAAATACAAGTGGCTGAGATATTCTTAAGCCTGGCAAAAGCAGGTTAACTTCAAACATGCACCTCATCTGTATCCGCAAAACTGATTATTGTATGTGTCGTGAGGTATTAATGCTACATGGAAATGCTACATTGAAGTTTTCTGTAAGGAGATGTTTATCATGTAAGGAAGGATTCTCCAGTTTCAGTGCTTAGTAAAACCAGTAACAACTTTTTATAGCTGCTATAATGTAAGTGATATCAAGAATTAATTTGTTTTGTTTGATGTTCCACAATATATATATATATATATATTAGATCTGGAAGTATTTGGACAATGACAGAGTTTTTGTGATTTTGCCTTTATACACCACCACAATGGACTTGAAATAAAACAATCAAGATGTGATCGAAGTGTAGACTTTCAGCTTTATTTTAAGAGGTTCCACAAAAATATGGCATTTACCATTTAGGAATTACAGCCATTTTCAGCAAAGTACCTCCATTTTCAGGGGCTCAAAGGTATTTGGACAAAGTGACATAATTGTAAATATAACCAGAATTTTAATACTTGGATGAAAATCCTTTGCAGTCAATGACTGCCTGAAGTCTGGAGCCCATGTTCTCAAAACTCAAATTCTGAGTTTCCTCCCTGGAGTTGCTTTGCCAGGCCTTCACTGCAGCCACCTTCATTTGAGATCAGGCGACTGACTTGGCCATTGAAGAATATTCCATTACTTTGCTTTCAAAAAGTCTTGAGTTGCTTTCGCAGTATGTTTAGGGTCATTATCCAACCCTCTGTATTTACATTCATGAAGGCATCTCTTGATTGTAGATTTTGACAATGATATGCCTACCTTCTCCAGAGTATTCTTGACTTCTGTTGATGTTGTGAAGGTGTTTTTCTTCACCAAGGAAAGGATTCTGCGGTCATCTACTTTAGTTGTCTTCCGTGGTCTTCCAGGCCTTTCGATGTTGTTGAGCTCACCAGTGCTTTCTTTCTTTTTAAGAATGTACCCAACTGTTGATTTGACCACACCTAAGGTTTTTGCTATCTCTCTTCTAGATTTATATTATTTTTTAAGCCTACTGATGGCCTCCTTCACTTGCATTGAGATCTCCTTGGACTTCATATTGGTAGCTCCAGTCGAACTGCTGCCAAATGCCAACTCAATACCCGATATCAACTCCAGACCTTTTAACCTGATATCAGCTCCAGACCTGCTTCATTTGTCTTGAAGTAACGAGGGAGTAGAACACAACTGGTCAATTAACTTCTTGTCAGTCAATTGTCCAAATACCTTTGAGCCCCTGAAAATGGAAGTACTTTGCTTAAAATGGTTGTAATTCCTAAATGGTAAATGCCATATTTTTGTGGAACTTCTTAAAATAAAGCTGAAAGTCTACACTTCGATCACATCTTGATTGTTTTATTTCAAATCCGTTGTGGTGATGTATAAAGGCAAAATCACAAAAACTCTGTCATTGTCCAAATACTTCCAGACCTGACTGTATATATACGTATAGACTGTATTTTATATATTCTATTTTATTCACCTTACATTTCTCTATAGGCTGCTACTTCTTATTATATGTCTACTAGATTTTATTATATAGTCTACTATATTTTATTCTATTCTGTTTTTATTATGTGTGAATATCTTAGTTCATTGTTGGTTCTGTTCGTTGTAGCAGTGTGGGATGAGGAACTAAGGAAAAACATTTCACTACATTACATCGCATGTATGTAATATGTATGTGACAAATAAAGAACCTTGAACCTTGAACCTATTTTCCTATAACAGCACGCCCCATAGTGGTTTATTCTTTATATAAAGTATTAAAAAGAACTAGAACTGTGAATTTATTCAGTTGTGATCGTCTTTCTTTCACTGATTTGGTGAATCTTGCACCTCCAAACCCTCAAAAACCACAAACTTAGGTTTGAGCTCCCTCCACCCAGTAGAGGGCAGCGCATGTCCATCATCCCTGGATGAGTGAGTAGTGTTCAGGTGAAGGGGATAAAGGGCACAGGATGGGTGTCCCGCTCTCAATCATACATATTAATGAAGCTGTGTGTAGCTGACGGTATCATCTCGCAGGAGGGAGTGTGCATGCTTTCAGGTTCGGGATAGTTGTCTTTTTGTGTGTAGCTTCGGTGATGTTTCCTTGTTGTGAATTTCACGATCGGACTGAGGAGTTTTGATCGAGGCACTATCTGTCCATGCTGGATTCTCCAATGATGTGAGAGAACCTGGTTAAATTCTTTGTGCTGGCATGACTTCTGAAAAGGAGTGCTTTTACTGGCTCGTCCTTAACGTTTTATTTAAGCTAATTAATATATTCTGCAGAGTAATGGTTCGTTGGACTGTAATTTAGGGCTCTTTGGCTTGGACTTTCTTGGCACACACTGGATGCTTGGCTTGGTAGTTCTCAAGCAGCGGCATCTTTTATCGGAAATGAAGGATGCTCTGGTTAAAACTTTTGTCAGGGTTAGAGACTAAAGGAGATGCAATTGTAGCTGATTTATGTGTATATATATATATATATATATATATATATATATATATATATATATATATATATATACACACACATACACACAGTATACAGTATAATATCCCTGTTATTGGTTTAATTTGTGTTCTTTTTTAATGTATTACTTCTCTAGTCCAATCACTGCTCAATTCTCAGCTCTTATTCCTTTTTCTGCATGTTGAATGGACATAATTATGTAATTCATGCCTCTTTTTTGTATACTGATGTCTTCCTGTTAATTTTCCATTGATGACTTTATGTTAATCTTTTGATTTAAGCATTTGTTGTTATTCTGTTACGTTTCAACCCTCCCTCCCCCCCATCCCCACTGAGTTGGTCATTTATTTGTATTTTTAGGGTCAAAGAAGATCCAAAGCCTCAGTCTGCACAGTAAGTATCTCTTAGCATAGCATAGATAGCTCCCAGCTTTGGCCCTCTCATGTGCTTTCTTCTTGTGTGTGGCTTCCTCTTTCTCTCGTCAATGCTTTTTTTCCTGGCTGCATACGAGAGCCACTGGACGCACCTGTTCTGCTTCACCTGCTTCTCAGACGGCTGTTAGTTTTAGAGTGACGCTCAGTTTGATCCTCTTTTTCTATGTAACTTGTGGCCATACTATATCTGGTTGTCCGACACAACCTCAGATTCACTGGCTGTAACGCTACATGCTTCTTTCACTATTTCACACACCTTTTCTCTTTCCCTGTCTGTCCTTGCTTTGTCTCTCTCTCTCACTCTCACTCTCTCCGACGGTGTGTAAGCGTCCAGTTCTTCCAGTTCTCTTTCATAGCTGCTTGTTCCCGTCTTCTTCTTCTCCCCCACATGAATGTGTCCGGCAGTGCAGCTGTGATAATCACAGTTGTTTTTTCTCCTCTTGCGCTGCTCATGCCAGCCCGTTGTGTCTCAGCCTGGGTGATGTCCCGCTTGTCTGTGCAGGTGGTTCAAAAGTCCCTTTAGCGGGATCACGGAGCTGGTTAATAATGTTCTCCAGCCGCAGACTAAGTCCCAAAATGAGCCTCAAAAAGAAGCAGCGACGGAGGAGCCGGAAACGTAAGTAAAGAAAATGCAAGTTGACATCCATGGATCTGAGCAGGCAGAAAATACACAAACCCAGCAGCGGTAGTCTTCTAGCAAGTTTTCAGAAGTCTTCTAGCAAGTCTTCTGAATCTATATGAATCCAGTTTTCTATTTGCTTCCCCCCCTCTTTCTGTTAAGCTACGAATCCTCATATATTAAAACATAACTGCAGGTACATTTACATGTGAATGTTTCAATATACATATTAAATTTATAAAATGCATTGAATGAATAAATTGAATAATTAATTATTAACTTATTCTGTGTTGGAAAGAACGGTTCACTGCTACAAGTACACTGTAAGACTGAATTAAAAAAAAAAAAGAAAATCCTGCTAAATTTGATGTCCAGGAAAAAAATTTGTCAGTCTGCCATTTTTCATTTTTAAAAATTAATTTATTTATGTTTATTCTTATTTGTTTTTACATTTACCTTTCACTTTTTAATTCTGGGTTGCTGTCTGGCTGTCAGTGTTTGATCCGCTCTTATCATGCCGATGTTACATCATCACCACATTTCTCCAAGCTAAGCATCTGAAAGATCTAAGGCTCTATCTGACAGCTGTGCGACTTTAAAATATTAAGCCATAAAGTTTTGTTGTTCAATAAGGTCAAAGGAGAACTTCTGATTTTGCCAAAATATCAGACAGAACCTAATAATTCCAAGGTTTTGACTATCTAGTTGATATATGAGATAAATCAAATAGATAGTCAAATCAAGGTGGGAGGACAGTCAAGCTACTTGTGCAAGGAGATATTGTACAAGTGCTACATATACAGACCCTACAAAACACACAGTTTTTATAATGCACACCATTTATTATAATTTCAAGCGGTAGATACTATAATAGCTACATAAGCTTGCTTTAGACTTGTTTGGACTTTGCATTTGGAACTGCTATGCATTTTGAGTATAATCTGTTCATAAAAACATGCTAAGCCAAAGAAATCCTGGGATCTCAAAGACACGGATAAAGAATCTCAGAAATCTGAGCTGATTTTCAGGTGCAATAGGTCACATTCTGTCCACAGACCTTTGTGTGTTTTGTGCAAAACTGATGTACAAACCTAAATGTGCAGTTAATGCGCCATATACAGTGCCAAATGCAAACTTTCCCCCCCTCATACATAGGCATTTAAGATAGGATTGTGCAAAAAGTAGAACAATAGCACAAAAAACTTATCCCAAACCCATATATAATTGGGCTACCTTTGAACTCTTGATTATTTTTGTCTACATGTTGGTGTTTGTTTTAATACTGCTTGTCCATTGGGCTGTTTTTAGTATGAAGATCTGGCAACCCTAGTCATAGCACATATATCAATTTCCTCACATCGTACAAAGAAATTCAACTTTTCTATGCATATTATTCTGTACATAGTGGTCTTTCAGTCAGTGGAAAAACTGGAAATGTGGCACACCAGCTGTGAAATAATGCATACTTCCTCTGAGACACGTGAAGCCAGCCAGCTGTATATTTTCAAACTGCTGCTCAGGACAGCGTAACACACTCAGATGAAAGTGCTATTCGCCCTCTTAGCCAATCAGATGCTCATGATTGGTTAGTGTCGCAGTGATTGACAGGATAGAGAGAATGTGTCACCCATCTCACCCGGAGAGCACAGATAATTCTGCTGTCCTGAGCCCAGTGGTTAGTTATACAGTATATACTATGTTATGTGTACTAATCATGTTAAGTAGACATTAGATCAGAGAATGCAATTTTAGACACGGCGCTTGTTTTATATATAATTAAATGAATCAGAAAGGCATTGTATGGACCCTTTGGAGTCGCTCCAGCAAATTGTGCCAAAGAACAGTGCCAATTTCACTGTACAGGACTAGCAAACCCATTTGTGAGGTTAAAATGGGAGGTAATAAAAATCAATATAGGCATCATATAAACACTTTAGGTGCAGTGTATTTTGCTGTTATCTTTTGTCATGAATAATGAGTCGCTGTATCATCTTATCACCTACGTTTCTTACATCGTCTCTTCTCAAAAATATTAATATTTTTGTGATCTTAGTATTATAAGCTTCTCTGAAATTCATTCTTAACCCAGATAGAACCTTTTAATACTAGAAGACACTTATGAACCCGTCACTCACGGTCTCAGTGTCAGACGGCTGGTTTATGTTTCTCCAGACTCCTCTAAGGTGTATGTATGTGTGTGTCTGTGTGTGTGTGTTGAGACAGAAAGCAGCATATGGTTACATTTGGGCTGTGTGTCACAGCTGCTCTTACTGCTATCTGACCCGGCTTGGTGGCACTGCACACTGGTACTGCCCGCTGGCTTGCCACTGGAACCCCTCCAGGTCCTTGATGCTCGTATCCCCGCTGTTTAGTGACCAGGATGCCCAGAGTCATTCAGGGGTCAGGGGAGAAGAGGCAGATTGGTTTTATCCTGATGGGTGTGGCATCAGTAGTTCCATTGTATATAGTAGTGTCCATATATCTGAGTTCAACAACAGTGTTTCATTAGTTTTCTTAAGTTTTTAAGACTTTCCTGTGTTTCAACTGACACTGTAGACTCCTTCCATAAATGTTAACGATTCGTCTCC
This sequence comes from Pangasius djambal, assembly GCA_022985145.1. Classification (NCBI taxonomy): domain Eukaryota; kingdom Metazoa; phylum Chordata; class Actinopteri; order Siluriformes; family Pangasiidae; genus Pangasius; species Pangasius djambal. The sequence continues at coordinate 5,773,973 of CM040996.1, read as the reverse complement.
TCATATCAACATATCAACAATTATGAACTTTTTTTTGTGGGGTATTCACCATAAAATTCACTGTGTAAGTTGTTACTATAGAAACAATAACGTATAAGGAAAGGCGCATTAATATGAACCTGTGATTTTCCTATACAGCCAGAATTACTATCTGAGCTATCTGTTATAGAAAATTAATCCAGCACATATTGACCAATCAGAATCAAGAATTCAGCAGTGTTGTTGTCTAAGCTTAGGTAATCACTGCTAAGCTTCAGATATTACAGACACTGTATTGCATGTGTTGGATGACCTTGATTAAAAGACAGAACATGCATGACAGTAACAGCATTATTTTGCCTTGTTTTCACAAAATATATTTTCAAAATTTTGGTAATGGTGAAAGCCTAGAGAAGCAATCAGTAGAACTGATTGAAGCAGTATAACTTGCAATCTTAAAGACGGTTCGTCACTCATCTGATGGGTTTCATCTGATCCACTTTTTTTGAACATGGTTTGGAGTAAAATCATGCCTCTCTAAAATCTGTCATGAAGCATACACACGTTCAAGATATCACTGATCATGCAGTGGATTTTCAGAGATGGTTACGCACGACAGTGATTAGCTGATCACATGATTGAACTAGGAATGCATCGAAACCAGTACTGGTGTAGGGTATCGGTCCAGTACTGTGCTCATTGTACTTTGTTGCACTAATGAAATATGAAATGACAGCAATCAAAGCAAAGCAGTCTGCAAACTGTGCTCTGTGAAAATATCAAGAGGAGCTACTACAGCATCTTTGTACAATATGAGTAACCTGATAAAACTCAGTACATGGAATTCATTGCTAGCAGCAAAAACGTCTACAGAGAATGCTAGGTGAGTGAAAATAACAGATCTTACCCAGTATGTAGTTTTTGATGATCAGCCAATATCGTTTATTGATAACGAGGGATTACTACACATTGAAACAAATGAAATTACTTCTTACAACTGTACTGAAGCATTTTTCTGAAGTAAAACTCAATTCAACTCTGACAAACACCAACAACACACATACAGACATAAACAACATTATAAACTCCGACAAAAACCTCATATACAAAGTGCGATCAGTAACAGAACAAATATCACCAGTACTCAAGGTTCCCCCAGTTCAAAGGCCAAAATATAAAGATATGTTTTCATCTGAAACTTAAAAATCTCCACTGATTGGGCAAAATGGATATAAAGGGGGGGATTATTCCATAATTTAGGAGCAAGTACAGAGAATGTCCGATCACCCTTTGACTTCTGTTTAGACCAAGGGGCAGCCAACAACATTTGATTTATAGACCTCGGAGGCCTAGCCGAAATATAAAGGCTTAGGAGATCTGTAATATAATGTGGAGCCGGGTCGTGTAATGCTCTAAAAAACAAATAATATAGTCTTAAAAACAATCCTGAACTGAACCGGCAGCCAGTGAAGAGAAGATAACACTGGAGTAATCTCTTAACATTCTGCATAAGCTGTAGGCGGGACAGTTGCCGCTGACAGAGGCCCTCATAGAGCGAGTTGCAATAGTCCAATCTAGATGTAATAAAAGCATGAATAATTATCTCGAAGTTTTAAAACTTTGACAAGATTTTAGCTTCAAAATCATCCTAAGATGGTAGAAGCTGCCTTTAACAACAGAATTTATCTGAAAGCTAGGGGTTGAATCAATTATGACACCAAGATTTCTCACACTATCTTTCACAGTTATCGCTAGAGGAGCAAGAATACTGGTTATTTTCTTTGTGTGTTTTGGTGGATCAAATATAATAATCTCGGACTTTCTTTCGTTAAGCTGAAGAAGATTGTCTGACGACCAATTCTTAGCATCTTCTAAACAGTCCGTGAGGGACTTCAGAGACTGATTGTTCCCAATTTTCAAAGGAAGATATAACTGTGTATTGTCCGCACACATGTGATAAGAAATGGCATGATGGCGGCAGATAGACAGAATGCATATATAGCGAAAACATAATAGGACCTAAAATAGAACCTTGAGGGAGACCATACTTTAAAATAGTTTCCAGTGTTCACAGAAAATGTTCTATCATGTAAATAAGAATAATAAGTGAAATAAGTGAAACAAAACCTGCTCTTCTACACGGCAACCATACACGATCCTTGGTAACTAATGTAGCTAGCTAATGCATTTCATTTAAAATCGGCTAGCCTAGAATGATCCTAGAAGCCTAAATGCATGAACATGCATGTGTGTGCTTTTCCTGACCACCATATACAGTAGACCAGGAAAATATAAACTGAGTTAAGTAAAATGTTCTTTGACACCCCGATTGCTTAAAACTAAGCCAGATATTCATTTTGGTATATCAGTATCGACAAGTACCAAAACAACCTGCTTTCATACTCGAACTTGGTCTGAAAAATTTGAATCGTAGCATCCTTAGATCGAACTGTAACAAAAATCGTAGTGGTGAGAGTAGATGCGCTCTCTCCTGGTTAACACCCAAGTGTGTTCACATGTAAAGGGATAGCATTGCTCAATAATTCAGCCCTCTAATGAACGTTGAAGGCCAAACATGGGGGCCAAAACTGCGCTTATCGCCGTGTTATGGAGTGTGGTGCAGGCTTTGGTTTCCACTGTGGTTGTGGTTGATTGAGGGGCGCCATACAAAATGCATGGATGCCATGTGCTTGTCTGATCCTCAAACTCTGACCCTTGACCTGAGAGCTCTGACGCCTACCTGGTCATAATGAGTGCACACCAATATCGGGATGAGTAGGCAGTGAATCAATGTAGCTGTCTACTGCATAGGTAGACCACTTGCTTTTATATCAAATAAGGTCAATAAGACTGCATTTTAAGACTTAATAGTCAAATTTCAAATACTCAAATCCAGTCTTTCTTCCTGGATGGTTTTCTGTGAACCACTAGTATGAAGACATTAATAGTGTCATATGTGTTCTTTTCATGCGTTATTTGCATGACAATCCATCATTGCAGTATCGAAAAACTGAACAAACTGGCAGCACAAACCTTCACTGCAAAGATGATTAGCTCTGGAGGTTGTTTGACAACTTGTTAGTTGTTTATTAATAATGCAAAAACATGGATATTAAATCTCAAAGCACAAGTCAAACCTATAACGCAACTCACATCTGATTTGTAAATATTGCATGTCTACATTCACACAACTCTCTCATCAACCATGTTCGATGTGAAGAGCACCTACACGCCTACTCATAGAATGTGATGTATCAAGTTATTCTTGTGCGTGAGGATATGTGTATATTTAGGTCTACTCCTGACCATGTGTATGCAGAAACCCCATGGGTAAAGACATAACTGACAGTAATTGCTCACTATGGTGCTTATAACAAGGTGCAGGCTGGTGACGCAGATGAAATGTGAAGAAAGATCCCAGAAAATGCATGTCTAAAGATGGACTGGGATGATGCTTTGCTTGAGGATTTGGCACACACACATACACACACACAGCTTTGTGCAAGGAATGTGTTTTTAAGGAGCACAGGAACCTCTTTACTGAGAGTGATGAGTGACCCATCAGTTTATTTCATTTGCTCAGTGCAGTTGATGTCTGTCACCAATGTACACTACTTTTAGAGAGGCCAATAAGTCCAATTTACACTAGGGTTTTAGCCACGGGCACATTTCATCAAGAAATTGGAGACAGGTCTGGCAACCAACTATGAGTCGTATAATGACACATCATAGACGCATTCCTATCAGAAAATGCAGAAAAGACAATACTGAGGAAATAATGTATAATGTTACTGCACACAGTCTACCAGTTTTTAGGGAAGTTATTTACCTTATATGGCAATTTAGGGGCGTTTCTTTATGTAAATGTGTGTAGTCGTGCACAAGCAGAGCAATTTGTGGAATGTGTTGGATTTACTATCAACGGCCATTGCATACAGCTGTGTGCATACACGTATGATAAATGCTGGCTTTCTAGTGCGTACTGGCATGCTTTGCTAAAATGCTTTGATAAATGAAACCCCTGGTCTGTGTCACAATCAGACAGCAAGTCAATATGGTGCCATTTTGTCTTGAAATGTAAACATAGCATAGAACCTTTCCTTATCTGGATGGCTTTAGAATTATTACCATTTCTTTTAGACTGATGTGTGTGACCGATGTTTCTCCGTGATGCACTGGCGTCCCATACAGGATGTAATGCAGCCTTGTGATCCCAGGATAGGCTCAGGATAGCGGTCACTAAAGAATGAATGAAGTTTTTATTTATTTATTTATTTATTTTACCTCTAACCAGTGCTGTGATTTTACAATCACTGGATAAGTTTTTTTTTTTTTTGCATTAGATTAATTCCTGCTTATTTTAAAACACATAAGCGTACAACAAATCCAAGCACACATAAGTCGGTGCAACACATGCTCACAGAATGTGATGTATCGAGTTATTTTTATATCTCTCCACAACCATAACATTGCCTGCTATTTATTACATAGTGCTCATATTTGTAGATTTATAGACTTCCACGCATATCTCACGTGGTACCATTTTCAGACCAGAAACTATGTTGTTTGTCCATTAGTGTGTGCAATGTGCCCTTTTGGGCCATGAATAGGAGATATACTATAAACGACGGCAGCCCATAGCACCCTGACCCAGTTATTATGCATTATGTTGGCTTTATTATAATGCATTGTTTCAAGACGCATTTAAAGTATTGCTTTTCACAGTGCCTATATTGTTTGGCAGACACTATGACGTCCTACCTCGAACATGAGAGGCCCTTTGTAATGTAGAGTGCATCGTTATGTTTCGCTGCCGTGCAAATGCAGCTATTGCACACAACTTGCTGTGCTTTTAAATGGTGAACGCACTCGGTGTTAACTTACTGCTGGCCTTGAAATAGAAGCGCGCCTGCAATGACAAGGAACCTGAGAAAGTAGAATTAAGTTCGGCCACTACTTGGCATTAAAGCGAACACCTCCTACTAGTAAAAGAGCGGGTTTAATTTGAAGCAGTGTTGGTGTTGACTACCATAATCCTCTTGTGCAAATTAAATGCAGATGAGTTTTTTGGTGCACCATTTTCTAATATTTACATAGAGATGCAGTCATTTATACAGTGTATTGGGCAAATGTTTGTAGGGAATCATAACTGAATCCATATAGGTGTCAAAAAATGATTATTATAATTTTATTATGTGCATTATGATACATAATATATGCTGTATTATTATTACTGAGTGGTTGAATTTGTTGTAATTTTCATTAGCACGGTGTGTTTCTCTCTCCCTGCCCCTTTACACTCTTCTCTGTGTCTGTCAGTTGTAGTGAAGGGGGTGTGGCCTCTGTGTTGGTCTCAGTAAAAGAGGTGTGGCCTCTGTGCATATCATTCATTCAGTCTCAGTAAAGGATGTGTTGGTCTCAGTAAAGGAGGACTGGCCTCTTTGTTTGTCAGTCACATTGAAGGGGGAGTGGCCTCTGTGCCTGTCAGTCCTAGTGAAGGAGGCGTGGCATCTGTGTCATCTTCGCATTGTTGAGATCACATGATAATCATAATGTCGGCATTTTCGAAAAGCTATGTTTTAGCTTAGAAACACGACCCAAAAGTGTTTGGAGCACAGATTTGAAAAGATATGTTTTTTGTTGGACAAAATTATTGCTTTAGTGTGGATGGAAAGTCAAAACGGATAACAAAAGATGTGTGATTTTAAAATTTACCTGTGTTAGTGTGGAGTAGGCCTTAGTGAAAAAGGATGACCTCTGTGCCTGTCTGGTCCAGTATCAGTAGGCATTGTCTTCAGTATATAATTTAATTTATCTTAATATACTATCTTAGAAATATTAATATTAGTGTAATATTATTCTGTGATATTATTGTTCATATTATCACAATCATGTAGCATGCATGCAATGTAGCCACTCTCTAGCACTCTATCTGGTGGTCTCTCTAAAGATTTTTTTTTTTTTTTTTTTTTTTTTTTTTTTTTTTTTTTTTTTTTTTTTTTTTTTTTTTTTTTTTTTTTTTTTTTTTTTTTTTTTTTTTTTTTTTTTTTTTTAGATTTTCTTTTTGCAACCGATGCCAAAAATATACTTAAAATTTTGCAGTACAATTATATTGAAAGGAATGAAAGGAAAGTTACACACCTATGGATTAACACTGTATTGTCTATTTATATGAAACATTTAAAAAAGGAGGATTTTCAGATAGGGTTCTGAAATTTTGAAACATCTAAAAATGGATTTTGGAATAATAAATATAGTTAAAGTTTGCAGTGCATTTTCACAACTGATACTGAGCATGATATATATCATTCAGATATGATATATCTGTATATGTAACATTCGGCATAAATTGCATGTATATAATTATTATGTACTCCTTAACAACATTAATTGCACATCTGTTTGTTTTTCTGTTGCTGTATTCTCACACGCTGCTTTGCGTTTCCCGTGCAGGAAGCTGCACCAGCAGTTCGAGTCGTATAAGGACCAGGTGAAGAAGATGGCGGAGGAGGCTCAGGCTGCTCCGGAGCAGAAAGGCGAGGCTCCCATCTGCGGAATTTGCCACAAGACCAAGTTTGCTGATGGCTGCGGTCACCTCTGTTCATATTGCCAAACCAAGTTCTGCGCCCGCTGTGGGGGACGAGTGTCTCTCCGCTCCAACAAGGTATGAGCACAATTTCGTTGTCGTATGCTACAGAATATCATAATGTACCTCGTGTAGTTAGGATACAAACCCGTAGACATTACTGATGCATATGTTCTGAAAAATTGTCTTGTAAAACTACACATACTTGCCAGCTGCATACTACATATTACTTTATTTAAGAAGGTATTAACTTTTTCTAACACATTATAGCACAATGATTATCGTAAGATGGTAATGCTTGGTAAAAAGATTTATTACAAGATGTCCCCAAGGTGAGGTTTACAGTCATCCGTGTATCACCTTTTAAGCTCAAGACTTTTCATATCACATGTCAAAATAATTTGCTTTAATTTGGATATTTATTGATTTCTGTGAAGTCTTTAGTGGGATTTTCATCCAAAACAGGAGAATTTTTTAAAATTCAAGTATATTTGTGAATTTTAAAGTACATTTATATTCTGTCTGTGTCTGTGTGTGTTCAACTGGTACACTTTTGGTTATATAATCTTGTTGCACTCTTTTTAAAATATTCTCATTAAAGCAGCAAATATATACAATTTTAACTTTCTGTTTTGTAAATAGCTTCAGATTTCTGAATCATTTGGATGTTAACATACATCTAAAAATCTTCCATGTGTCTTTTGCAGCAGATATGGATGACTGAATGAGACACACTGAAATCTGAAACCAAATCTGGTACAGATTTTAATTGGCTCTTCGAATTAAACCCAAATTGTGGAAGGAAAGCGTTTGCTATTTGTTTAATGGCCACCAGGGGGCAACAACATCTTATTCTCTTACTCTCTTAGTATGTGAACAGGACCACTGTCTTAACCAGTGTCTTTCTACAAGCTTATTATTGTAGATATTGAAATAGTTTACTATAAATTATAGGAACGAACACCTTGAAACACTCAATTATGTGTTAATGTTACTCACAATGTCACTCCCCTTTGTTTTCTCTCCTTCCTTTTCTCTCCCTTGTGGAAACTCTACAGGAGGACAAAGTGGTTAGCATCTTTTCTTTCCCTTTCAGTACCACATTCGTTCCTGTCAGTAGATTGTGGCACATTTATACGAGAGTCTATGTCCCAGGGTTCGGGCCATAGAGAGAGGTTCCATGGCTAATGAATAATGCAGACAGTGAATGAAATCTAGTATCAGTTAGCATTATCTGATGCTAACTGGGACCACTTTCTATTCACTGTTACCTCATATCAACAAACCTAGCCCTAAATTGCTAATATTTAATGGCTTACCTTCCTGGGGAATGTTGAATTTTAGCCAGAGACCTTCTCAATGTTACATTTGCCTCATTGCTTCATTTCCATGTCAGATTCATTCAGTTGTTGTGCTCACAATTAGCATCTTTACTTCCATTTAATGATTTTGGTCTTTAAAATGGGACAAATGTTTGCCTCTCTATTTAAGAACAAATAATATTATGAACAAGAGCTTTCAGTGTAAAATGAGCATTATTAGTAATGCTACATATTAGCATTTATATTTATTACTGTTTAATACTGTTTAGCTTCTTTTTAACTCAACCTCAGGTCTTAGCTAATGTTCTTAATATTTGGTAGAGCATTTAAAGTTAGATTAAGATTAGTTTTGTGGTTTAATTTGGCACAATTTGAGCACTGTTGCTTTTGTTTGTCTGCTAGGCTGTGTTTATCCTGAGGTAACTCTAGCTAGCTTGAGGCGTCTGTCAGGTTAGCTTTAGCTTACATGATGTTACTTGATAATTGCTAAGTGTTGTATTGAAAGTTGAAGGTGAAAGTTGTGCTTTTTATACAGTATACATGATTTTCAAAAGTATAAATAGCAGTTGAGCAGTTGACTAGCAGATCCTGTTTTATGATCATTGCTGTTCCTTTACATTAGCCTACATTCCACTACTTTGCATAAGTTTATAGCAGTTAGACGCAATCATATTATCGACAGTGCAAGTTTGTTTTATTTTTATAGTTATATTAACTGTAGTACTCAGAAACGTGTAATGTTGTAACAAAGCAAATTTAATGAAAATCATTTGAGCATAAAGTGAGTTATACCCGATTTTATCAGGGTAGACCCTCATCTTTCCAAAGATTAATCCCGGCTAATGTGTCTGTGTGCTTGTGTGTGTGTGTGTATGTGTGTACACGGGGGATGTGGATGAATGAATGTAGCTAGCACCAGGGGCTAATGCGGCATTTAGATTTCCTATATCTACAGTAGAGAATCCATATTGATTAAGTCTTACCACATCATAGCAGTAAGGTGATACTGAGTATGTATGCATTACTTTACTGCTATAGCATAATAGTGGATTATCATCCTTTACTGTACTTGTAATGACATGTCATGCCTTACCAGGTTTATGTTTAAACAAGCATATCTCATTACATTCCAAGTGGCAAAAGCACCAGTATTAGATATTTCATTACAACAAGGAATTGTTCAATAAGAGACTCCCCTTCATGTAGGTTGCAAATGCAGCAATGCAATAACAAAAAAAATGACAAAAATGACAAAGAGCAATTATTAGTGTACTTATTATAGAATGATGCATCAGCACAAAGTCAATATACATAGAGGACACCACAGTGTGTGGACAATAAAACAGAGAGTATTTTGTATTTAAGGCAACAGATTTGTTGGCCAACATTTTTTCTATAAGCAGTTCGGTTAGTGTCTTTATTTTGTCTTTAACTGCAAGGTGACTGGATGTTGTACTACATATATATGATGGCTTTGTGCTAAACTTTATTTGGCTTGGTTTCATCAGTGATTCCACATAACTGCGTTCTTGACTCTGAAAAGATTTTCTGTCATCCATACATGCTAATTAATCCGCCTAGTAAAACTCATTTTACCGACAGCAGATTGTGTCTCGGCTGATGTGTGTAGTGCGGCAGGCGGTGGGATTCGAAAGCATGTGCTATAGTTACAGCATCGAACCACCACCATGAAGTGCATTAAGTTCGGCCTATATACCAAATGAAGTAAGAAAGGAGTGGAGTTTTTTTTTTTTTTTTTTTAACTTTTTTAAGTTGTTCAATCTACTTGTCTTCTGGGTAATTACAACAACAACCAGACTAATGTCTCTTACATTAAATCTGCTTGTCGTATCCACCTTGGCTACTGATTTGTCCACCACTGCCCGGACACTATCAGCCACTCCAACAGCATTTGTTCAGTTGAATGGTGTATAATAATAATGCTCTGCTCTTTTTTGTGACTTGTTTCCGTGCTGTGTTCATTGTTTGGAAGTGTTCATTAGCTGTTCAGCCGATGATCAGAGTTCGTTGTTGTTGCTCCTGTCTGGGGTTGTCTTTAGTTCTCAAGTATCTCGAGTGTCATGGTGTGTATGTGTGTGTGTGTGTGTGTGTGTGTGTGTGTGTGTGTAAGAGTGTGTTTTAAATCGAGGAATATGCTCACTGAAACAGGTCATGAACTGGGTTTCTGGACTGGATGCTGGATGACCGTGCTTGTCTATTCAGTTCTGTGTCCACTTGACACAATGTCAAAACAGAGGTCTAAATTGAAAGAAAGAAAAATATGAATGAATGAGATAAATGGCCTGGGTTGTGTATTGTCCTAAACGCTTGGATGAGCCATGGAGTCTGATAGCAGCAGGTATGAAGGACCTCCTTTACCACTTCTTGCTTTATTTATTTAATTTATGCGTTTACTTTTATCAGTCACTACCACACTCAATACATACAGCTTAATGATTACAGTCTTATTACACTGTTATTGTGAGCTACCTTTTGGAGCAATTACAGTAGTATATTCAGCAGGGCTTAGGAGTATTTTCCATTTTACTTTCCTGGACTGTGTATGTATCTGCATGTTTCTCAGACCCGGTAATGTATAAATAGAACAGATATAATAATACACATTCCCAAAATGGCAGCAATCTCTTGTGAAATCTGTTTTTTTCCTTCTTATTTAAACTTGAATTTAAACATTAACTATGTGATGTTTATTGTGTCTTTTATTTCTGTTCCACCTCCAAAACAAGGAGGTTTTGCTGTTTTATGTATTGTACAGTGAAATAACCAATAAACTGTGTTCTGAAAAAGGATCAGTGACACATCCCTCAATGTTGCTAGGTGGCTGAGTATGCGGTATCTGAGAAATTCATGATGCAACAGTATATTTGACATGTCATATGAAAGCATATGCTTTTCACAATGTCTATGACATAAACTTATACTTGACTGTGTGCATCTGAAGCCCCGCTCATCAGTACCCTTGGATTATGGGACTACTTGCTGCACAAGTATTTTGGTCTACTGTTCGATAAATACACCACTTTCAGACATGCTAATCTTTCTGGTGTACTACTTACCATAGACGTGTACTGTTTCAGTCTCAGTGTTAGAGATGCTCACACAGAGACGTGGCCTCGTGTTGTTTCCCAGAGCTCAGCTTCGCTTTGTTAACGTATTCCCCGGGCGCCATGTTCGACAGCTAAGCTTGCTGCACTAGACACCTGTAAATATTGATGCTGTCTCGGACAACACAGTCTCTTTCACCACGGCTGTCGCTGTCTGGGGGGGAAGGGAAGACAGAAAATGCTGATGGAAAAAAGAACGGGTTTCAACACACTGCTTTTCACTGACATGCAAGCTTTCAGAGTGAAACAGCACCGATTAACGGGGTATTCTCAGGCGTGCGGTATTACAGGATGGACATCAAAGTGCACTCACAAGAAAATACTAGCAGGTGGAATTTTACCACAAAAATAGTAGCAAGAGTAGGCAGATGAGATGCAAGCTTTTTTCTCAGTTGTGTACCAAGCAGCAAAAAAAAAAAAAAAAAAAAAAACGAGGCAAAAATTCAATGTGAATGCTAGTTAATAATTAACAGCGCCTCCATTAACCGCTTCTCACTTTTTTTTACCAAGTGAAGAAACCAAAGTTAATAATAATAATAAATAATAATTGATAATAATACGCTTATGTATCTGAAACTATCCCTTTGACCTTATATGGTCATCCAAGGCCCTTAAATGTTGAGGTTGGTGAATTAGCATTGAGGTGTGAGGATGTTAACAAGCAACTAGCATCCACAGCACAATTAGCAGTGGTGAATTCATGTCTACAGTCTCGAATTAACACATATAATGCTGAATGTGTGTTAATAATGCAGAGTTCATTTAGAATTTGGTTTAATTAAACCAATTAAACCAATTACAATTGGTTTAATTACTGTTGAATGAACATTTACAGTGTTGATTTAACATTTACAACCAAATATTTCACTGATTAATTTGCTTCAATTTGCTCTGGCAGCCTATTTATGAGTAAACAACCGGCCTTGCTAAGATGAACTGACATTAGGATTAATACACATGAACAGCAGATGTTATTATCTCGTCCAGTGGTTGCTAAAGTCTCTCCTATTATCTGCATCGAGACACCTTTTCATTTTCCTACAGTGTTGTGTAAAAAAAAGTAAAAGACACAAGAACCAGACAAGAACCAGACAAGAATCAGACGTTTTTTGTGTCCACAGAAGTCAACAATTTCACAGACTTTTCAACATTTCAGAAAGTAATGTGCATCCTGTTAATATTAATGATATTAATGATATCGCTCTAAATATAGACCCACATTAAATGTTAAATTCTGCTGCTCCAGGCAGAGTTAACTTATTCATGTCAGGATTTTACCTTGCGATTGTATGGACATGGATGTACCGAAAATTCCTGCAGGTTCAACACCATTATCTAAGAGCTTTTTTTTTTTTTTAAAGAAATGTGGATCTCGCAACTTTAATTAGTGGTGGAATCTTAATCATTGCAGTCAAGATAAAGTGTTGCTCACAATGATAGTAGTATATTAAATAAAATGGCTTTGAATGGATATCTCATGATTATGGATATAAATGTCCAAAGATAAAGATATGTAAAGATAAATGTCTAAAAAGCCTAAATTGGAGTTGATGTTTTTAGTGTCCAGTTGTACCTTGCTCAGTTATTACAGTTATAAATAAATTAAGTCATATTGACAGCGCAAATAGCTTGGAAGATTGAAGTTTCCATCCGTAAATTATATTAGAGCTCCTCTGGGGACTTATAAACCCCTCTCATCGCAACAAATGGTTCAGTCTGCCCCTCACAGACATTGCCCGTCAAAATGTTTGGTGACTATCTTTTTGAGCCGTTTTTCAGAATAAATACTAGAAGGTTTTTTATTTGAGGAAAACAATAGATGTGAATTGTGTTTGATGTGAAATGAGCGGTAAGCAGTCATTCAATTCTCCACGAAAAACAGATTGTGTTGAAAAAGAAAAGACCCCAAAATGAAAGAAATCTTTCATAGAGGTCTTTCACTGTGTCTGAGTCTGGTGTGGGTCAGTAGGAAGCCGGCCATATGATACCTATGACATCTCACTCAGCGCTGCATCAATATTTCACTACATCTTTGCGGTTAGCTCTTCTGCTTTGTGCTGCATACTGTCCGGTCATATGAGATGACATTCATCATATCACTAACACTATGGCAGTATAGGACTCAAACCAACATAGTTGTGAAATGTGTGGAAAAATGAGATCTGGTGAGGTAGACCAGGATTTGGGAATGATTATCACCATGTTAAATAGCTTAGTTATGCATCTTCATATTAATATAGCGTATAAATAGTGTTTTATTCTTGTTACACATTGGAACTGGTCAGTAAATTTGAGCAGAAACATGAGAGAGGGGTTTCACTTTTCTGGACAGTGTGCACAAATGCAATGTGGGTGTTTGTCCACAAGAGGGAGGTAGATGAATGAGAAAAACTGGAGATCAGCTGGAAGTCGGTCTGTTATCGCAAAATGGCATGTGGCACCTTAGAAAAATGCTTACAAACGTTTAAGTGAAACGAATAATTTGCATTAAATACAGATTAATGTGTATAATATTTCTGGTCGAGGAATGGCCAGGCAAGTCAGGCTGCAAATACGGAAGGCTAAAATAAGTGACTAAAACCCAGTGGTTGAATAATTTCAGTGACCTTCAGTACACAGAAGTCAGTGTCGTGTGAAATGTGGTGGTCAACAACAGCTGTCAAGCAGCTCGTTTCTGCATCATTGGCGACATCAACTATTAATGCACTGCACAAGGGTTTTTCTTCCTAAAGGTTCCTGAGAAAGAGAAGAGAGAGAGAGAGAGAGAGAGAGAGAGAGAGAGAGAGAGAGAGAAAGTGGCTAGCTTTCCATTATAGCAGACTATTTTTGGAATCAGGTTCACTGACTATGAAATGTGCAAACTCAGGAAGAGGTAGTTGTGCAATAGCGGAGGGGAGGAGAGGAGTGAACTGGAGAGGAGAGAAAAGATGAATTAGAATGAGTTATGCTGGCCAAGCAAGATGATCTTACGTGGAATTTTCACCACTGATGTTGTACTAACAGTTATTCATTCATTCATTCATTCATTCATTCATTCATATTTACCAACTCGGGGGAGACGTGCAAAGTAAGAATTTCTTTGTATAGTCTAAACCGTTGTGTTTTCGCTGTGCATATGACAATAAACCTCTTGAAGCTTGAATCTTGAATATGTTCGTTCGTTCATTTGTTTATATTCAGTAAGCACTTTATCCTGCTCAGAGTCACAGTAGATCCAGACCCTATCCCAGGAACGCTAGGTGTGAAGCAGGAGTACACAATGGATGGGTTGGTAGTCCGTCACACAGCTCAATGCATACACGATTTAGCATAGGTAATGCATCTACCGGCATGTTTTGGGTGTTGGGAGGAAACCAGAGAACCTGGAGGAAACCCAGAAAGACACAGGGAGAACATGTGAAACTCTGAATAGAAAGTAACCCGAGCTCAGGATCGTGAATGGGGATGGGGACCCTGGAGCTGTGAGGTGGCCCAGCGTACAGTAAATATACAGAATGTACTCACTGCACTCAAGTAATCACAATATATACAGAAATATATGTTTTGCGTGCAAGTCTAAGCAATTGTATTTAAGTAACAGGTTACTATTAGGCGCTATAAATATAATCAACAGCAGCAGAATGTGAGTCATAAGATTTGCCTTTGCAATACGGATAACGCAAAAGATGTGCATGTGCTAATGAGCCCTCTAAAAAACTTTTTTTATCATATTCTCAGAGATCTCAATGGGTGTTTTGATAAATTGAAGCATTTCTGTGATCAGTCAAAACAGTTCATTTTTGGTCAAGTTAATGCAGTCCAGCTTTTAACAGTAAATATCCCTCTCCCTTTTCCCATCACCCTGCTCAGCAGCAGCTAAACACAGAGTCACAATACTCTACACACAGAAACCCAACAGTGTCCTGGCTAATCTTATAACAGACTGGCGGCGATAAATTAATTAATTTGTTTGCAATAATTGAAAATGTACGATAAGTCGATTGAACGCCAGCATACTGCGAGAAAAGCTTAAAGGTCCTTAAAGGTCAGTGTTTTATATTGTATATTGCAATGCATATTCCAATATAATCACAATGAATAAGCATAGTACGTTACAGTCATAACGGACCTACTACTTCAAACACTGATTGTCACTGTTTGTTTCAGAAGCAATGCCATGACTGAAGAATGCTAATGTAACATTCAATATTCATCACTGGACTTCAAGAGAGTCCCTGGTCCTGTCTGGACTTCCTGGGCATATTTAGAGTATTTGGAAGATAATGACTGAGAGATGCACCAATCTGAGGCTAATTGCGATCAAGGCTTGGTAAATAGGTCAGAGCTGATGTGCCTGGTCATGGCAGGAGCTAAAAGAACAGGGCTGCATCCAGGACAAAGTGGAGAGATCGGGCTAATGAAATCTAGGGAAGCTAGACTGCCAGTAGTAGTAGATGACTTCACTGTCACCCTTTAGGAATGACTATGCATTGGTGTTTGAAAATCCAGAATAGACTATAACTGTGCAGATTACCATTACCATGTGTGTGGCTGCTTAGCTACTATGAATGCTGTGTGAAAATATACATAATTAGAATAAAATTATAATAACCGTACCACCCAATTTGGTTTTCGGCATGGTATTTGCTTAGCATGGTAACTTTGCCATTTCAGCACTGCGTGACTCTGACACTACAGTGACAGGGATACTTTATGACAGGGGTGTTCAACTAAAATGGTGAAAGGTCCAGTTACATAAAATCCCTTGCTTACAAAGGTCAGAATAACATGACAGTAATAGTTAACCAACAGTGATTAGGCTATGGCTAGAAAAAGGGAGAATAAATGCAAACTTTTCTGTCCAATTGTCTTAAAAAGTTTCCATTGCTTCAAAAAAAACCCAACTCATGTTGTCACTTTTCTAATCAGTCAGTAGAATAAAAAATAAAATTAAAATCTATGAAACTCTGAAAAATCTTTCAGAGCTGCCTTCAGCTAAACAATTTACATAAATGCAAGAATCTGCTACAGAAGTCAAGCTGGTTCATATCTAGAAAACTATGGCTGAACTATGGCCAGGTATTCTATAAGCTTATTGCCTTTGCTACAGGATTTTTTCTTGGTTCTGTCTACTGAAATCCTTTGCTAAGTATTTAAAACTTGTTAAGAGGATCACTTCTAGCCTGCAGTACTATAGTAATTATCTCTACTGGGACAGCATGATGTAGCAATACAACTATTTCATATTTTACTATCGTATACCACGTTGTCAAATAATCAGAAACCCACATAATCTCAGTTTAAAACATATAAAATATATACCATTTTATACCATTTTAAACAACAACTCTCATAATGATAGCCAGAAAAGTGACGTTTTTTATGATACGTGTTTCATGCCTGAATGATATTTGCTTCCCGAGTTATTAAAACAGAGGAAATGACATAGACATAAGAGATTGAGCACTTTAATATAAACCTGTAATTTGATTTGCAGCTGGCACTATTGTCAGAGCTGTTGTTGTGGAAAATGAATCAACACCAATCAGATTTGAGAATTCAACAGTGCTGTGGTACAGATTTGTTTGTTGTTCAAAATAGCGTTGTTCAGTTGTTCGTCTGAGCGGTTTTCCTACAGAATGTTTAAAGATGTGTTATCTGTGATTTAGCTGTGGTACCAGTAAGTTAGTGAAATCTTCATATCGGCTGATATTGGTCAGGCCGTGGTTTCAACCAAGCCAGTTTTGGGCGATTGCTTATGTATGGGCCGCAGCACACTAAGGAGTATACGGCACATTGCAGCTTGAGACATACCAGATCGGTCACTTATCGGTCACTTAATGTTATCTCTAATAAAGTCTTGCACAGCATTAATAGAAAATGCTGTGGCAAAGGGAACCAAATGATACGCTAATACACTCATTTTTCTTTAGTTAATGCCTTTCAAATGAAACAACTGGGTTTGACAAAATTTTCACTATATTTGTGTGTGTAATTGATATAGCTACATAAGATATTTAAACATGACAGCATAAACTGCATATAAAAGTGTAGTAACTTACTGCAAATTATATGATTTGGAGCTGATCAATCAATGTTTACATTAGTTGGGCTTCTTATGCGTAAATTTACACACGGTCAGTAACGTTTTTCCAAATTTATGTGATTTTCAGGAATACCAAATTTCTTGTGTAAACGATTTGAGAATAAATACATTCACAAACACATGATGAATGAGGCCCAGCGTGGTATCTGGGTGCTTGTCAGTCATGTTGTATGTACTGACTCAGGTTGACTAGCTTAATTCAGGAAGAACAACGCCAGAGAAGTAATAAGGGAAAACGGAGAGAGATACTGCACATTTCTATGTCTATATCTGTCTTTCTTCTTTTGGCAGGTATGAAGGGAATACTTTAATGAAAGCTAATAAGAAAAACAAGATCACACAGACCCATGTTTGACTTCATTCACGAAATGTTTTGGTTAATTGTTAGCATTTCGAAGTGAAGCACGCCTCTGTTCATCTTCAAAGGAGGTCTCCTGGTGTCTCTCACATCGGCCAGACTGGCCTATTTTTGCCAAAATGATAGGAACAGTCTGCTGTACCATATGTCACCTCTCTCTCTCTCTCTCTCTCTCTCTCTCACACACACACACACACACATACACACACGCATGCATGCATATTTACAACAGATGCCTAAGGAACTAGGTAATCATGATTTTTTTTTTTTTTTTAAAGATAAAGCCTTTATGAGGATTTTATTTTATTTCACACTCCATGTCGAAGTCTACAAAGTACTGAATGGCTACAGTGATCGAGTTGCCAATACCGTTAATATTATAAATATTGAAAAGATGTTATGCAAACTGCCTTTATAGAAAAATAGAACATAATCATAATTATTCACAGATTCTCATAGTTTTTAGACACTCCACGTTTTTCACTTTTTAGTGCACGCTTTTATTTTCATGCGATTTATACACAGTTCATTTTTCACATGATTTTTACATGATTACTTATTTTCATGTGATTTTTTTTACGATTTATTTATTTTCACCTGATTTTCACACGATTCATTTATTTTCATGCAATTTTTACACATGACTAATTTATTTTCACATGATTTTTACACGATTCGCTTATTTTCATGTGATTTTTTTTCTACATTATTCATGTATTTTCACGTTTCATTTATTTTCCTGTGACTTTTACACATGAATAATTTATTTTCATGTGATTTTTACACAGTTCATTTTTCACATGAGATTTTTACATGATTCATTTATTTTCGTGTGATTTTTAAACATGATTTATTTCTTTCACATGTAGGTTGTGTGGTTTCATTTTAGAGATGTGATTTTGTTAAAATAAATTATTCTTTTTTCACATGTGGACTCGTACTGAGTTCACATGTGCAATTTCGTGGCATAACATGGTGAAATGCACCTTCACACGAGCTTAAACACCTACTTGCTTTTCATATGCAATTCCTTTCCTCAATGTAATGAGGGGTTTATCAGAGAAAACGCTACCTCTTGATGGCTTACTCAGTCATTACCTCAGCGATTGCTCCTGCTATCATTTGCTCACACTACAGTTGTTATCTTTCCATTTCCAAGCATTTGACCCACAGTTCATGGTTTCATAACACTCATACACTCATGAAAATGTGTATATGGATAGTCAGCCAATGCTGATCTCACCACCACAAGCTCGCTGTGTTCTTGTTATCCTGACAGTTCACTGTGGGACTTAGCACTAATGATGCTATCCTGAAAAATGGTTTAATCCTGACATATTGGCTCTGGTCTTACTTTTGAATTTGCACTGTTAGGCTAATGAACTGTCTCTCCCACAACAGCAGTCTCAGCCTCATCCTCATTTTCAGTGACTAGAGGTCCAGAGTACAAAACCATGATTAGCAAAGAGTAGCTAGCTGCAGTGTGCAAACAGGTTCAAGAGTGCAATAGGAAAAGAATAGAAAGAGCTTATTGGCTAATCAGCATTGTGCAGTCCCACAGCATTTAACACCTAATTACATTTTGTGTTGCTCACCTCATGGCTCTGCACTCTATAGCACTAATGTAGTGAAGACTAATGTAATATCCGTGGCTAACCGCAATCTCCTTTCTTTCTGTCAGGTAATGTGGGTATGCAACCTGTGCCGAAAACAACAGGAAATCCTCACAAAGTCCGGAGCCTGGTTCTACAGTGGGCCGGGCTCCTCGATGCCTCCGGGGGTCGCTGGGGTCATGCGCAGGCGCCATGAGGAGGCCCCTCAGGAGAAGAAAGCCAAACTGCATGATGCTCCGTTATTATATCACAGCACCACAGTGGAGCGCAGCAGGGCCCCTGGTCTCCTTCGTCAGCACTCCCTTGACCCCGACAGGTAAGGGCCAAATTGGTACTGGGCATTTGAAATGCCCTCGCTTATCCTTACTTATTGATTGGCTTTAGTAAGCTTGAAAGATTTGACCCAAGTATTTACTTCAGTTGGTTATCCTTGTTGGTGCTCTTAAATAGTACAGCTTTATCAAAGACCTGATGTGTGTGTGGTTGAAAGTTTTCATTTGGATAGTCAAATGTTTGAAGCATTTTGGCGAAATCTTGGGTGACATTTATGATTGTTTTCATAGCCACCAGCTGGGGGTTAGATGGGTGCTGGGTGAAAGGCCAAAGTGAAATCAGTTAAACGTCACTGACTATGCTAGTAGCTATAATGTCATTGCTTGCAGACGTTCCTTATAATTTTGCTAACTAAAATTATGTGAATGATTATAACTGGTTGATAAATTTGTTATCTGACACTTAATTGATTTAATGGCAAAGAATTTATCCTCCAGTGAAACATATTTTGATCCAACAATGATATTTAGCATCGTTTAAACACTGAGCTATGTGCATCAAGTAAGACTGGTAGATTACGCAGAGCTTGTCTTAAAAAGAAACAAGCAAATGTGCTGTTTGCGATAAGATAAAGCCACCTTGTTGTTTTCTAATGAAGGTCTAGAAGTGAAATGCATGCATCATTGAGCCAGCTTATATGATCCTGTGACAGCGGCAATGAAGCAAACCAAATTAAAGTAACACTGGAAATGTGGTAGCTCCTGCTTGAGACAAACAGATGCTTAGAGGTATTTGTAACAAGCAGAATGCATTTGTCAGTTAGGTGGGGTATTACCAGAAGAAAGCTATAGGCAAGCATGTATGGTTGAAATGAGCTGTCATGCACACCAGCAGTCAGACTAGTAGCAACATAAAACAGAAAAAAAATACATTTGCATAATTATCACTTAGTGGAAAATGTGCCATAGGTAAACTGGTTGTTGTTGCTGTTCTTTATATATAATGTAAATTAGTAAGCTTTATAATTACCATGTTATATTGGCTTTCCTACATGTATGCTGTGTACTTATAATTTGATGTGTAATGTGACTCCGCATCATTATCGTTAGTGCACTGGTGCGTTTGTGTTCACTTGCGTTGGAGGAAGAAGAGGATTGAGGGAGGGCCTGAAACTGTCATTTTGTCCCCAGCCTCAATGAGATTTGACACAATAGCCATATTTATTAGGTATGAGGGAAGGTATGTGAGGGATGTGAGAAAGTATAACTGATAGTGAGATACTGAGATTATAGTAAGATTATAGTATGAACAAGATACAACTGAATGTTCATGAGACAAGGTTGTGTTCTTTTAATCTTTCCTCTAGTTTTAGGTCTTTCCGTGGTCTAGCATATTCCATATGCTAGCACAGAAGGTCTGAATTTAAAGAGATCCTGTTCTACATTCAGTTTTTTCAGTTTATTGCAACTATGATGAAAAAGTTTAAGTACTATTCGGAAGGGATATAAGTAAGTTGCCAGCATGATTGTTTCGCATGGGATATGCACATCATCACAGAGATGGGTATATCGTTATGATGTATGCGTGGTTGTCACTACCATGCAAAATTTCATGCGTACTACTGTATATACACCTCATGTTAATACAAACTGAATGTTTTGATCTATATTATAATTTCTTGTTTTTGCATTTGATCATTGGTAGGTCACATGACCATAAAATCTATATGGCTATACCTGTGCTAGGAACTCAATAACTTACCTCAAACTCTCGGAAATGTTGCTTCTTTGACATGTCCTTCTACACATTGTCTATATTGTATGGTTGTACATTGGTTTTGTTTTGGTGTGAGAGGAAAAGAGCACTTCCTAGAGTGTCTTTATATTGAAGAAAAATGCAAAACCATTTTTCCCCATAGGATATAATGGAAAGAATAGGAATCTGACACTGCAGTTGGCATAGGCTCACTGAAACTCCAATCTTCAACTGCCCACTTTTAGTGAACCAGTTCCAACTGTGGTCACATATTCCTGTTCTTGGCCATCAGGAGAGAAACCCGATGTGGTCTTCTGCTGTTGTAGCCAGTCTGCCTCGAGGTTTGGTGTGTTGCGCATTCTTTTCTGCTCACCACGTTTGTAAAGAGTGGTTATTTGAGTTACTGTAGACTTCCAATCTGGTTGTTCTCTTCTGATCTTGCACATCAACAAGGCATTTCTGACCACAGAACCGCTTCTCACTGGATGGTTTTTGTTTTCTGCACCATTTTGTGTAATCCCTAGAGACTGTTGTGTAGGAAAATCGCAGGAGATCAGCAGTTTCTGTAATATTCAAACCAGCCCGTGTTCACAGACTCGGGATTCGCTTTTTGATCTGTTTATTTTGGAAGACTGGAAGACATTTTAAAATGCATGTCTTCTCTTTGTAAAATGACAACTGCAGACCTTACACTCATCCATCTTAGAGCTGCCGCTCATCTAAAGGAGGCGTAGCATTTCAAAATACAGTACATGTGATTGTATAGTTTTACACAAGCTACAACTTTTATACAATTACAGGCTAAAAGTGTTTCATTCTAATATAAAAAAAAAAGATCATAGCAAAACAGAACATTTCAGCTTAATGATTAATACAGCTTAACAGTTTTAAATAAACAGAATAGGGTGCAACATACCTGAGAGATTTTAAAATGCATGCGTTTTCTCTTTGTAAAGTGACAGCTGCAGACCTCATACTCTGGATATGAACAAATAAAGAATAAATAAAATAATTCACATTACAGAATAATTCACAGTGTGGAAATCATCTAGCCAGGTTAGTGCCGGAGAACACAACATACATTCACAACGTTCTTCAGGTGCATTTGTTGACGCGATAAATTCATTCCACAAATTATTGGTATAAGCTGAAACTGTTCATTATCCATTTGCACAACGTTACATAGCGTTACAAGTGTAGTATAATTTGAATTTCGGCTCCAAATAATCTAATTCATACAAAAATAACAAAATATCGAGAGGGCATGGGAGAACAACATACCATCCATCTTAGAGCTCACGCTTATCTAACGGAGGTATGGAAAAAGCGAAGGGACCTATTGGTCTACAGTGATGTAAGTATAAGTGAAAAACAAACTCCTTATAATGTTTTACAAAGAGAACTTTTTATAATAGGCTGCTTCAACCCAATAATTTTGGTGAAAATCACATTTTGTCAATAATGTGACAAAATGTTACACCGACAGCAACCACACCACAGTCAAAGTCACTGAGATCACATTGTTTCCGCATTCTGATGTTTGATATGAACACTAACTGAAGCTCTTGACCAGTATCTGCATGAGTTTATGCGTTGTGCTGCTGCCACATGATTGACTGTTGGTGTACAGTTGTTCCTTTAGGCTCCAAATATCCAGCGCGTTGGATAACTGCACTGCCACCTATGACCATAAGGGGGCTGTTCGTCCTCTCAGAGGCTCTCACATCCTCTCTCTCTCTCTCTCTCTCTCTCTCCTTTAAATCCATGTGTGACGTACCTTTTACGCCATATTTCCACTGGTCTTGACTATATTTCTGCATACAAACAGATGCCTACACCCTTGAAGCCAGGCCACATGCTGTGTGTCACACTGATCCCATGTGCTTGTGTGACTGCGGGACACAGGGGATTGTGGGAAATCATGGTGCAAAACGCCACAGGGAAGGCCAGGTGATCTCACCTGGACTTGGCACAGGTTTGTGTGTGTCAGCAAGAAAGTGGGTGTTAAGTCTTTCCAGGTGAATTTTTAACAATGATCTTGCCAAAATGATGAACAGAACCACGTGACTAGGATAATAACTCAGCATCACCTGCATGTATCTGAACAATTCAGGAGAATTTTTAGCGTCTAAGTCATAGCGTCTGATAAAAATCCACAAAACACATGTGCTACCATCACAGTCCAAATGTTTCTGCTGTTCGTTTAGGTTACAGGGGTTTCAAAGATTATTGCATAAAACCTCTCGCTTCTGGTTATGCAGATTCTTCCTTCTGTTGGCTTGTGCTTGTTGAAAGACTTCTCCGAAAGGTGAGAGGTGTAAATCGTGCCTAACATATGGTTCTGAAGCAGTGTCTGCTTTCAGCATTATGTAACAGAATGCATTAGTGCACTGCCTTGGTGGACTTTACAGCTCCTTTCACACAGCTATATTTATGCTTTAAAAAGTCCGTCGAATGCCGTTGTCTTAAAGATGCTCGCTTAAATATTTTTATACAAAACTGAAGATAATATTGCCTCCACAGGCTAGCTGCATCAGTCTGAGTTTTAGGAAATAAACAGTGTCACTGTCAACCATCTGCGAATGAATTACATAGAGACCACTTAATTGAATTAATAATTACGTGACCATTTGGTATTAATTCAATGCGATCAATATAAATCAGTAAGCATTTTAGTGTGCTTGATTCCATCATTATCACAAATAACAAAACACGGTCAAATAGTGTATGATAACGTTCAAAAGTTTGCATTTCCCATCTTCTTTCATAACTTGTGTGCCCCGCCCATTTTGTGCCTTTATAATACCCTCCAAAGTCTTTCGTAGCAATCTTTCAGTAGTTCTCAAGCTATAGTTTCTGCTGATTTTACCTTATCCTTTGAAATTGTTGTCTTGTTGCAGGGAGGACCCACATTTAGTTTTTAACATTTTTGAAATTCTTTTTGTCTATGGATAAATTCTAACATCTGTTATCCATTCGACAACTATGCGAAGTTTTGCACTCAGCTGAACCTCAGTACTGAATGTAACACTAGGATTAACATCTAAGTAAATGTTTATATACACACACCGGCCACTTTATTAGGAACACATGTACACCTTCTCATTCATGCAATTGTGCAATCAGCCAATCATTTGGCAGCAGCACAGTGCATAAAATCTTGCCGATACAGATCAAGAGCTTCAGTTAATGTTCACATCATGCATCGTGTGGGAATGGGGGAAAAATGACTTTGACCATAGCATGGTTCTTGGTTTATGTATTTAAGAAACTGCTGATGTCCTAAAAACAGTCCCTAGATTTTGTGTGACAAACAAAAAACATCCCGTGAGCAGCAGTTCTGTGTTCGGAAATGCCGTGTTGATGAGAGAGATCAGAGGAGAATTGTTTTTTGAGCTGAAAAAAAAACAACAACTAAAATAACCACTCTTTACAACTGTGGTGAGCAGAAAAGAATCTCATGGTTGCACAGGATGCCGACCCTTGAGGCAGATGGCCTACAACAGCGGATTCCACTCCTGTCAGCCAAGAGCAATGATATGAGGCTACAGTAGGCACATGCTCACTGAAACTGAGCAGTTGAAGATGCATTGCTACTTGTGTGGCTTATTGGGTAATTGCATGAATGATCAAGTGTACAGGTGTTCCTGAAAAAGCGGTCACTGAGTTTATTTGGATTGCTGTGTAAAGTTGTACTATTTGTTGAAATCTGCACTTTAACACAGCAGACATAGATTCATTCCTGACCATGATAGAGGAAGTGATCATGTTTTCAGTATCTATAAAACTTAAGCATCAAAACCTCTTCAGATGATGGAGAAAGTATCTGTTCTGAGCCTTTATTAGTAATGCTGCGGTTCAAACTGGCTTTGTTAGCGATCGTAGTTCCGAAGACTCGGAAACACAGTCTCAGATCTCAGTTCTGACTGACTCCATTTCAGTTAACACACTGCTGAAAGGACGGCTGACTGAACGACGCCCTTCTGAATCCTGTCTAAAGGCTGAAAAAGCACAGTCATTAATCTTTAAGAATGTATAAATTAACCCCCAATTTCCTCCACTGGAAAAATCCTTGACAACCAATTTATACCCAGAAATAACGTGCAAAGGGCCCTAATTTGTCTTGGTCTCTGAAGTGTCATTTCGAGTGACCACATGGGTACGAGAGAGAGAGTGAGAGAGAAAGAGAGAGAGTCCGACAGAGAGAGTGAGAGAGAGAGAGAGAGAGAGAGAGGGCGGTTGGATGAACCAAGATTTGCGCTAGGATTCAAAATTAATTACGGCTGTGAAATCTTTCAAGGTTTCACACTTCTTTTCCATCAGCACCTCCTCCCACCATCTGTGAAATGCATTGTTGTTTTATTAGCGCAAGGCAAAACATGACGCCCAACAAGCCATGCCTTTTCACAAGAACAACCGCTCATGTGACGGCCTTGCATATGGATACTGACTCCTTTTTCTTCAAGGCCTGGTATTAATATTCACAATTATTCATTTAGCAGATGGTTTTATCCAAAATGAGACTGAGCGTTTTTGCTTAAAGCAACACCACTAGCTCTCTGGTAGTCCTGAGATTTCCATTAATTAACACAGAATCGTAATCTTAATCTTAAAAGATGCTTATTATTTAAAATAAGACATTTTATCATAACTGAACACATAACTTTGTATGTTTTTTAGAGCTGGCCCTGTGTACTGAAATAGCCTATGTGATGCAGTTAATGGTGCTGAAGGAGTGACAGAAGCATCGACCAAGACAGGAAGCAGTATGTGTGAAATGCTGAAGCAGCACTTAGGAGTCTTTTTTTGGTGGCCGAATGATCGTGCATCTGGAGAAATGTGTATAAGATGGTAGGATAGGTTCTAAAAACAGCACCTGTCTCACGAGAAGCCCTGGGGAGGCTTTGGCTAATATTAGATTCCCACCTGTCTCTCCTCACCACAAATAACAGCCAATAATTACAACATTGTCAAGCTTGAAAACTTCAGCTGAGCTTTCAAAAAGTCAGAGTCTTGAGGGAGAGGCTGGTCAAACTCAGTGAATCCGTTTAAAGTGGAAAAAAACAAGTTAGCATTTGTTGTATGTTTCCCAGTCACTCACGGTTTTAGTTTTATAAATCCAAGAATCTTAGGATGCGTGTTGTCCATCCTCCAGAGCCGCTCTCACAAATTCAGTTTGTACTTAATTTAATCCACAATCAACAGCATTTGGCTCTCAAAATTAATTAACACAGTTTCACATTTTTTCTTGGTTTCACTATATTATGCACACATGTATTACAGTAATCTGTATTTGTTTTATAATTGAGTGTATACATTATGGCTACTATTAGCTGCTTCCTAATACATGAAATAAAAACAAGCAGAAGTTTGAGAAGTATGTGCACCACAATTCATATAAAAATAATGAGGCATATAAAAAATACAGGTGATATGTAAGGAATAAAACATAACGGGCACACAGACGTACAGTTTTCCAACATGGGAGAGTATTCGGTATTCACTTTTTTTCTGGGTAACATGACAAGCTGCATTTTTTTTCAGTCTCAATAAGTTTTTTTCTCAATAAGAAAAAAAAAAGAGGCTGGTGAAGGAATGGCTGTTTATGACTGTTATAGAGTAAGTGATAACAGGAAGTAACTTGTTTTGCGGACGTTCCACAGCATTAACCGTAACCATAAACGGTTAACGATGATGACTTATAGCTCTTTAATAAGTAAAAAATGTAACCGTCAGCAAATTGCTGTTGCATAAGAGGAATAAACCACTTTGTTCTTGTAAAATAATCAACTCTGAGGTGGTAACAATGGTAACTCTGCTTCACCTCGAGCTGCATCACTCGACCCTGTCATCTGTCGTGTTTTATCACTTACCGCTAAATATAACTATTGATGAGTAACAGAATGACCAATCCAGCAATGCTTTGGAGAAGTAATAGGCTTATTAAAACAGCTGATTTATTTTAACGATTTAATGATGTGAGACATACAGTTCCTGCTTACTACTCTTTTGACCATTAACTATGGTGTTAATGGCTATGGTTTATCAGTAAAATCCACCTTTATGTGTTTTTTCATGATGATTAAATGATTATCCAAATGCCCCCCATTTCCCATCAGTCCAATGTATAATTTAGCATAATAATATACATTATATAATATATATCCATGTATATAATAATGTAGCATGATCCATTGCAGCTGTGTTTTTGTATAGTAGACTAGGTTATACAATGTCTTCAGCTCTAGCTTAAATATATTTAAATATAAAACAGAGAAAATATCAATTTATGTTTATTTCTTGGGCTTTTCTTGGACTTCCCTAGTCATTTGTCATTCCGTAATTTTTTTTCTCTCTCCAATATTAATTCTTTGGCTGACCTACATTAAGGCATGCATTGCTCTATATGGGTCACGGGTTTGTCCTTCATTGGCATCTCACACTATGTAATAGCCTTTAGTCTGTGCTTTGTGCACAAGGACAAGCTCGAGTCACTTTGCAGAAAAGCTCATTTGCTCTCTATAGGTGTAGTGGAAGAGATTGTGGGATAACAGCGAGAACTTTGGTGCGGTCCATTCTGAGGATGAAGCCTATGCAGGGGGAACATGTAGACAAAGCAGTCATTTGTAGGTCAACTTCAAGTATTGAATCCAAAAAATGGAATTTCCGTCTGTTTTGTGGGTGCCCGTGTTCAGCATTGAATTTATTCGTGATGTCACACTCCACACCAGTGGGTATTGGCTTAAATATTATAATTTTATTACGGCAGTTGTATATGATGTCTTACTATCAAAAAAAGCTTTAGTTGTGCTGTCTGTTTTATCTCTGTACCAATGTTATTGTGGCAAGGTGTGGATTGTTTGCCCAACATGGGGCTCAAACTCCTCCTCTTTCCCATCACGCTGCTCACCAGCAGCTAAACACAAAGTTACTATACTCTACACACAGAAACCCAACAGTGTAATCACTAAACAGACTTGTGGTGATAAAATAATTCGTTTATACTGATTGAAAATGTCCGATAAGTCGATTTCATTTTCATTTCCAACAAAGTATAGTGGAAGAGATTGTGGGATAACTGCAAGAACTATGGTGTGGTCCATTCTGAGGATGAAGCCTATGCAGGGGGAACATGTGTAGGCACAGCAGTGTAATGTGAAGAAATTTCTTTCACTGAATTACAAAAAACAGCCACTGTTGCCAGGTCCATATTTTTCATGTGATTTTAGGAAAAGTTTTGAATTTTTTTATTCATTTATTTATTTTTGCTCGTCGTGCTTAAGCATTTTGCACACATTTATTATTATTATTATATTTTAATAATTTATTATAATACTAAAACATTCAGACAAAATTATTTTACTTTAAATTATTTACTTATGCCCAAATCCTAATCCAAAATCCTCACAAACACACGTTGCCATGAAAACACGCATCATACCCCTAAAATAGAGGTGAATTGGCCTACTTGGTTTTTAGAAGTTAAAGTTTTTTAATGACAATATAGGTAATGATAAGCAACTACTATCGAACTATTATGAAAGAACTGTTTACAGAAACTGTGGTTTTTATGCTGCTTTATTTGAAAATAAAGATGTTACTTTTTTAATATTACAAAACATTTTCCAATAATAGTAATGTCACTGAATAAAACAGTGGATAGTGGGATTATGTGAGTAATATATGATAACCGGGTTCTCCGGTTTCCTCGCACCTCCCAAAAGCATGCGTGTAAGGGGACTGGCTATGCGAAACGGGCTACTTGCACAAACATTATATCCAAAATGGCACTTCTGCTTCCGGCACATTCACTATAATGGCAATGGTGTTTTTTTTTTTTTTTTTACACCCAGTGTCTGAAGAAGCTCAATGAATTTTATCGTATGTGTAAGAACACTTGCAAAGCTCCTTTTAGTAAGCTGGCGAAAGGTGTCAGACTGCATTCGTCATCAGGCATAAACAACTACAAAGGTAAGAAAATACCTATTAATAGAAATGAACACCCATGCTAACGTTAGCCCAACACTATGATTTTATTGTGAAACTGAAAAAAAAAACAACAACATAAGATGTTGCTGTCTCGCTGTACTGCTGAATGTAAGCAGTGCCGCCGGAGATGCGAGATTTGCGCTATTCCAAAACGGAAATACGTCACAAGTAGCCCATTGCCCCTAGGTGTGAATGAGTGTGTGAATGTGTGTGCTTGGTGCCATGTGATGAACTGGTGTCCCATCCAGGGTTTATTCCTGTCTCATGCCCAGTGTTCCCCGGATAAGCTCCAGATCCACCACGACCCTGACCAGGATAAAACATTTACTGAAAATAGATGAATGGATGGATGGAATAGGAATAAAATACATGAAAGGTGTAAATATAGACAAAACACATGCATAAAATGTGAAAAAAGTGTGTGACACGTGACATGTGAAGCGCCTAAAAAGCCACATATGAATTTCATGTAATCTCTTCTGTAATGAAAAAGTTACTGAGAGGATTATGCCACGTCACATGAGAACAAAATCACCATCTCGATTGTATTTTGTATTTTTGTGACCCTTAATTATATACAGGGTGTCCCAAAAGTCTCCATACACCGGGGACTATGTATACCAGCACCACGTCGGTTGTGTCTCCGTCAGTGGATGTTCGTGGACGTCCACTTCTCAGGTGGTCCTCAACACTTCCAGTCTTTTTGAATTTGTTAACAGCTTCCCGATCTCGCCATGAGAATGTCTTCAGTATGTTCTTCTTTTGTCAAAGGCATTCTTAAAGCCTATCTGAAAAAGTATATAATATAAACTAAGTATGAAACATTTTGAAAGACATTTTGCTAAAAAAAAAAAAAAAAGTGGGGGGTACGGTGGCTTAGTGGTTAGCACCTTTGCCTCGTAGCTCCAGCATTGGGTTCAAATCCTGCCTCTGCCCTGTATGCGTGGAGTTTGCATGTTCTTCCTGTGCTTCAGGGGTTTCCTCCAGGTACTCCGCTTTCCTCCCCAGTCCAAAGACATGTGTTGCAGGCTGATTGACATTTCGAAATTGTCTGTAGTGTGTGATTGTGTGTGTGTGTGATTGTGCCCTGCAGTGGGTTGGCACCCCGTCCAGGGTGTCTCCCTGCCCCCTGGAGTCCCCAGGGATAGGCTCCAGGCTCCACCGTGACCCTGTGTAGGATAAGAAAATGGATGGATGGATTGATTTTTGCTAAAAAGTGTTAATTTCCTTTATGTATGGTGATGTTGCACAACACAACCAAACCAACCTTACTCCAGAGTCAGTCCGTGACGTCATGCATCAAACTATTGCGCAGGGCAGAGGTCACTGACCTTTATGGCACGAGAAACGTAAACAATACGCAGCCGGATGCAGGATCCATTCACGCATCCGGTCATGCGTTTGAGCTGAAGACTGAAGTGGACAGAAATCATGATAAAGGTGTTATTCAAAGCGCACGGTGGAAAGTTTTTAGGGGAAAAAAAAAAAACACCCCTTCAGTACACTACAGAGTGTCCGCGTGCGCGGCGCTCCCGGCTCGTGTGGCACGGTGCACAGGGCGCGCGCTGGACACGGAGAGAGCGCACGCGCCGAGCCGGCGCCCACTGCGCGTTTTCGTGAGCGCTCGCGGTAACGAATAGGAGGAGCAGCAGGGAGGTGCGGAGGGAGGGAGGGAGGGAGAGATGGATAGATGGAGGGAGGTGCGGAGGAGGGAGTGAGGGAGGGAGCTGGGGTTGAAATGCTGGGATAGGTTTTTTTTTTTTTCATTTTTTTTCTTTTGGGATGCTGCCCCGTTCGGAAATGCCTCGCGGACATCCCGGTGTTTCTGACTCGATGTTTTTTCGGTCGGAGTTCAGAGCACGATGATTGAAGAGCACCGCGTCGTCCAGCGCGTGACACTGAGCTCAGAGGGGATAGTGGAGTCAAGGCGCGACGCTGCGCTGATGCTGCCTGGGAGATAGTGCGGGGGCTCGTGGAGCGAGGATCGTTCGCGCGCATCGCGTGTTCCAGGACGCAAGAAGGAAGATCAGCGTGCGCTCGAGACAGGAGGATGCAGTTTGAGACGCTGCGTCAGTTCTGCAGCTCGGTTCTGTCCCATTTTAACGGGGCTTTCACGCCGCCGCAGAACATTTTACACACGGAGCTGCTGGAACAGGCGCTCGGCAACATCGGGTGAGCGATCCGGCTAGAAAACCTTTCATATGCAGCTTTGCTTCGCCACAGAGAGAGACAGAGAAAGCGTGTATGTGTGTGTGTGTGTGTGTGCGCGCGCGTGCGTATATGTGTGTGTGTGTGTGTATCGATCAGGAGATGCCGGACCTACTTAATGCAGTTCAAATGCATTTGGCTTTCTGACGAAACGGTGCGGCAGAGAACCCGGTTTCCCCTCTGGTCCTTCCCATAAGCAAGCCGCATGTTACATTTGGTTGCTTGCTCCATATGGAAGGCCACTAGGATCATAAACGACTCAAAATCACATTGCGTAATTAAAATCAATAGGAAAAAAAGAATAACTCCACTGTCGCTCATAGGGACATTCTGAGATGCTTAATGTGGATTTATGCACTAAAACTAAAACAATGACCAGGGAAAACCTTTATCTCTCACATTTCTCTTGCCATAAACACTATGCACTGCTAACGGCACCGTAATCCGAGTGCAAAGACAATATTTTTACGTTAAGCGTTTCCTCCCATATAGTAAAGCGTTATAAAGAAAACGCTTAACGTGGCTCCATGTATTAATACAGTGATATTAAAAGACTAAATTCAGTATACACCTTATTAATGATGCATGCACTGTAATAAATTGCTGTAAATTTTACAGTAATTTCCTGCCGATGTGGGTTGCCAGTGAAGCACTGTAAAATTTTCAGTAAATGACTGTAAAATATATTTACAGTAAAGTACTGTAGTAACTTAATGTTCTATGATATGACACATAACCCAGCACACTTGCTCATTTGGCTGATGCAGGATGCAGCTGAGTTGAAGGTTATGGGTCTTGCCCAACCATGACAGCTTGGCAGTACTGGGATTTGAAAACACAACCTTCTGAGCTGTGACTCAAAGCCTTAACCACTGAGCCACCACAATGCCACCACAACTAGTTTGCATTGATTGATTCAACTAACTGAATTAACACCACTAAATGATTGCAGTGAATCAGTGCAAGGGAGCTGTGGTGGCTCATGTTCAAATCCCATCACCACCAAACTGCCTTGATTGGATCCTTGAGTAAGGCCTTTCAGCTCAGCTGTATCCTGCATCGACATACTGGGTTATGTGTTAATTTATATTACATATGATATTATGATTTACTGTAAATGTTTTATGGTTATTTCCTATACATTTTACAATGCTTTATTGGCAGCCTAGGTTATTGATGATGCATATACTGTATAGTATGCATCATCAATAAGGTGTATACTGAATTTAGTCTTTTAATATCACCGTCTTTTTTCCACTAAGCCACGTGAAGTGTTTTCTTTATAACGCTTTTCTTCATGGGAGAAAACGTTTAACATAAAAATATTGTCTTTCCACTCGGATTACGGTGCCGTTAGCAGTAGATAGTGTTTATGACGTGAGAAATGTGAGAGGAAAATGGTCGTTGTTTTTTTTTTTAGTGTATTAAGCCACGTTAAGTGTTTTTCACGTTAAGCGTTTGCGCCTATTGTACACGCCTTTGAAAAAAACCTCCTTGTTTTTCTGGAAAAATCCTTTTTCTATCTATTATAGAAGAATCAGAATTGCGCTAATTAGCCAATTACACTAGAGTAAACAAGGATTTTGGGTTGGTTGTCGTGATTAGGAAGTTGACATTACACAGGACATCAGGGACATAGGCAATACTGATAATATAACCAGCTCCACTGTCATGTGGGGGGACAACCAACAAAGCTGTCCTGGATGTTCAGGCCAGGTGAAGTGAAAGACCTAGGCGTGTTTAGTAGTACATTGGTATGTAGAATCTGAAATATGTATGTTTGATCATAATGGTCAAAAATGAAGGGCTATGAAAGGGGTGTTAGCTGGACTGTTAATTATCAGGGGATGAGCCCAGATTCGTTTCCATCCAAAACTTTTAAAATATACTGTTTTCTGCTGTGTTCTATGCATTTTTTTTCTTGCATGGGAGGGCTAATTGCTTTAAAAAATGTGGAAATTGGAGAAGGAAGGAAGGGTTGGATTTGATTTACCATATAATCTAGCATGAACATGAATAATCCAGACCCTCGACTGCCTCAAACCAGCGTCATATCAGATACCTAGTACCAGGTACCGATAAAATATAAAACGTTTTGGCTATCTAACACGAGACTAGGCTAGTTTGGTGTTGCTAGCCCAGGGGAGGCACATTGTATCAGTTTAGCTGGCTATAGTGCCACTCAAAGTACATTAGCTGTCCTTATGTTCAACTTGTATCATGTTCATGTAAGTTGCAACTCATATGGACCTTTACACACCCTGTTTTCCTGGCTCAGCATGAGAGGATGTTAGTGTTTCAGTTTCAACTCCTTTACTGGTAAAAAAAAATTCAGCATGTATCCATTTTTCCTCACACTAAGACTGTAGGACCTAGCATTAGGCAGAATTGAGACCTGTCAACCAATAAGACATGAGTATTTCCACGTGATTTCCTGTAAACCCTGTCTGATTAGAACAATCCATTCACTTAAGATACAAAATTAAAGAACACTGCTGTGTTCTTTTACTGACGTTCAGTTCCATAGTAACAAACCACACTAAGTGGAGAATTATTCTGGGCTAAAGAAAAAATCGTCGGCGCTACAGCCACAAATTTACGGCCAGGTTATGCCCCTGGGCTATGCGTCACAGGCAACTCATCAGATAAGGTCATGTTTCCTATTATTAGTTATTAGTTACTTTTGTAAGTCAAGGACTGGCTAACTCAGAGGAGTATGGAAAAGTTTTTTTTAAGCCATTATAATTATTACAATATTGCATTAGAATGAGTTATAGTTTCTTTACACTTTACAATTGTTTACACTTCATGGGTTGTGTATATGTGTGTGTGTGTTTCTTTGGGCCCCTTTTTAAATGTTTTTTCCCAGGCCCGGGCGATGTGCGCAGCGGGCCTGTATATATAACGTTTGCTATGAAAAGAAGTGAATAGTCATCATGTTTGACAGATAATTAGGTGTTTATAAGTCTGATTACATGTGGGAAAACTATTATCTATCACTTTTGTTCCCCTTTACCACTTAAACAATACGAGTCCTGTACTGTTGATTGTAGACTAGTAGGTATGACTTCATGTTCCTTTTGAAATGCACTTATGATTAAATAAGATTGCCAAGGAAACCCAAATCCAACCAGTTTTGCATATCTTGTATAGTTAACAGTGTGACACCTTGCAGAAATGCATTACGAGTTCCATTGTGATTTTAAAGGAAAGGTTGGACCAGGATCAAATAACAAAAGAAAATAAATAAAAAAATCCCATTTCTCATAGTATTTCATATTTCATAGTATCTTAATAGTTAGCACTGTTGCCCAAATTGTCCATAGTGTGTGAATGGGTGTGTGATTGTGTGTGTGATTGTGCCCTGCAGTGGGTTGGCATTCCATCAAGGGTGTCCCCTGTCTTGTGCCCTGAGTCCCCTGGGATAGGCTCCAGGCTCCCTGTGACCCTGTGTAGGATAAGCGGTACAGAAAATGGATGGATGGATGGATGTATGTGCAAAGTGCTACAAATAGGTGATTTTTGTCCCTTATAGGTGAGGGCAGCTGTTTTTTTAAGTCAGAACTTTGTAATATTTGGTAAAATGATCCCAGTGTTCTAGCCGCATTGATAAAACATCAGTTCAGCAGAAAATCTCTGGTCTCTGTGGTACCTCAGGTTCCGTATATGGGAAAAAATAAATGATGTACATCACTACGTCCAGCCAATTAACATAAGGAGGTATTTATACTACCTTTTACTATTTATACTGTTTATTATATCAGTCATGTTACCTGTCAACTCAGAAAGCTTACCCATTTATTAGCATTCAGGCGGTGTAGCCTTGGCACTACATGTGCATGTGTTTTGGTGGTGTAGCTTTGCAGGGAGCACAGAAGCGAGGTTCATAACATGTAGCTGTAGCTAGTTTTGCAGTCTGTACATTTCACTATACTGCATGCCATTGAGGTATTTTTTGAAATGCCAACACTTCAGATGTCTCCATATAGAATACATTATTTGTCAGAATGTGAGAAAAGTTTTTTTTTTGTCATTTGTGCACAAGAATTTTGCCTTGTTTACATGTTTTTATATCCGTTTTTCAGTACATTACGTGTCTTTATTACATGTAATTTTTACCCATTATAAGGAATTTGGTTACAGATTAAATATAATTACGTGAGGCGTGTATGGACCGTTTGGCTTTCCATAGCTCTGCTGCCGCATGAATGTGTGAGTGGCTGTGTGCGCTGCTGTGCTTGACAGATCACAAGTATTCTGTGACATAGTTCTCATCATTTCTGCCATTTTCTAGCCATTGCCATAATATATAGCACATAGGACATGGCAGTCTCTGATTTATTTGAATTGATTCATTTTGATATCATGTAAAGGTTATGTAAAGGTTACGTTAGCTAAAATTCTTGTAAATTCTTGTACAGGTCTTGCAGATGTACATTAGCTCAACTGTTTAATGTATTTTAATGTATTAATCTTATTTTACAGAATCGGTCTAAAATGTATATAATTGAAAGTCCTTTCAGGCCTTTAAGGTGTAGAATATTGTAATATGGAGCCAAACTTTTACAGATAGCTTCTCATAGTCTATATACCTCACAGAATATTAGGGATGCATCTATACCATTGTTTTTAGACCAAGTACGAGTACATATTTTTAGCTATTAGTCATTACTAATACTGAAATGAGCGACCTGCTTGGTATTATGCAATATGGGGCATCATGGAACATTTTATTCGGCTCTGTTTATGTCGGTTGCTCTGGTGTGCTGCTAGCAACAAACTCCTCATGCTGGCATTTATAT
This sequence comes from Pangasius djambal, assembly GCA_022985145.1. Taxonomy (NCBI): domain Eukaryota; kingdom Metazoa; phylum Chordata; class Actinopteri; order Siluriformes; family Pangasiidae; genus Pangasius; species Pangasius djambal. Next base: position 5,737,878 of record CM040996.1, on the reverse strand, counting down.
GTAAGATGTTATAGTCGTTTAATAGAGTGTGGAGAGCAGTTTTAGAGAGCATGGTCAATGAAAATGAACACAAAGGGCCATGAATTGCACCTTGACTTGTGAGCACAATGGAAGAAATGAAGTCTCAGTGCTCAGTGCTCGCAGAAATGAAGTGCTCTCATTTGCGATATTTTCTCTGCATGCTTGATTTCCTAGTCCAAGCTCACGAATACCTTTGTGTGCACGCAATTCACAGCACCAGCTCATTTTTAATGACCACACTCAATGATAGTGCTCTGCGAGATCAGGTCGGCTGCCCTAGCACCCTATATTAAAAATAATGTTTAAATGCCATAAGATGTTTTTAACAGGTTACTTGTATTGTAAGAAGATGCTGTAGTAGATCTGTGTGTGTGTCTCAGAGATACAGTGAAGACCCTTTAGATGTGGGAGGCACACATTTCAGTAATGTGCACAGGAGCTTAGCACAAGCAGGAGTTACACAAAGACGTGCACTTAAATTTGCGCATGCATTTAAAAGCCACAAAGCCCGCAGTGCCCACCGTTCCATTTGTTCCCAGATCTTCAGCCCTGAAAATGGTTCGAGCCTTTCAATGCAAAACCATGCTGGAATAACCACAGGGTATGAGTCATGTGCGTTGAGTGCTACGCTTTGTCTGGAGAGGGAGATGTGTATTCCCTCTAGGGACTCAGATTTATAATGTGTCCCCTGTTTTGTAGGCTTGCAAGAGAGAGATTGTTCTCCTCTGATGTTTCGCTTTTGTCTCTGTCGCCGTGCTTGGGAGCGCCTCCTTGAGCTTCTATACAAAACTCATTTTTGTTAGAGATGTCGAAGAAGAGTTCAACAATCCATCAAATGCTTGTTGTTCTGAATAAAGCAGACAGAACGAGATGTCGTATTGTTTGCTAAGCACGACACGGAAGCATATTTGCCTAACAGAGATCATACATTGTATATACAAAATACAGAAAGACCTCCAGTGGCAACTTTTGTACCCAAGTCTATATATGAAGGTATTGAACTAGGTTTATTAAACATAAATACAGTATATTTCACCAAAAGCAATGTATAAATGTTTTTTTATTTTAATTCATTCACCAAACATGGCTGCAAATTTGGTTATTTTGTCAAAAGAAGATGTTTTTATTGCTAACTTGCTAGCTAAGTGCGCTTTTAATCAAGTTGCTGATGTGCCACAGTGAAGTGGACATGAGGCTCAAATACCAATATCAAATACCAAAACTGAAATTTACCTCAGGAGATTAGATTAGATTAGATTAGAGACATTGATGTGGATGAGATTTACTTCTGGTTGAGATACGTGCAAAAGAGAAACATATTTCAGTTCAGAAAAATACGGAGTTTTAAAATAGTACAACATGTCTGCATACGAAGGGTTTTCCCAGGCCGCCACACTGAGACTGTAGCGCTGTTCAGATTGGATTTGTTTATCAGGAGGACGTCTGGAAAAATCTTTATACACCTCTCCTCAGTTATAAAATACTCACATCTGTACCGCAATAAAATTACCACAGGACATCTAATTTTTTTTTCCAATGCAAGGCGACCTCTGCGTTGAAAATCACAGTGCATCCGGATGGGACGGAAATGATCAGAGTTATGAGAATTATGAGTTTGGCGAAAAACAAAAGCTAATTTGGCTTGTAATTTTCTCACAGGAAGACGGAGAAGAATACCGACATTGCCGATTTGAAATAAAATCCCAGATTAGCGCCTATAAGACAGGAAGTTACCCCAGGACCCCATGTAAATGTAATTCCACCTGAGTAGAGCTTATGACCATCCCAGCTACATTGAAAAGATTCTAGGTATTAGGTATTATAGAGACTGGAGAGAGCTGTTAGCATTAGCCCTTATTCATTTCAGTGGATTTGTTTGCTGGTGCACAAGAAAATGTGTTCTTAGTTTAGCAGGATTAATTCCTAGGTTCACCGTGAGTCGCAAATGTCATGAGATTAATCATAGTAGAAACACTGAAATGCGACTGATGACTTGATTTACAAACACATGAAAACAAAGGATCACTGGGAAAAGCAGTAATAAAGCAAACACACGGACTGAAATGTCGATTAGAAAGCACTGTTCTACGACACTATTACAGAAACTGTTGCTGAAAAACATGACAGATGTAATTTATTAAAACCGTACTGAATCACTGTACTGAATTAATTACAAATGAGCCAGTTAAGGTAATCAGGTCAGGTGTGAATAAATTTCATTCTACAGTATTTACCTTGATGTTAATATTTAACTGATCAACAGTGACATCACGGCTGTTACACAGACGGTTTCCAGTCGTAATTCCAAGACTAAACTGCATTGCGTCCTGGGATTTCCTTCAACGTAACTAACATTCCAGCGGTCTACCTGTGTACTTAAATTCTGTGTGCAGTTTTAATGAGATAAAGCAAAGGTAGTTAACATCTAGCTGATTAATTCAGTGTTATTTAACACCTGTCTAAACACAATGCATGCTATTAAGTACAAACGAAGGCACTAATCCATTAGAATTCCTTCATTTTGTCCAGAAAACACCATTTAACAGTCAAGTTCTCGTTCTTTTTTTTCTTTCTATCTTTCTTTCTTTTTTTTGAGGTCAGTCTCAATGATAGAAGACTATCAAGGTGAAATAAAATTTAAACCGTGCCTGGTCTTTGATTATTTTAGTCCCTTTACTTTACCTTTATCCCATTTTTAGGATTGTACCTACATTTTATCCACCAAGAATGAAGAAAAAAATAAATATTGCACAACATGTGCATGTTTCACCTGCTACTAAGTTTTAAGACCACATGAATGCACAATATCTTGGTCAATATGCAGACCGTGTTTAATTATTTTATTATCAGATTGCTTTATTGCTTTAATGAAAGAATATTCTTTTATAATTAAGCTGATTTTATAACCTTGTAGTCTTTCAATTAAGGATTATTATTTAATGCTTACATTTAGGGCTGCAGCTAAGGATTACTGATTAGGATAATTGATTCATTAATAATTGATTAATTGTTGACATGATAATTGATTAATCTACAGATTTTTCCCCCTTTTGATTAATGGATTAGTTTGGTTATTTTGTAATATACTGAATACTAAAAAATATGTATTTAAAAGAAATTCTTTATAGCATTTCCATCAACTAATACTATTATAGATCTCTTAACTAGGCTTAACGTCCGTAAGTACAATACAACCTTATTAACAGACACTCTGTCACAGCATGAGAATATTATCAAGTGCTTATGTTGACCATTTTTTAAAAAACTAGCCTCCCAAACTAACATGAGCGCACAGTATTCAGCATATTTTATACTATTTCTGCACACTTTTTTTTTTTGCAAATATATGTCAGTGGGACCAATAGACCAGTGGTCTCAATCACAGGAAGAGGGTCTTACCTTCATTCCAACCCCTGATTTGTTCAATTCCGACAAATCAGATTCAAAATATCGAAGTCAGTATCCACTGGCTGAAACAGTCCGATGCCAAATTCGTTCTGATTGTTGGGTTTTGCGAAGGGTGAATCATTTTCGGTGTGTGGAATGGACTCCAAAGCTTTCTTTTGTTTTCAGTGCCTAGAATCAGAGAGTTGACTCTTTTTGGGAATCAACTCATAGCACTTTTGATGTTAACCAAAAGCAAGATGGTGACTTGATGGCTTGACACACAATATATTAACATACGTACTGTATATATGTATTGCATACGTCAAGGAAATGAAACAATGTAGTGTTTATGAATAGTTAAAATATTAATAGAAGCATGTATCAGTAGAAAGAAACTACTTACATGCCAACTAATTCAAATAGCTTTGCTATGTGATGTCAAGTGGCTTGTGCCACAGTGTGCTTCATAACATAGACCAATTATTCAATAAAAGAAATTTGTTCCCAACTGGTTTTTATTATTGAATTTTATTGATTTGGTTGATTAGTTCTTGCTTTTACAATGCCTTTCAATCTCCAAAAAACATCAAAAGCAAAATAAACTATTACAATTTAAAAGTACAAAAAGCAAGTTGATAAAAAATGGTCATTGATACAATTTCTATAGATAATTTTATAAATTATATTGCTATAAAACAAGAAGTGATGGTCTGAGACGTCTATTGCTAAGTAGTGAGCGGAATGTGAAGATTAATGCTAGGCTTCTGTGAGCTTGTCTCAAGCCAGGATTGTGCCTCTTTGCTTTACTAAAGCCAGGTCTCAGATCCCTGTCAAGTCCCGCTCTGTCCCTCAGTCTAATGCACTCGACTCCCCTCTCCAAACTCATGCATTATGCATTGTTCGCCTTCTAGTTGCTCCTAATAAGAGCTGTCATCCATCCGTCGAAGTCTTGAAATGTACAGATCGCAGGCTGAAAAACTGCTGTACTGGACACCCGATGCGCTCAGGATGCCCAGTGTAGTACAACATTTTGGAGCTGAATGACAAGCAAGGGAAAGGGGACACAAACTTCAACAGTGTAGCAGTTAAGGTCTGGTTTTAGTGGCTGGTGTGAGTTCAAATCCCAGGACTTAGGACAGTATCAGTTATGTCAATGGTCATACTGAGATACCATTTATTATTAGCAATTCAAGAGCTTTTTAAAGAGCTTCTTAAATTCCAGACACATTCACTTTAACAGATATTATTAAACAGTGTAGTGAAGTCGGGATTTAACCTCAAGCACCACCTCAGTGTTATTCTTAACAGAAAGGTATTTAGTGCAGTTGTGACTTTATGTGAGTTTATGATTCAGTAGCAGTTGCACCTGGTGTAAAAGAGTTAGCATGACTCATTTTCAAAACTAAAAAAGACATGAATGAAATGACATCCTTATGATATTATTTACTGTTAAAAATGTTTTGAAGTGGATTATTTTGGATTTTTGTGGAATCCAGCACAACAGCACCACCACTGGTCGTGAGAAAAATGCATAGAATGGTATGAAGAAGCGAAGCTGGGGCTGATTTCTTTCTAGCCCAGACTGTAGATTAGTGACAGATGTGGGAGGTGATTACACAGGCTGATATATTTCTGTTACAGTAATTGAGGAGGCGCATGTGAAATACAGTCTCAGGTCTCATGAACATGAATGAAGTGGATTATTCACTGTTCATCCTTTTTTCCAAAGCGCACATTGTCCAAAGTACAAATTACATTTAAGGACAGATGACAGAACTGCAAGTTTCAGATAAATTGGATAGTACTGGAATTAATATTAGGGCTGAACAAATTATCTACCTATCTTTCTATCTATCTGTCTATCTATCTATATATCTATATATCTATCTATATATCTATATCTATCTATCTATCTATCTATCTATATATATATATATATATATATATATATATATATATATATATGTAGAGAGAGAGAACATCAGTGACGAGGAATTGTATTGAATGAGATTTTTTTTTAAGTAACTTGTAAATTCTAAGAGTGGTTTTAGTAAGGAATTTACTTTTAAGCTTTACTCAACAAAAAATGTATTTTTGTAAAATAAATTTGGCTCTTGTTTTTTTAAGGTGTACAAAGCCATTCTGTTCCTAGGTAGAGCATATATGGAGTGATTAGGACTCCATTTAGTATTTAGCCTTACTGTTGTTTAAATAAAAATAAAAATATTCCTCTTAAAGAGAGAAGATGGTGGATGCTCAGTTGTAAGCGTAATATTGGGAATATATATATATATATATATGTATCCTCTTATTGTGTCTCACACGGTCAGTGAGATATTAAAAAAATTCAGTTTTTTTGTACCCATCATACATTTTCTTCACTTCAGAGAAAAGGAAAGAGGGTGAGAGAAAATGGAAGAGGAGGGGAGGAGAACAGATAAATCAGAATTGTAGTCTCTTGGCGCTGGAATATCCCCTACTGCACTGGACTTACTCTCGTGGCTGTGTCACCATAGCAGTGTTGTTTAATCAATAGTGAGGATGATGGGTAATCCCCTCCATTCACGAGAGACAAATGGCAGAGGACGACACAAGGGTGATAACTTGCGACTTAAACAATGTATGAGAATGATTGCGTGAGAAATTCGTACGAACGTATGATTTTTGAGGGTTCTTTCTGGTCCCTCAGGACAATCAAGGAAAGAAAAGGAATAAAAGTGTGAGGCAGCTCTTCATAATACGCCAGTGATTTAGAACGAAGTTTAGAAAAAATGAAGTAATTTTCAGAAATGCTAACAATGAATTCAGTACAATGGTGAAATCTCATATCTATAATGCTAACTAGCATTACTACATTTTACACCATAGCAATTTTCCAACTATTGGATTATAATTATAAATTCTATTATCCATTAATTTATTAATGAATGACATTCTTTTGAACAGTTTATAGTCACATTATTGTCGTGGAATGTCTACAAGACAAGTTAGTTCCTGTTTTCGGGTACGTCATGTTACCAAGAAACCAGAAAGCACAAGCTTCTCTGTTTTGAAGACTTTCCCATGGCGGAAAACTGTTACAAAGCACTGGAGACTCCTTCCATAAATGTTAAATAAACATCTTCTTACATGAAACATATATGTTTTTTCTTAACTAAATTAAAAGCTGCTGTTATAGAAAATTGATCAACACCTTCCGACCAATCAGATACTAGAATTCAACAGTGCTGTAGTATAGCGTTTATTAGAAATATTATCATTTTTAGTATTGAAAGACAGAGATTTCTGCCACTTCTGTGTGTCTGACATTGGCCTGCACTGGTGGCCTGTGTATCTAGGAGAACTGAGAGTGTGAGGAGTGTGTGAGGAGTGTGTGTGGAGGGAGCTGTGAGGGCAGGCAGGCAGAATTAAGAGCTCGGCTTTGGTCTCTGAGGAACAGGCTGGTGCCAGAGACAGAACATAGCGTTCATCTTCCCAAAGCCAGGGGATGAGTACAGCGTTTGTTGTTGTTTTTTTTCCAAGGCGGTTTTATATCTGGGGCAGGAACCTGAGATGGAGAGAACTGGAGCAAAGACGAACAAGAAAATGGAGAAAAATGTGAATGTGATGAGGAAAGAGTGCAGTGTTCTGACAGGAATGTGAGAAGTGACTAATCAGGCTCAAGCCCTGGAAGGAATTTTTTTTGGAGCTTCTTACCACTTTCAGTGTCAATAAGGTGAATTCTCCAGATTGTTTTAGCGTAATTTCATTGTGATAATATACTCCAAGGCTGTTGGATCTCAGAATGCTATTCCTCCAGAGAAAAATGAGTGACACACTCAAGGCTTTCTGAGCATCAACTGTGCTGAAGGAGTTCCAGAACAAATGGCAGTTTTCCATCTGAGTTTTTCTGAAATGATTCATAAAGTAACTATAATGTAGTTCTGAGTGATGTAGCCAAAATTTATGTCAGGATATTTTAAACATTTCTGGGTGGTAACTCCAATACCATTTCCAAAACTGATACCAAATTTGAATGAATAACAAGTTTTTTTGGGTGGGATTTGAGGGCCTAAAAGAAGCAAACATTGTAGTACTCAAATAAAATTTATCATGTAGGTAGCAGCTAGCTTAAAAGAAAATGCAGCATGAATGATCATGTCTTACATACTGATTAAAAACGTATGCTTAATGGGAAAAAGCATGATTGGGAATCCACTCATAGCTTCACAATTTAACAGCTTGGATTAGAAACCAGCACTCCACAAATATTTTATATGTTTCTTTATTCTATATCTGTTTGATATTCAATATGGAGGTTATAACCAACAGACCCATAGCTTTCATATAAGACATTTTGTCCAATCACGTTTTGTTATTCAGTCCCTACACCAATTATCATCAACCTATCTGTGTTGAAAAGAATGATATGAAACACCTAAAACGTCTGTTTGAATGGGGCATTTTTATTGACTTTTAAAGCTTTTTTTTTTTTTTTTTACAATTAAAAAGTATCCTCTAAAATGACAACTCCTCTCCTTAAAAGAAATTACTGGGTTACTTATATCTCTATATATTGCCAGAACATGAGGCTTGTTGTTTAGCTTGAGCAAACAAGATCAAAATTGAGTAGTTTTTTTTGTTGAAACACTGTAGTAGCTTCATCGGATGGGAAAATGAAAGCATGAAAGTCTGTTTCTTATTGTGTTTGCAACCCAAAAAGCTACGCTAAACAGCCATTCACTGTCAGCATTGTTGAGAGAAATTCCCGAGCTTTGATCAGAGACCAAAGAAGGAAATCAGACAGCTTTGCTTCATTGTAGAAACGAAAAGTAGCCATGATTCAGGATTCATTGTCTTTTTTTTTTGCAGCAAATGTTGCAAGCTACATCACTAATTCAATTCAATTCAGTTCAGTTCAGTTCTAAGTACTATTTGTGTCAGGGATGTGGCTTCTTATTTAGTTATCCATGGATATTCACCACTCAGTCTAAACTGATCTAAAGCTCTTAAGATCCTACTAAAGATCATACTAAAAATCCATACAAATCAATCCTAACTAATCATTTTCCAGGCAGGAAATGTAGTTTCTTGTGTTACTTTGAGAATCACACAGCCACACTGAACGTGCTAACTAATTTATGCTTGACGGATACACGGTGGCGTGAGGAAGCACTTGGTCAAGATGGCGTAATCACTGGTGTAGAGATGCTGCTTTGGAAGTATGGCTTGTTTGTGAGCTCCATCCATCATTGTTCATGTGACACCCAATGGCATCACAAGTCAGACTTAAACCAGCCCCAAGAGTGATTCACGTGACCGTTTTAGGGCAAAGACATTGCATAGCTGTGGTATTTGAGAAACTGTATTTGAGAATGTCTACCAGTTTACATTGGCACTTCCTGTGAGTAGAGAAAACGAAAAAAATGTTTGTTGAATTTTATTTTTGGAAAATAATCTTGGCCATATAATCACTTTATGTGTATAATTGTTGTGTAAACAAAATACCATTACAAGTCTTTGACTATGAATTTCAGATTCACTTTGCCCAGGATTGGAATGCAAAAAAACAACCAAAAAAAAAAAAAAAAAAAAAATGCAGTGGCCAACCCACAGAATGGCAGTCTGACTCAGATACCAAATATGGCCATGTATGTGTGTAAAGGGAGCCCTATAACCTCTGGTCCTGTCATACACAGAGGCACACACACAGTAAAAGAGTGAGAGGGACGAGTTCTGCTTTTTCTCAGTTGGGACATCTGCATTCTTTCATGTTCAGTCAGCATGACTGATCCCCTGAAAAGATGGAGAGCGAGCGGAGGGCTGGAGGAGTGCGTTAATGGCAGGAATAGGAACGTTCTTCCCTGTGAAGGTCCTTATTCTGCATCTCCACGTGTCAGAGTGGCCTTTTCTTTATAACACACCAGTTAGGTGCTCAGCTTGACGATGTACTGTTTGAGAAGAGACTCTTAGTGTTTATCTGTTTGGCTCAGGTGTGAAACGAGTGCGTGTTTGAATGTGTATTCATTTGAGCTGTAAATGGAGATTTAGTGTGTTTGCTGTTTGTGCGTGTGTGTGAGGAAGGGAATTATGAGTAGACCGACCAAATGCCTGTGTGTTATGACATGAATACATAATAATTAACCTTATTATTCAGTAAAACCTTTATCCACCTACCTAACCCCTTTTATCTATACTGCTGACCATCGCTTAGTCAATAAACTTGCACATATAGAAATATAGCCTAGTTATGCAAAGTGGAGAGCTGGTGGCTGTGAAATAGGAAAAGAACTAAAAAAAAAAAAAAAAAGCGATAAGAAGCAACAATGCTATTCTTCACAGGGTCTCTCAAGCCTGGTGTAGTGTGTGTTTTAATTAAGTATGTCTGGGAGTGTGTATCAAAGTGACTTATTCGTTTTTAGTACAGCATGTATGGATTTACGTGTACGTATATGATTAGCGTCCTAAAACACTGTCCCATGAGCACACTCTTTCTCTCTCGGTAGATATGGATGTCTCCTTTCTTCCTTTTAATGAAGGAAGGGGAAACACTCACTATACGTCTATGCACTGGATCCATTAGTTACCCTAATGCTCACTATTGCTCTTCCATAACATACTGTAACTCTATTATAATGCTGACGCCTTCTACTGACCCGTTTTTACTGTAAAAGTCCTACAAAACAGGATATAACAGCTTCCTAGGAATAATTTGCGATTCATTTGATCATGCTCACTGACAGATTTAAATGATTTAAAAACAGTTCAAATTACACAGATTTAAGATTTTTAAAAAATTGCACATTGTAAAAGAATTCATTGGTCATGAGTTGAAATCAGTGGTCTTAATGTTACATGCTCAACATTAGCTTGTTTAGTGCAACTCAAGACAGCTAAGGAAAGTTCTGGAAGTGTCAGAAATTTTTTATTAAAATCTCGGATTGTGACCTCTGCTGTGATGCTCGTCTAACAGCCAGCAAATAGGAAGCCGATATTGGGTTACGTGAAACTCATGGGAAAGCTACAAATACAGTAACTACAGCAAAATATAAACAAAATTATTGATGATAATTGATGATAAAATGTCCTTGTTGCTTTCGAAGAATGTTACTGCTTATGTGATTGATGACGTGAGCAGAATGTAGCACATTTCTTTAACCGCAGGTCTGTGATTAGAGAATCGTCATTGTATAATCTGACACGGAGAGCACATGTTATTGAACAGACCGTTATACAGTTCAGCCAATATTTTATTGAGATCAAATAAAAAAAATGTAAGTATAAAACATTGGGATAGTCTAACACCAATGCAGAAAACTTTATAAATTGAAATTTATAAACTGAAATTTTGGGCATGATTTATTTGTGACTAAGGCTATCATGGTATCGATTCTTTCTACTTGTAGTAAATACAGAGAAGAGCTATCGCATTAGGTGAGATTTTGGTTTCGGTAGTGGGTGGGGTCGACCTGATAGTCAGCATACGTCATAAAGACTGAGGTGTAATGCTGTCGAATTGATTCTACTTGCATGGCAAGAAATCCTACAAATAATATTAGTTCTTATTAAGTTACCAGTCCACTGATTGGACAGTTATTCACATCACCATAGCAACCATCATAAAATAGTGTAACTTGTGAAGCATTACAAGTTTTTTTATTCCATTCATTAAAAAAAAAAATTCTGAATATTTGTTTTAGCTTGTTCATATTTAAGTCAGTTTGCTGTTGTATTGCATCATGTGTCCTGCTATCTTTAGTCCTTCAGGGATGTTGTGCTGGTGTGTGTGTGTGTGCGTGTGTGTGAGAGAGAGAGAGAGAGAGAGAGAGAGAGAACTCATATGCTTTACGCTATAAGTTTTTTCTTGACAGGAAGATTAAATGCCAAAGAACCACTGTTGGGTCATTGAGCAAGGCCCTTAACCTTTAAATGCTTCGATTGGATTCAGCCTTACTTAGAAGTCGGGACTGGCTTTTTTTTTTTTTTTAATGAATTATTTAATTTAATGAATCTGAAAATCTCTTTCTGTCTAAGTTTCAGTCAATGTAGCATAAAGTACAGTGTTTAACAGCGTTCAGTATGGTCACGTCAAGAATCATGACTCGTTCATGGCTGTGAACTAACATTAGTAAACAAGTTGCACCTTTCAAGCTTCAAAGATCACCACAGTAATAAATGCTCAGTGATTAAATTCCCTTTCGTTTGCCTCCCTCCCTATGAATGCAGCCTTCCTGCATTTACCCTTTTCCTGTAAATCTATAGAAGCGCTTCATTTACTTTTTCTTCTTTAGTTTTTGCTGGCAGGAGAACCTCTGGGAAAAGAAACAAGGCTTATTACTTTCTTTCCCAGAACATCCTGTCAGCAATGGCTTTTTACTGTTTATTATATATATATATATACAGTATATACACACACATTTAAATAAGATGAATATATATATATATATATATATATATATATATATATATATATATATATATATATATATATATATATATATATATATATATATATATATATATATATATATATATATATATATATATATATATATATGTATATATATATATATATATGTATATATATAGTAATAAAGCTAGATGCTAGGGCACTCAGCTTAAGGGCATTTCAAGTTTTCAGATAAATGTTGCTGGAGATAAGGCAAGCCGTCTCGAGGGCAGAACCTCTGTAATTCATTACTAGCCAGGCGATATCAGAGCCGCTGTCCTCTTCAATTACAATTAACTCAACTAACCACTCTGCTCTATCTATCCATCTGTCTCTTTTTCTCTGTGTTTATCCATTTCCATCATACTCTATTCATTGGAGAAGATAGTTTTCAATGTTGAACAATGTCGGCTAGTACACTAAACCACGTCTCACAGTTAAGACAGTAATACAGGACTGGGATAACTAGAGCTGTGACTTTACAATTAGGGATAATCTTAATATTCAACCATCTGTAAGAAATAATAATATATCTAAAAGATATTCGGTTAAGTAAAACGTGTTTAGTGTGGTGTAATCAAATTATTTTTGTGTTTGACAGATGTAATATAGTTGACAGATAAACACTGAAAACAGTGAATGCCCAAGGTTAAGTATGGCACAAATGCCCATAACTGAGATCTGATTTTATTCTGCTAGGAATGAAAAACTAATACATTTTTCTCAGTTTATGTTTCTTGAGCAAAGTTACATTATTGCCACATCCAGGGTGTATTCCTGTGTAGGCCATCGTTCCCGGGATATGCTCTGCGAGTAAAGTTTGGGTAACTGAGTAAAATTTTAACTTAGTTAACTCCAAATAAAGAACCCTACTGTACAGCTGCACACTGAGCCCTGTTTTCTTTTCATTGACTCTTGGGGTGAGTTTTTGTGCTCCCAGGTCTTTTTCTTAGACCTGGTATACATTTGGTGTGTGACTACACCTTTGGATGCAGCACCACCTTGAGCTACAGTGTTCACATTCTTGCCTGTACATGTGGAAGGTTAAAAGTGACACTTGATGACACATCATCGCTGTATGTCTGGTTTCCATGTCGAGGTATAAAATGTTTAATGATTTCATACCATACTCGTTTCTGTACAGGCTTCATGGAGATGTTAATCGCACAGCCAAGGTTGTGTTAATTTGTCCTAAACTTTCCACTGTCGTTGTGCTTGTTGTCATGAACTGCATCTCAAATCGAAAACTATGCACTCCCATACTTAATAAGTGTCTAGAATAGCACAGAAATATTCTATTTGAGTCACACCTCTAGTTTGTTCAGTCTGTTGCAGACATTGCATCACATCACAGTGTTCTTCCCTACTATTTACATTGGCACTGCTCTGTGTGTCGCATTAATTTTTTCAGACACAGAATTGACGCTCCGGATTAACGCAGAATACACACGGCAGCCATCGTCGTAGTTAAAAGCAATTATAAACCTAGCCCCAGTGTTCCAGCCTGATGGTGTGTGTCATATACAAATGATGTGATTAAGCTGTAGTATCTTCATCTCGTATGCACCCTGAGTACTGGAGCAGAAGGTGAGCATTCTGACCTGACTGTTCCCCAGACACATTGCCTGTCTGCACTCTTTGCCATAATTTGAGCTGGGAAAAATACTGAAGAATCACTTTCTTGTAGCACTTATGTACAGTAATGTATGTATAGTAATAGTAGTACAGAACGGAGTTATTGGTAATTGAATGGGTATAAGGAAAAATAGTCCAATCGAGCCCAACAAATTCATTGCATTGGAAAAGGGAGACAGATTTTTTTTTCTTAGCCTTTGCGTGGGAAACAAAGTCACTGTGGTGCACGCGCATTTCTGATATATGGACATTGTCCACTCTATAATCTCCCTTTCCCTCTCCCAATCTTTGCAACATATTTTACAATATAAATGGTTCTGTACATCACAGACACACTGTTTGCACTTACACTTTACTATACTACACTTACACTAATTGTTTGAAATTTAGATTATGATAGATTTAGATTTCATTCCAATTATTTGCTATGAAACAAGCTCTTGGTGGCCATGGAGTATTTTTAAGATAGCCTAATTTGGCATACATTTGGGCCCCATGTCATTAACTGTCTTGTCCATTGCTCCTCCTCCACTAAAAATGTTCATAGAGTGAGCATGGAGCAGCATGATTCCTGTCCCAATGGGCCTCTATTAGCTCTTGCAGTTCCCGTTTCTGACCACTAGGTGTAAGAATAACTCTATAGAAGGTAAATGGGGCAGTGAACGCTCTGCCCCACAATTAAGCAACAATTATAAAGGTGACCAAATTGGTGTGACATCTGTCAAATAGCAGCATTATTTAAAATAATTGGTCACTGAAAAGTATTTCAACTGAATTTAAAATGTATGGAGTTGTAAATGAAGACTGTGCCAATTAATTTTGGTTGAATGGCTATACATATATGGACCATAGTCACCACTGCTGGCTTGTGCAAGCCTACAAAATTATAGGATCATTGCCGTGTCCTATGCTCCTTGGTTAGCTATTTTTGACAGGTTAGCTTTCTCTTGCTAGGCCATTCCGACTTGAAGAGGCTGTTCAATCAGGAATGAATAGATTTGAAAAAACTATGCGTGAGGCTCAAACAATGGAGTGTGATTGTGAGGGTAAAGTTCATCCAAACTTCCCAAACCAGACTACTTTAAATCAGAAAACATCAAACCACAAATTTTTTTGCACTGCTTATAGCGTACTGACAAAACCATCATTACCGTAATTACAAAGCAAACACACATGTAGGTTCCCTGGGGTTTTAAACATGTAATATAGCTTTTGTTCTCTACCTCCTATAGCACATGCACACAATTACTGCTATACTGAAGCCAGTCAAAGGGGTTCTTTAGTCCTGAACTTTAGTAGCTTTCACTAGGAAGTCTAGAACATTTTGTTGCTAAAAATGGCCAAGAAACACCATAAAATGTGGCCAAGAAACACTATAAAATGAGGACGTCATTTACTCACCACTAACTGTTTTAAACAAAAATCTTGAGTGTCTTTTAAAGACATAAGGCTGTAAACTTGTTCTTCAATTCAGTGACTATCTTCTTCAGAAAAGCTCAAGATCCTGAAGCTTGTGGCTAGAATAGTGTATAAAAAATATCAGATGCTCTGTGACCTGTGAGTGGAGTGTCTGAGGTTGGGACTAGGGTTTTATTAACATGATTAATCATCGCAACTTGTTTCCTAACCTTGAATTTGTAAATGATGCACTAGTTTTTGCCTTCTGAGGTTGTTAACAAGTGTTTCGCTTGTACAAAGACAATTCCCATTAGCTTACAGTTTCCCATTAGAAATTTGCTAGGTCTGATTAATTATATTTTGTTAATTCCAAAACAACTTAGAAGTGAGGTACAATCCAGGATAAATAAAGGGTTTATCAACAGTGGCTCAACAGAGCCTTAATTAGCTTGCACTGCCTTTTGGGCTAATGATGACTTAAGACAACAGGATAATATGCAAACCAGAGCAATTAGATCTGAATGAAATGGCTTAAAATGGGTGGATAGATCTCTGACTTATTCACCCTGTAATAATAAAGCAACAGAAACCCTGCCATCATTCCATCAGATACTGAAAGCATGCTGGTACATTATGCCTATATTGCATCACAGAGTGATTACAGGAAGTGCATAATGGAATATGAACATGCTTGGGATTTGAAATCCCTGAATGCTGCATCATTGCAATGGTAATTATTGCTGGAGCACTTGGGCATCGTTTTTTCATAGTTGACAGCTTTTAAAATAGATTTTGTGACGGCTGAGGGAGCTTAAAGTGGTTAGGTTACTAGGATTAACCTTGGGTTATCATGTTTTTTTTTTTGTTGCTTACCTAGTCTCTCATTAGTGCATTTACATTTATTCATTTGGTAGAAAGAGTACAATCCAAGCATAGAGCTGAGCACTTGAGGGTTTGGATGACCTTTTGGTAGTCCTGGTAATAGATTGGTCAATCCAGTGTTTTCTGCACATAGGTGATACTTGGGCACACTGTTCCCGCTAAGCCGCACACATGCATGGTCACACACTTCTGATGATGCTCCCATGCAGAAAAAAAAAACCTGCAAAGAGAATGCTGACACAAAAACATGTACAGAACTTACTCAGTTGGAGTAACTGATAGATGATTACAGTGCAGTTCAGACCAGCCACAGGTACACTCTTAACTGCATTGCGTTTTTTTTTTATATTTTGAAAGCCCAAACAGAAATGCATGTCAAAACAGAGACAGTCCTGCTGCCACCCAAATTCAATCCCAACCACAAATAATTCTACATATGCTATGATCTTAGCAAGCCATGTTAACGTTATTTCCTGTTCTCACTTGCTACTGTCATGAAGACTTTCCTATGGTAGAAAGTTTAGAGACTGTTACAAAGAACTGACACTGGAGACTCCTTCCACAAATGTTAAAAAAGAAGAATGCTTCACCATATCAGTGATTAAACATTTTTATTTGTTGAATAACAGCATTTTTTTGATTATTGTGTTTTTATTATTGTGATTATGTTTTTTTGTGACTATTGAGGCGTGTTCTGACTCACTGTTGGCTTTTTATTACCTCTTACCTTTGACTCTATGGTCAGGTACACACACCCAAACACACACGTTTGTCTTACTATCCTTGTAAGGGCCTTCCATTGACATAATTGTTAATACAGCTAATTAATGCTATGCCTACACCTAAACTTAATCTTAACCACGATAGGAAATCTTTTGGTTCTTTTAGTTTTTAAATAAAAACCTTGATATTTCGAAGATATAAAACATGCACACACACACACACACACACACACACACACACACACACACACACACACACACACAGACAGCCTGCTCCTGCTTCTTTGATTTCAAGTGCAGCCGCTCAGTGCAATGAAAAATGCACCGTTAGCACTCACAGGAAGAGGAGTGTGGAAATGATAGAAATGTGTGTGAGAGAGAGAGATAAAGAAAGAGAAACTAAATGTGTGTCCCAAGTCTATTATTTTCCTTTCCTGAGAAAAACTAATGTTCGGTAACTCATGAAGCGCTTTTTTGATTGTGTGAGTGTGTGTTATAAAATTAGCCTAAAATGCATACATATAAGATATATAAAATATTAATAAATAAATATAAAAATAAATAATGCTGTAATGCAGTGTTATTTGTTGCAGCTTGTGCTTTATTATCTTGAGTTATCTAAAGAAGCATCACGTTTTACAATCGTATCATGATCTTATCATATTATATAAACCTGATTTATGTCATCATGAGCAGTAAATTAAAAAAATTATTCACTAATTCATTCAATTTAGATTAGTGTTGACCATAATAAGCTTTGTAATGGCAAGAGTTGGATGTAAATATCATTTAATTATACTTAAGTGAAATATAATTCCACTTAAACAAGTGAAATTAATTCATTTTGATTTTTGTGCATGTCTTTTTTCTTTTTTTTTTTTAAATAAATTTTATTTATTTTAATTAGGAAAGCTGTTGTGGCTGGTGTGTTCCTGATCAGCTCAAGCAGTGAGTCTTTGCTCCTGATACTAATCCGGAGATGTAAATTGCAGGCTCTGTGGTGTCTGATCATTTGGTTGAGTCTAGTGTTGAGGTTTCCTCCTCGCTGCAGGAAGTACGTCTAATCTTAGCCATTTACATCACTGTGTCTGAAACATAACCCCAGTTTGAGCATTTGGGGTTTGATAAACCAGTACAGGGCAGCATGAAAAAGCTGTGGTGAATAAATCAAGGCTTGAGATTTAGGACACGGCCTGTGCGTTTCCATACTGATCCGCAGCAAAGTGACCCAGTGGATAGCAGATGTTAAGGCTTGACTGATATATTGTTTGGCCTATAAAACAGCTAATATTAAGCTTTCATGTACGGCTGTGGCAGTGTTGGGATTGGAACTGACCGTTTCTTGATAATAGGGTAAAAACCTAGAAAATTGCCCTAGGAATGACACTGTACAGCTTTACCTCTGACTGTTACAAAGCGCTGATGCTGGAGACCCTTTTCAAGAATGCCGAGTAAACGTCTCCTCAAAGAAAACGTCACCATAACAACAATTACACATGTTTTTAATCTGTTTATGTGGAGCGTCCACTCTATACTACCTATGTAAGCTGTTACTATAGAAACAATAACTTGTTAGAATGAGATTAGTGAATATAAACCTTGTGGGCCGAGCTGCCGTTATAGGAAATTAATATTATAGGAAAACACCTTCAGACATCCAACACACTGGTATAAAAACATATCAGTCAGAAATCTGGTTTACTGAGATGTTTAGTATCAGTGACAGTTTTGATGATATTATTTCACAGCTTATGATGTTTTATGGGGCAGTGGTAGCTTAGACCAAAATAGCTTGTCATTTCAACCCCCAGGACTGACAGATTGCCACTGTTGGATGACACTTTATTTTTAGGAACTCTCATCTGGTGAATAGAATTATAGGATTGTGCTCGGTTGGCGATGATGCCTTCAAATTTGGCCAGATCAGTCATCTTTGAAAACCTTGGACACTTTTTTAAAAATTGTGATAAATGATGTAATTATCCAGAACAGCTTTTAAAAAGGCAGGAAAATCAGCATTTCCACCATTACAGGTTTAAGGAGAAGGAGGGAGGGTGTAATATTTTTATCATCTGTGCAGTCAGGAACTGCTTGCTGGCAGTGGCAATTGTGGAAGCGTAGCTGGACGGTGGATCTTTAGGTGACTGTGCAGTAAGTAGTACAAAAACATAACAGTACATAAAATTCTTTTACAAATCAGTTATCTAGTGTCTACATGGCTACTATTTTTCATTGTTGATCTACTGTTTGAGCAGCATATTCAATTACTTTCTAATTATCATCACCATTAAATGTATTTTTAAGATTTAGACACTAGATAACTGATTTAGACGTTAGATTTGACACTTCCTTTTAGGCCAATTTAATTTATTTAGGTCATAATTTTTTTCCCCCCATTTCTGAAAAGGACACCAAAAGTGCCATTTTTCTCAATTTTCAGGCAACATTTTTCAGTTGCATCCCTAATAAATATGTCGTTCTCCTTTTGGCTGCTCCGTTAGGGGTCACCACAGCGGATTGGGCATTGGTCTGTATATTTGATTTGGCACAGTTTTTACGCCGGATGCCATTCCTGCGCAGCCTTCCCCAATTTTGTCCATTATCAATCTCAGGCCGTGGCGGTGAGAGTGCCGAGGCCTAACCACTAGTCCTCCAGGGACACGCCATCCTTAATAAATATAGTTAAATGATATTCTTGTGTAATGTAAGCTAAGTCGAACATACACTGAGAGATTTTATTTCACATTAAGGAACTCAAAACATTCTTACCTAGACAGAAAGCGAGGGTGCTCTTGAGTCTAATCGAGATCATGTGAGATTGGGAAGGGGGCGGGGCTTCCAGACAACGTCAATTAATATCGGAGAGTCCAAAACCCTAGCATGAATCATTCCGGATTAATATGCCGACTGGCACGTCTTCTGTTTTAATGGAGTGAAATAAAATTCCCTTTTGTCATATTCTTGAATGATGGCATACTCCGTTGTTAACTTGTGTACTCCGATATTAATTGCTCATACGCAAAATACATAAAGGTTGACAAGTCAAGGTAATATAATACAATCACATGGATGTGTGAGGATCAGTGTAAGATCGTGTAGAGAGAATTTCTTTCTCTTCCTATTTGGGCTGTGTTAATGCTCGTCACATTAAAAAAAGTCCAGGCCATTCACATTTTGCAAATAGATTATCTATTTAATTTTGTGTACATACCTAGTGCGCAGCCTGTACTGATCTCAACATGTAGCCTGGGCTCTACAGTGTGAAAGTGTGGAGGATAAAACTGGCAGAAACACAAAATCTCAGTACATTGGCTCCAGGGGGCAATAATGACGCGTATGTAACTGTGGAGCTGCTTCCTATGTCCTCCTGTTCTGGAAGGTTCCTTAGCACGCAGGTTTTTGGGTTCCTGCCTTTACCAGATGCCTTATTTCTGTTTGGCTGGTTCGTGTGACCATGTGTGTGTGTGTGTGTGTGTGTGTGTGTGTGTGTGTGCTGTGTTTAATCACACAACTGACAAATTTGGAACGCTCCATGTGTAATCTTGGGATACTCAGGACAATAACCCACCTAAATTCCACCGGCTTGACAGACATCTTTATTTTGAAACTGCAATAAATTTCACCTGATCATCTTTCCGTGCTGCCTTCATGGCCACCCTCGATTTACGCGCTTCTCAGCGATGCCTTTGACACGATTCGAAATATCGTCGTGTCTGTTGGGAGAAGCCGAGCTTACGGCAGCACCTCCGTTGTTCACACGCATACACACACCTGTCACTCACCCTGTTCCCTATTCCCTGTTCACTATCTTTTATTAGCTTCCTGCCTTTCGAGGCTGCAGGCTTTCCAAATTATTGATTGGCTGGGACTTCTCCCTTCTGGTAGTGTCATATTTTCAGATTTGAGACAGTTTATTAGTCACATGTGGCCAAACCTGGCTCAAAAACAACTTTCCTGAAAGCGCCTGCGTTCCATCATTTTATATTTTACCCGTGGTGTAGCATTTGTAGCTGTATTGTATAGCTGAAAAAACTCAATACACTCTGGACAAACCCACAATACACACAGATATACAGGAATATACTTTATCGGTTTCATTCATTATTCATTTACAAATTTTACGTGAATGAATACTGTATGTACTGTATATACCAGTATATATGATTGGTCAGAATGTGTTAGATCATTTTTTTTCATAACTCGTAACTCAAATCACAGATTCATATTAACACGCTCGTTCTAATATGTTGTCGTTTCTATAGCAACAAGTCATTCCTGGGAGCTTGTATAGTGGACGATATACAAGAATGTGTTGTTACGTAAGAAAGAAAAATGCATAATCGTTGATAAGGTGAAGCTTTCTCTAAGGAGATGTTTATTTAACATTTTTGGAAGGAGTCTCCAGTTTCAGCGACTTTGTAACTGTCTGTTTTCCGCCACAGGAAAGTCTTCAAGCAGCTTTTTTTTTTAAATCTTATTAACTCCAAGAAGCTCGTGAGGGAACAACTATTTATAACCTAAGTGATTACAGGAACTTGTTTTGCAGACGTTCCTCAACATTAAATATAACTATAAACGGTTAAAAATTGCAACGTCATTCATGAGTAGATTATATATTGTAAATATTGGCATATTGCCACCCTACTGTGGATTATAGCAACATTATATAACAGCAGTCTGTAACAGCATGCCTCACCGTGTTTTATTCTTAGCATAATTAAAGTACCATGGTTAGGTAGCTTTATTCAAGAGGACTCTATTTAAACAAGAAAAACTACACCATCTTCTTATTAGGGTATGTTTTCAGAAATGACGTGCTGGTTTGGTAATGCACCCCTCACACACTGCTTAATTGATTACGTATAAATATACAACCTGAAATATTTGATATGTTGAAAGGTTTACAATATGATTAGGTGTTAATGTTGGCTGTGTTAGTGCACGGTGGACGTGGATCATTACTCAAATTGTCATTCCTCCTCACTGTAGAGTTGCCGTTCTTCCCCAGTGGGCTCTCTTCTAATTTCACCTTGATTGCTTTTCACTTTTGCACACGCACACGTTTGAACAATTTATTCCCTCTGTGAGTGTGTGGGCATTAATGCAGCACCATTTCTCCACCCACTCCTGAGCTTTTTTTTTTTTCTTTTCCTTAGTTACAGGGGCTCAAGGGCACATCTTTTATACCTTTAATATGTATTTGTTTCCTGGAACGATGCATACGGTACGTTTAAGGTTTTATTAAACATAATTATAGGTACAGTAGTAGTCCTCAAGGTCCAATTATGTTCAATAAAGGTTATCGATACACTGTGTTCATGTTCAGGTGAAAAAATACATAATGCAAGGTTCAAAAATACCTTGGAAGGTTTAAAGGGAAGGCACAGTTTATAACTTTACAGGGCCGTACAAATAATAAATCCATTAGCTATGTGCTGACCAGTCCCGTGTCCTGTGTTTTGGTTGCCCAGAAGCAGAAAGCTAAAACAGTGGTAGCTAACATAATGAAGTATCGCAAAGTAGTTAGCTAGTACAGCCCAAGGCACATGAACATCACTGTATAGTTAAAAATTCTTATGAGCCCATAATGTGCCACTGAATTCACTTATTTTAAAAAATGCGGAATGGAAATCACAAACCATTTTTCTTTATTAATATGATGCATTTCTGTATTTTTATCCAATAAAATAATTTCTGACGTACTTCTTTTTCAACGCAATCACAGGCATTTCTAAGTTATATCTGTTTCTCACATAAAATTTCCAATTGTGAGGGCTCCTGAGTGGCGCAAACATTTGTTGCTGGGAGCCAAGCGAGCAAAAGGAGGGATGGCATGCTCTCTCTCTCTGTCAGTCACAGTGACACTAGCCAATCGTAGGCATCTGTGAGCTCATGGATACGCAAGAGTGCGGATATCACTTTCCTCCGAGTGTGTTACTCTGCTGTGGGATGCAGTATGAACATGCAGTTTGAAAAGACATGGTTTGCTGGATGCACGTGTCACATGGAAGCATGTGGTAGCCTTCACCCTCCCAGTTAGTTGCTGACTTATGACTGGGGAGGGCTGGGTGGAATTGGCGAATGACCAAATTGGGGTGGAAAATTGTATGTCCGGACCAAATTTTTCCTGATATTTTGTCACACAGTGGCAGGTTGCACCCCAGGAAGCTTCAGTCCTGACAAGGATTATCATTTGTTTCATAACTGATTAATGTGAAGGTCTTGAACTGGTGCTTATGCTGTAACTGATCACATACTATACAGTATGTGCAGTAGCATTAATGATTCTACTAGAAAAAATTGAATGGTCTATTATTAGCAAATGTTAAATAGATTAAAGCTGAGGCTGAAATATACTCTGGATTGAGCAAAACTGTAGCTACGTGATGTGTATGTTAGGAGGGAAGTTGATTAGCGACACTTATTTGGAGTGTCGTTGCAGGTTGTTGATTGATGGAAGGAGAAAGGTAAAGAAGTGAGGGTGAAAATGCTTGCATTTGCCACAGTCATCTAGAGAAATTCATGACTGAATATCCTCAGGGTGTACTGGCCCTGCAGGTTGGCTGAGAGCACTTACCGAAGCAATTCACACTCACACACTCACCTTCTCCACACACACACATGCACACACACATGCACGCACACACACGTTGTGTTGCTCCGTTGCTGACACGTTCTTTCTAGTCAACACGAAAACCTGCTCAGCATCCTGGCTGACAGAAGCCAAGAGTGCACACAAACACGTTACTTACACACACACACACACACACACACACACACACACACACACACAACATTCAGATATCATTCTGCTGTGGCAGCGGTTTGGATTTGTGAATGGAGCAAGGCTTAGTGTCCTGCATCGACTGCATAATGCATGAGGCAGGCCTCTGGAACACACGCGCACACACACACAAACACACACACAAACACACACACACACAGCAATCTGTCAGATCTGATTTCAGACCATTTCAGTCACAGTAAAAGGCAAGCTTGCAAAAAAAATCAGCTCTATCAGAAAATGTATCAGAAATGCTTCAGTGCCTACAACACACCACACTGAGCAAATACAGTTCACTGGAGCCTCATTTGTTTGTAAAATTCTATCAAACTGTAAAGCAACCTGGAGTGTGAGAACAGAGCTATAAAAATAAAATAACAGTAGTCGTGCAGAAATGCAGTACAGAACCTGAATGGTCATTTGCCTTATTGTATTTGAAAGAAAAGAGACATTTGGAAGTTACACTTAAGTAAAAGCAAGAGTAAACGTGCAGTCATATTTATCACATCATATTTTAGAATGATCATATAAGATTTGCTGCTTTCATTTTTATTATTCAACTGCTCTTTTGTACATAAAAGCTGATATAACTTAGTTACTTTATTCTATTACATAGACTTTGTGACGTCTGACCTTTCACTTCCTTCATTTCTGCAGGAAAAGAAGCCCTTCGGCATCTAGGGAGCCAAATCCCAACTACCAAAGGGAGGAGCGTCCATCGCATTATGCCCCAGGACAAGGTGGCATGCCACGATCACCCTCCGACTATGGTCGCCCCTACGAGGATGCCCAGTCAGCTCGGGCGTCATACCGCGCCCGACGTGGTGCCTGGCACTCCCAGGAGGAGGAGCAGCACCCTCCCGAGCCAGGCTTGGTATCCGAGCGTGATCTCCATCGCCAGGATGAGTGCCACACGCGCTACCGGAGTGACCCAAACCTGGCTCGGTACCCAGTGAAGCCGCAGCCATACGAGGAACAGATGCGTATGCACGCCGAGATGTCACGTTTTCGCCATGAGCGGCGCCACAGCGATGTCTCCCTGGCGTGCACCGAGGCCGAAGAACGGCCCGGTGCCTGGCGTTATGGCCACGTCCACTCCCACGGCCCCTCCTACGGTCACCGGCCCTCCAATCCTGGCCCGCGGGACAAGACGGAGAACCTGCTGCGCAACGACTCGCTTAGTTCGGACCAGTCAGAGTCTGTGCGTCCACCACCACCCAGACCTCATAAAAGCAAGCGAGGAGGCAAAGTAAGGCGTGCCTCACTGAGCAGCTCAGACGAAGAGCTTCCCACCACGCCCGAGTACACCAGCTGTGAGGATGTGGAGATTGAGAGCGAGTCGGTCAGTGAGAAAGGTAAGGTGACATTTAAAAGACACACACACACTTATCAAAAACTAGTAGCAAAAACTAGTAGCAAAAACTAGTTGGTTCAGAAATCCTCATATCCTGATTTTCTTGTCGTTTTTTTTTTTTTTTTTTTTTTACCCCAAGTACATCATGCTGGCCATGAGTATTTTCAGTTAAAAAAAGTTAAAAAAGTTAGTGGCCTCAGATTTTTGGACTCTACTGTAATTTTTTTGCTATAATATTTGACCCAGTAATGAATGCTTTGTAACTCATAATGAGTCTATGCTAGCAGGGATCAGCTAGCATGCAAAGAAAAGATGCTAACTGGTCCTTGTTAGATGTTAGCCATTATTAGCCTTGTTTTCATTGCTGGGTGAAATCATCCTCTGACAATTCATACTGGATATTGTATTACCACTTGTTTCTGTGTTAATAATCAATGCTAAAAATGCCCCAAAAAAGCTACAAAATATTCCGCATATGATACTTAACATTTTTTGCAGTGGAAAGCTATGATTATTTTTTTTCTTCAAGACACTTTGGGAGTGGGAGTGTGAAAGCGCTTTGGGTGTTTGAGAGGTTGTGAGAAGGTACACTGGAGTGTGAGTGTGTGTGTGTGTGTGTTCTTAAGAAGAAGCGAGCATGTATTCCCATTCCTGTATACCCTCATGTCTCTTTCACTATATATATATATATATATACATATATATATATATATATATATATATATATATATATATATATATATATATATATATATATATATATATATATATATATGTATATGTGTGTTTGTGTGTGTGTGTGTGCGTGTTTGTATATATATATATATATGTGTGTGTGTGTGTGTGTGTGTGTGTGTGTGTGTGGTGTGTCTGTGTGTCAGGCTGCCCATCCTCCTATGACAGGAAATGCAGCACCCTGGTTGCCTCTGATCTCATAGTTCAATCTGGTTTTAATGGACTGTGTTACATAATGGAGGAAGAGCAAAATCCAGAGAGAGGGAAGAGGAGATAGAGAAAGAGAACAGAGGAGAGATCACCGTATTGTGCTAATAAAAATGGATTGTTCCTGTGATGAATCACCCAAGTGACAGTACTATTTCCAGTCAGGCAGTGAGAGAGGCAGCCAGGGGGTCTTCATAGCTCTTGGAGGCGTCATCACATCTGTGGATTAATTAAAGAAGGTATATGAAAGGTAATTAAACCTTGGAGGTTAATTACACCATTCCTCGCCAGGATTCATCCACAGACCTCTGAGCAATTAGTGTTATTTTATGATGATCAGGTTTTCTACACATCACGTCTCATCTGGACTGTCATACTATGCACTAGTCTTAGGCCATACACTATTAGCATGTTTCAGTGTTAACGTTCAGCATGTTTATCCGAAAATTCCGTATGTTCTTATAGCTCTGCTTTGTGACATAATTTTGAAGACTTAAATTGTCTAAAAGGAAAACTCCACCCTGAAACACATTAAATATGTTTATATTTAAGCAATATCACACAAGCAGGAGTGCGGTTATACTGAATATCGGCACAGTTGTGATTTGGTCGTAGGCGTGAGCCCGCAGGCTGAGTGCCGTAGGTAATCATTACGAGAGAGGAATTAGACCCTGAAGTAGCCAGACTCACTTTATAGAATGTCAGCTAGCTTGCTAGCTAGCTCACATTGATTTGTCTATTCCCATTATAGGTGCTTCTTTCTATATTTTAAGCCAAAAGTTATATTCCTGAAAATTAGCATTTGCCATGCCCACTGATGATGTTGCTAACACTACTGTAGTAATGGTTTCGAACTAGGAAGTGGATTTTTTACGTGGTGAACACAGACGTGTGGAGTGATACGAACAATGAAACATCACTGTGCGGTTATAGGAAATATAGGCATTCTTGGAATACTGCTCAACCAATCAAATTAGTGGACCGGAGCTAACTGTTGTATAAAGGAATATGTATGATGTGTTTAGTGATTCTGGTGCTTTTTTAAGGCTGAGTCTGTATTTTATTTTTCTTTTGCTAGCGCAGTTACAGTGGTGTTCATTAGGATAAAACAAATTCAACTATCCCAAGTGATAACAGTCAGATTTTGCTGTTGGCTCATAAAAATAAAGAGCAAGAACTTCTTTTCTGACTCACCATTTTCCATCATATTAATGAGAAATCTAGCGTAGAAGTTGTGGAGACAGGAAACGTTGGACTTAAAGTACCCAGAATGCAATGCAGCTACTCGGCAGAGACTTGGCTCGGCTAGTTTGCAATCTGTGAGATGATGAGCACAATGTAAATGTAAATCTAAAATGATATCTGGTTGGAGTGTAAAACGACGAATGGTGAAACGGTTGTTAGTGAAGTGCATGCTAAAGGCTTTGAAAGTGAATAAAACGAACTACCTTTAATAGTTTGAGTAGTTGAACTAGTTTTACAGCTGAACCTGTAAGTGACACCAGACTCCACAAAAGATGAGGGAGACACAGATGAAGCAGACTCCATGAAAGTGTGCAGAATGGAGGAGTGAGACAGACAGAATGAGAGAGAGGTCTAGTCATCTCTCCTTATATAACTGTGCCGAGCACAAAGGGGACAAGGCAGTCCTACATTATTGATGCCCGAGATTTCCAGGTCTGGGAGGAATTGCGACTTCCTCTGAAGGTCAGACGCTTTTTAAAGGAAGAGAAGGAAACTTCAGGCTAGATAAGGCCGCCTGTCCTGTCGCGTTTATCAGATTCGAGGGATGAAAGGAGCGATGTTGGTGTCAGAGGCTCTTGAAAATCATGGAGTTTTCGACGGAGAATTTCACGATCTTCACCAGCCAACAAATATGAAAGGTTAATTACAGTTAAGGCTTTTTCTGTTAAAAGAGTTCGTTGCTTTTCTATATCCACATCCATCTGTATTATCATACACTGCGCTGGTACTAACAAATTAGCAAATGAATATGCAATTTGAGGTTTTTTACCTAAAGGTGCAAGGTCTAAAGCTGTCTGATGGGCAGGTATTAAATTTGAGGAAGCCTGTTTTTCACAGCTGAAATAAAAGTAAGGAGAACGTTTGCCAAAACAGCATTTAAACAGAGCGTTTGAATATTATAATATATAATATTTTCATTCATTTTCATTTTCAGTTAAACTCTTCTAGGAATCTCTTAGAGATCTGAACTCGCTGCTTATCATAAGTGACAAAAATGACCAAAGAGTATGTATTAAATTAAACCAGAGTGATATCTGTTCAAATAAATGTGCATTTCTTTCTGAATGGGAAATGTGAGTATGCTTGAAGTTTTGCATATTTCTGTCCGTGTCCATGTGGGTTTCCTCCACGGTTCTTTGATTTCTTCTCCGGAAGACTCTCTCATGGCGGAAAACGTACTGACTGTTTGTTTTTCTTTTTTAAAAAACATAGAGAATTGTTGTTACTATGGAAACAATAATGTATTAGCCTAGTGTCTGTATATATATGAATTTACTGTATGAAAAGCATTAACTTCTATATATGACCTCTAAATTTAAGCAGGCCTAACTTTTATGACTTGGCTTGTGTTAAGTGCTATGCAAAAGTGTTGACTGTCTCACAGAAGATGCACACAAATGAGAAAAGCGTCCAGTCGTATGCTGGCTGGCCACGGCGTGTCTCAGAGGGAAATGCAACTTGTCCAGGCTATTTGAGAGGTACACCCCCGCTGCCACCCACAAGGATTCTGGGATATATGGTAGCTGCATTACAAGTCGTTTAATAAGCTGTCCTCTTGGTGTGCAACAAAAGAAGCTGTC